>JAJJWX010002497.1:0-600000 GCA_023529315.1 Papaver bracteatum
GTTAAGGGGTATCCATCTGGGTGCCCTTATCATCCATGAGTAGGTGAAGATATATGGGGGTATGCATATGTGGGGCGCAAATAACTAGCCCAATCATTTCTTACCTAAATCGAGAATACTATCTCAATCATTCTCTCATTCACCAGAAACGGAAATTGAGAGTTAAAATTAGCAGCCGATGCTGCCATTACCAAGATTAAATTTCCATTGGTGCTTGAGATCGAGAAGTTGTTTTCGGGGTGATTAATGAGGGTTTGATTTCACTGAGAAGAAGGTGCAGTTTGTGTTGGTTGGATTCGAACTTGGGTTTTGAAATCAACAGATGAAGAGATGTTAGGAGATTAGGGGGTTCTGAAATTGTATTAGGGTTCTAGTTGTTGCCAGGTACAGAATGGGTTGGATTGAAATTGTTGTTGGAGGTGTTTGAGGTTCAGCTGGTGTTGTTTGATTACAAAGTTGCTGGAGGTCTAAGGCTGAGTCAGTGGTGATTCTGTTGGCTAGGTATTGATCTCATGGAAAAGAATGGGTCCTGGTGCTGATGGCTTTTTTATTGGTGGTGTATCAAGCCACTATGATGTTGTTTGAGGCTCAGAAGAACGAAATGGAAAAGGGTTTGAAGAAGATAGCGTTGTTGCTACTATGAATTTGGAATCAAGGACGAAAAGTTTAAGAGGGGTTTGATGTGAATCAGAGATTTGCAGACCTGGTGATACATGGCGGTGCAGTTGTAATGGTCTGTGTGTGATACTGCCAAGGATTGTTGCAGTGACAAGAATTGAACTGCAGTTAGGAGCTGGAATTGGTAGTTAAGCAGTGGTGTTTGAGAGAGTTGTTGGTACTGGTACTACAGGCAAGAAGGCATAGGTGCAGCATAGGAGTTGTTGCTGTCTGGAGCTGGGTTGTAGGTGCAGCGGAAGGAGTTAGTTTGAAGATAGAAGGCAGTTGCTATCTGTGAATGGTTATGCAGATAGAAGGACAAGATGGTGCTGAGTTCTGGTGATGGAACATGAATCTGGGAGGACTAGAAGGATATGGTCTGAATTTTATGAGGTGGAGATGAAGCAATGATGCTGGGGTTATTAGTCTTCAGGAGACAAGGATGGCTGAGTTTGTGTGAGATTATATGAACTATGAAGGCATTGAAGCTTGAGTTGTGATGCCGCGAAAGGTGCATGTCATGGATTTTGGTGGAATCATGCAGCTTGGGGAAGAGCTGCACTTAATGGGAATAGCTGGTGAAGTTATAGTTGGATGGCATAGGTGTTACACTGGTTTGCAGGTGAGAATTTGGAACTGAAATCAGGAGGAGAAGTTATGGTGAAGCTACAGTTCAGCTGGTGCTGGTATATGCAGCAATTCTGTAGAAATTGCAGCTGAATTTAGGTAGTTGATATGAAATTGGAAGTGAGGTGGCTGAGATTTGAGCTCATAGAGGAGATGGCCATGACTGAATGATGTTGTGAGGGGTGAATGACTAACAGCTTGGTTGAATTACAGGTGCATGAAGTTGGAGAAGCAGATGCTGGTGCTGTGCTTTGAGCAGATGCTGGTGCTGTGCTTTGAGCAGAATAATGAGAAGCTGGTAGTTAGAGTTGGACACAAGAAGAGATGCAGCTCTGTGCAACTAACTGGCTGCAATGCATTGCAGGAAAGAATGATTGTTGGTGGTATTGAATGAGACTGAACTGGGAAGTAGCAGGTGGAAGTAAGGTTGGGCTGTTCTGTGCAAGGCATGGTTGTTTGAGGAGCTTTAAACTGCAGGAGGGTTTGTTGTCTTGGTGTTAAGGTGGATCAGTGGAGTTATATGAATGTGTGAAAGCATATGAAGGAAAGAGTGAAGATTTTGGATTGTTGGCTGTGAATTACAGGATGGCAGGTGGAATTAATTGCAGGTTAAGAAATTGGCATTGATCTGGCATAGCCATAATGGCTGAAGTGCAGAGTTTGGCCAGTGCAAATGGCTTATGGCCTGGCAACTCAGCCCAATCATCCAGAGAGTTCTGACTTAGTTCTGACTCGGTACTCACTCAGAATTTGACACGGTTGACTAACGATGACCGTTAGGTCAACGGTTAACATTAACGGAATCAGACAGAATATTCCTTCGACGGCAGTGATTTTCAGTTGGCCGGCGGCAACTTTCCGGCGCCGGATTCCGACCAAAAACCCAGTTTTCCGGCGAGCATTTTTGGGACAGAATTTCTACACGGGTTTCTCTCTCTCGTGGGCCGGGTGAATTTCCAACTAATGGACTTTGAAGACAAAACCTATTTTTGGAAGGAGAAAAAGCTATAAAAAGGAAGTTTTCTACACAATTTTATATACAACGTTTTATTCTATTCTTGGAGCTTTTGCAGAGAACTACTTCTAGGGTTTGCTTTCTTTTATGTTTCATCTTATTTCTTTGAATATTATGATGATGAACTCCATGAATATGAGTATCTAAATACAATTATTGGTTATGGGATAAAAGTTGATTTCTTCAAGCATGTTATTTGATTCTATGAATTAGTTTTGTCTCAATTTTATCGTTTACGATTCATTGTTTTATTATCATATGATTTGAATGCTAGTTTGGTTGAGTCCGGAATCAATTGGATTTGTTTTCATCTCTAAATCTATATTAGGGTTTTCAATACGTAAAAGTTGTTATCTCTGATTTCTAGTAGCATCTTGTGGTTAATACTTGTAGTGATACATCTTTTTAATCGCATATGAATCATAACCTTTGTTATAACGAATTAGTGCTTTTACACTTTTGTTTGCATCAATTAATCTTATTTCATAGAACTTATTGCTCTTAGGGAGTTAAATCTAATTGTGCTTTTACACTTTAGGTTGCTTTTTAAGAAGATTTCACATTAGCATCTTTTAATGTTGTTTGTGATAAAATCAGGAAATAAACGAGATACTCTTGCGATCAAGATATCTTAGGGCTTTTGATAATTGAGAGATTAAATACCAATTCTAATCATAGATGAAAAATACATGCTTGTGAATGATACTATCCCTTGACCAATATCCTCTCCTTATTGATTATTCTTATTATTTACTTTGCTTTATTTAGTATTATTACTTAGATAAAAACAAAAACACATCTTGGGTTAAATTGGTTACTTAAGAATCTGAAAATTGCATAACAACAATCGCCTCTATGTGGATACGAACTCTTTCTTATCGAATACTATATTCATAATTAGTAAAGTGAGGAAGTGAATTATTTTTGACGCATACGACACGCATCAGTTATTAATGATTAACTTAGTCATTGCTCCATAGATTTTCTTATGTCGAGTGTGGCCAATTAAATTGATTACTTTGGTAATTAGTTTGGTTGAGTATGACAATTAGATTATTTGCGAGTTTTCTTGTGATTAATCTAATTGATTTCTTAAGTATCCATAAGTTTACTTGTGTTGAGGATATTTAGTCAAATTAATCTTAGTTCGCTTTGGTTAACTTGATTAAATATTTCTTTTTGGATTCCAAATTCATACTTGTATGTGATTTGTTGAGTTCAAAGAAATCCTTCTTTTCTTTTGAAATTTAGGTCGCTCTTGTTGTTCCCTTGGGAATGACATTTTATGAGGGAGAGTTCTTTTGAACTTGTGCTTCATTGCCAAATCTTTGTGGGGAGTGCAGCTGTGGAATATTAGAAGGGTTATCTTGTATCTTTATGAACTCCTTGATGAATGCATTTAGCTTCGGCTTTATGATTGCATCTAAACAAGATGATATAAATTTACCTTTGGTCATGAAATGTCTCTTACGAAAATTTCATTAGGATCCCGTTCTTGTACCTTTGCCAATTTTATTGACAAAAAGGGGGAGAATTAATATGTAGTTCATATTACAAATACATATGGTTTTCGGATCATTATGTAAGTGGGAGTGGTTTCCATGTGAGATGGAGTATTGACTAAGGGGGAGTGAAGTATCACTATATTATTGTTGTTAAAGTTGTGATGCAATTGGACTTTGACGCTGTGTAATGATATTATGACACTGTATAACAATGATTGAGAACTCTAGTTTTCTCGTTGTTATAGCTATGGATTTTCAACAACGATGATGCTAAACTTACAACCTTTGGGATCATTGGATTACTTGGAAGTGAGGAAGATTTCGAGTATTGTTGAAGATTAGACGACATGTGGAATAGGAGCTACAAAGTTTATTTATATATTTTTTGTATTCCATATGTATTAATAGTTTTGCCACTAAAATTGACAAAGGGGGAGATTGTTAGAGCATTGCTCGGTCGAACTCGCATGCGTTGCTATCTCAAGCATGTTCGTCAATATTAGTGATCAAAACTATAAAGTCTTTGATTTATAGTCTACTATAGCTTAGGTCTCGGACTAGGATAGAAAGTGTAGTTGAGCTCAAGAACTCCATGGCGATCATCATACAAGACGAAGATGTTGATGGTGGATTTTAGTTTAGGGCTAAAATTGTAAAACCAAATTTATGCGCTGACATCCTGCAAAGGATAAAGCCACTGATAAGTGATGAATACTTCTTCACTTTACTAATTCACCTAGAATGGAGCATGTGACAACAATCCCAGTATTCTGTGAATTAAATACATAAAATTCATCCAGGTGGGAGCATGTAGCAACAATCCCATATAAACTGTGAATTTATAACGTTATTAATTAATGTATGATTAGCCTTGTATTTCCCGTGTTGTTCCCGCAGAACTCTCATTATTGGTGCGGCATGACGACTGATTGTTTCTCTCAGCAGAGTAACACGAATCTCCAAGTGTCAATAATGAGGCATGCATGAAATACCCGTACATGATACATCTCTCGGTGTGTTATACTAGCCCGATTGAGCATATTTGAATCTGGACTGTCCATATCAATCTCAGAAACAATCACGACCACGAAAGTTGGCCGCATGATTTAACCAGCCTAGATGATCCTCAGCAGGAGCAGGCTATCACCCCAAAAGCCACCAAATACCAACCTGTAAAAGGGTGGTCGAATTGGTATGGAACAGCTTGGAGGAAGCTCGTACGAGCAAGACCGCCAACGGCAGTCTCAAAACCAGCCACGACCGTCCAACTTCGTCGGCATGATTGTACGGCGTGGATTATCCCATGACCGGTCGGACAAGCTTGTCCTGTACACCGGCGGGCCCCATCTCTACCTACCTGGTCGACCATCTCCTGACCTAGCCATAGAGAAACGTGTGTTTGCCCAAAGTATGGCCGGTGATAGGTGTGATAAACACCTAATTTTATATTGAGTATTTATGCTTTCTTTGCGAGTTTTCGTGTGAATTATGTATCTTATGTTTACTTTTGAGTTATATAGGTACAATGGAGTCACTGGAACAAAAAGAAGTGGAACTCGCTCAAATCAAGAATTTCTTCTTATCACCTTGAAGAGAATGAAAATACGTAGCCGCCGGCGAAAGAATGAGATCACTCCCATGTCATACAAGAAAGTTATGAACAAATCAATGATTAAGTCTGTCAGTTCCATGTAGCTGACAACAGAGAAGAATTAATGAATTATGGAAGGATCTGAACTGTCAGTCCCAGAGGACCGACAGTTGAGTGGAAAATGGTATCATCTCAGGTGGCCCTTATTCAATTCTGGGTGCCATGACAAATCTTATCATCTATTACTCAGTCCTGAAACCCAGAATGGTCTTCATTACAAACCACCTAAGAGTTAGAGGAGAGGAAAGAGAGGCAGAGATGGTTGTCTGAAACCATTCCCCTCTGTATCATTGCTGGGAGATAATTGGAAGAAGATGATGGTAGAATTGATAGGGGTTTGGATAAAATTTTGATACCGATTGAAATCAGAGTTGAATTGTAGAAGATGCTGATGATGTTGGTTCTTGTCTTGCAGAAACACATGGGTTTTGTTGTTCATGATTGTGAACTGGTGGTGCTAATTGAAACCATAAATGGAGGGGATTGAGACAGCTTATGAGTTGTGCTAGGGTTAAGAGCCAAGGGAACAGGGAGGTTATTCAATTTCTGCCGTTCAAGTGCAGTTGAGCAATGTTGATAAATGGAGGAGATTTTGGCATGGATCTCGAAACTGAGTCATGGGTTTGTTCTAGAATGAATTCCACAGAAAAGGAAAGAAGTTTGGCTTGTTTTTGGATTCGTTTTGCTGCCAAGAGAAGCTAGTGAAGAAGACAAGATTTCTTCCAATAATTGAAGACGATTGGTAGCTGATTATGGTGTGTTTTGAGTGCTTTCCGATGTCTATAAACTTAGGTTTGTTTATAAATCGAAATTGAAGGTTAAAGAGCACTCAATATAACAGTGTCTCTGCCTTCAAGTTTCTGGCACACAAGGTGTTTGAACAAAGGCCCGAATGACCGGCCAGTTCTGCAATTCACTGAGACGAGCTCTTGCTACTGGTGGTGTTGGAATGTTGGATGTAGTAGTTTGAGAAATGAGGTAAAGGCAAAGTCTGATGGAGTCGCAGCTGGTGATGCTGCTGCCAGGGCTGTGGTGATGAACAAAGAAAGCAGTGATATGAGTGTTAACTGTTTAAGCTGCAGGTGATGGACATGATGTTCAGTGCTAATGGGGAGTTGTGGCTGCTAAAGTGGCAGCTTTGTGCGATTAACTGGTGGTACGGAGAGGGCCTTCAACTATAGAATCATGTGGAAGAGCAGGAGCAGTTGGTGGTTCTGGAGGGAAGTGATAGCTTGGGTCTGGTGAATGAGCTGAAATGAATGAATGAAGTTGGAATGTAGCCGCGGGTAAAGGCGCTGTATGGGTTGTGAAACTCAGGGAAGAATTATGCCAAGATATGTCTGACACTGTTGAGGTTTGCTGCTGATAGCTAGGGACATGTAATGTTCTTACAGGGTGTTGGCGCGAGCTAGTGAAGCTGCAGTTTGACTTTGAATGGAGACTGACGCAGCTGAGAGTAGGATTGGTGTTGCAGCTGGTAATGACTCTGGGGATTCTTACAAGACAGAGCGAGATGGTGGTTATAGCTGATGGTGGTATTCCAGTTGAGTTTAAGATGGAATTGAGCTGTCATTTCAATAAATGGATTGCTGGGTGAAATTGAGATGCGGGTGGTAGCTGGTGCAGTTGATATTGCAGTGCAAAGACTCAAGGAAGTGTTGGGGGAAATGGAGTTGTGCTGCCATTGTATAGAGATTGAAAACGTGATGATAGCAGACATGCAGCTAAGATGTTGTGTGAGTATGTAGCTATGGCGGTGCTGTGTGCAGTGTGGACTTAGATAGAACATTGCAGGCGCAGTTCAACGCAATGAATGAGAATCTGAAATGAAATTAGTAGTTGCAGTTACAGGGACTGAAGTTGCAAGAGAAGATACACTGCGAAAACACAGCGAGAATGGCGAGACGGTGAGCATAGGCCGAGTTGCCGGATTTCGGAACTTGAAGCATGGATCACAATATTTCAGTGAATCATGAAGGGGGTATGAGTCGAATGGAAGAGTTGGATGCCAGACATATGAGCTACGGACCACGCTTTTGGGTAGGTTTTCGCAAGAAACAAGGAATTGGCTAATGGTTTTTGTGAATGTGTGGACTAAAGAGAAGGAGAGTTGAGGTACTGGAAGTATACAGTTGGCCTGGTGATAGTTTCCGATGGCTAAGCGACCTGAGAAAGTTTTCCGGCGACGGTGACCGGATTCCGGTGATGACGTCATCAATTCCGGCGGCACTTTTGGACCCAAAATTTCCAAAGACTTATTTTCACACATGGGCTTGGTGGATGAATTTGAGACGGATTTTGAGAACTTGACCTAATTTTGGGTATCCTTTTGGGAGAGGCATATAAATAGAACTTTTTCTCTAAACCTAGATATATCTCCATTAGGGAGAACTTCTTCTACTTTTGTTTTCTAGGGTTTAGAACATGATTCTTTCTTCTATGCTTTTTGTTATGAACTCCATGAATATGAACTAAGTTTTCTTATTGGTTAAAGATGTAGTTGGATTTTGAAAACAAGTTTTGATCTTTATGAATTAGTTTTCTCTCAATATTATCGTTTGATTTCTACTGATTATAATGATTGCATGATTGATGTATTGCAATATGATTGAATGTTTGTTTAGTTGAGTCTAGAATTGATTGAACATACATCCATATCTATAGCTATTTTAGGGTTTTCATCGAGCGATAACCTTGAATACGAGTAGCATGATATGATTGCGGTTTGTAGTGATACACTCTAGTAATCATATGTAGACTTTAACCTTTGTCCGAATTGTCATGTGCAATGTATGATAGTTGCATTGATTAGCCTATTTCTGAAACTTAATGCTCCTAGGAATTGAACTTAATTAGCGCAAGGCGTTAGATTATTCTTTAGGTAGAATTCACATACGCAGCTCTAATGTGTGTGTTGATGACTTAGGAAATTTACGGAGTATTCTTGCAATAAGGTATTCTAGGGCTTTTGATGATAGCGAGATTAAATACGAATTCTATTCATACTTTCAAAAACTTGTTTACAATTGAAGATGAAACCTTTACCCAATATTTCACATTCTTGATTTGTTTGCTCTATTTATTTGTTTCGCATTTATTTTGTTTTAGTTTCATAAAAATCATAAAACTCCCGGTGTTTTATATAGGAAACCGAAACAACTTGACAACCTAGACCTCTCTGTGGGATCGATCCTTTCGTGCCCTTGGTATATTTATATTTTGAGTAGTAAGAAAGTGTAATTATATTTGTGTCGGCTGACAACCGGTCAGCCGGCGTGATGCTTAAAGGTCGCATGAAATTCCACTAAGGTCTTAAATCGATCACGACCATCCAACTTCACCGGCATGTTTGGATGGCTTAGATCAAGCCTATGACCGTGGGACAGGTACACACATGCTCACCACTGGTCCAACGTGGGCCCTATATAATCGGCCTCCCCAAGGGAGGAGCATAACATGCAAAACCGATCGGTTGAAGTTGCATGGGCGTGAACCATACAAAATCCTAATTAGGGTTTGCGGCATGTTACATGTGTCGCTAATCGATCAAGAGCGTCCATCTTCGCAAGCTTGGATGGAGGGTGTATATGTAGACTTAAAAGGTCCCGAGAATGTCAACATGATCACCGTGGGCCCATCTATAAGCATGACCGATCGACCAAGGCCAACGGTGGCCGGACGTCTCGAAACGCGTGCCCGAATTAGGCATATCGTGCAGTTTCCAACTCCTTTGCGGCATGGGATTTCTGCTGCAAATCGATCTCAACCGCTCCTCTTTGTCGGTCAAATTGAGTGGCCTAGATCGCACCTTCATGGGACAGTGAGGTACAAACATGTACAACGGCAAGCCTTCTACACGCATGCCCGATCGGTCCTGCCTAAAACACCTCCCATGCTTGGTTTCGACCAAGCTGAAGAGTGCTGCTTGCGCACCTCTTCAAAACCCTAAACTCTATCAACGGTCGCAGATGAGCGTCACAAGATCATCTCGTCCGTCCAACTCTACCAGCTTGGTTGGTCAGTCCTGGTTAGGAGTTAAGCGACTAATGAAGCATCCCCATGATCGCCGTCCGCCACTCTTCCACATAGAGTGATCGGCAAAAGCATGGCTCGACCACGTAGTCTCCAAACGATCACTCAGAGATGGTTGGACGTGATGCTATTTTAATACGCTTATCCGTGACTTACTCCGTTAAGCCTTAAAACAGCGATGCTTCGTACATGTTGAATATATTCGATACATTACATGCATATAATACACACAATATTTCATAAATAGCGATTTACCAAATAACTTAGTTATTTAACCTAGCACCGTATGCTACCTTCTGTGGGTCCCACGATCCACACAATCGAGACATCAAGCATGTCACAAACTGGGGGATACTTACTGGGGTATTGGTCTGGCGGTTTACAGCGCCATCACAAGAACGTGTCAGGAAGACATGGATGGTTAGTGATGATGGGAAAAGTGGGCAAAGACTGATAGTGACACACTAACACGACTCCACTACTTCATCACTCCACTTCCTCCACTTCCCGCGAGAGACCAAGGTTAAGCTCAATGACTTGTATAAATAGGTTCTCCTCCCTATTTCCCACACAGAAAAGCACAAAAAACCAAGTGTTGTCATTCGTATCCAAAAAACATCCCGATACAAGTCATAAAACAGCCAACACCTTCTTCGCTTCCCTCCCTAAGATCAACCCCATCTCCTTCACTTTGTGACCGAAGCAAGTCTGGAACGACCATTTCTTGGTTTAGGCCAGAATTGTATAGATTGATATCTCGAATCAAAAGCACTCCCATGCAGTGCATTTGTTTAGGGTTCAGATTCATTTCTCTTCCACACACCCAAAATTACCAAAACCAGCAGAAATAGTTTTTACCCATAAACAATTGACGACCACAGTGGGAGATTAATCTCTCGGTTGCAATATCAGTTTCCAATTTCCAATTTCACTTTTCAATCCCGATTTCAATTCCGATGGAACTAACGCCGATAACACTTTTGGTATTGACGTCCCTGTCAGTGGATCCGTCGTACAGAATGTGATCAGTACATCTCGTGGAGCCGTCTCCTCTACCACCAACACCAGCGGAGCAGGAGATTTTCCAGTAGGCGTGACACCTCCCATCACCAGTGCCAGAGCAACCGCAAATCCCGGCATTTCTTCAAGTGTAATGCCTCCGTCACCAGGGCAACTGATACTCCTCCGTCAGGGCGAGGGACTGAGGGAACAAAAGGAGGACAACCCCCTATCACCATGGTGGGTTTAATGGAAAGACAAGAAGTTCTCACTAGAGCCCAAACGGATATGGCTGCAACTCAGAAGGAGGTACTCACTTTTCTCAAAACTTTAATCGAACGATTTCCACAAGGGTCACGGCAACCCCTGGAGCCGACGATGAACGTGTTCGATACACCCGGAGCAGGCACTCCAACGACGCTGGCCCATATGGATGAAGAAGCTCGTGACGCTCATGAAAGCCAAAGAGAAAGGGACCAGCCATCCAACTTCATTACGCGTGAAGACCTGGAGCGACTCCTCCAAAGCCGGGGCAAAGGAAATCCAGCGGACATGCACCAGCATCATCCCCCATACCCTCAAGATGTGCAAGGAATTCCCCTTCCAAGAGGCTACACCTCTCCTCAATTATCCCTTTATGATGTTACTGGTAACGCTCGTGAACATGTCTCTCGATTCTTGGAATTTTTAGGGGAACACAAATACAATCATGTTCTCCGCCTAAAAGAGTTCTCGAAGTCACTTACCGGAAGAACATACACTTGGTACAACAACATCGCACTTAACAGTGTATCCAATTGGAGTGAGATGGTCGGTGCTTTCTACATGAAATATTTCTTCGTGTATGAGCAGTTCACCTTTTCAGACTTGGGAAGAATCTTTCAACGGAGCAATGAACATCCGAACGACTTCGTTAATAGGTTTAGAACTCAAGCATTTGATTGCCACGATCCGAATGTCACCGAACGCCAGCTGGTGGAGTTATGAATTAACAGAATGATTCCCATATACCGTGCTTTGTTAGAGAATCTGGGCTTTCAAACATTTCTGAACTCCATGAAGCCGCTAAGCGATCGGCCACAACAGCCCCAGCATTGTTGGAAAGAACCAGAATTGTTCAAAAGATGCACTTGAGAGTCTAGGAAGCAGGCGTCTCATTAACAAGCAATATAACACTGGTCGTTCTGTGAGTGTGGTGGGCGAAGGAGGAAAAAGGAAAGCTCCAGCAGCAGAATATCAACCCAAGCGTGCAGTACCGGCACAAATGACGACTTCATATCGAAAGGGAGCGGGCAAGGATCCTATGCGAGAATTCGGAGACACAGTTCCGAACTTCCCCTTTCCCATGAATGAAGTCATAGAACTCTTGGAAGTGTGGATTCAAGATGATGCGATCAAGCTACCTTTTATCAGACGCCCACCAACTGAGGAAGAGATGTCAAACCCCAAGTACTGCCGCTACCATAGGTTCGTCAATCACCCGACCAAGGATTGCAACAAATTAAAACAATTCTTCAGAGAAAAGATAGAGGTAAGAGAACTCCAGTTGGGAAACGAAGGTGTTCATAAAGATCCTCTTCCTATTAGTAGCTGCATGATTTTCGGGGATTCTGTCCGCAAGACTGTACAGTCTATGATGGAGCATTTGTGTGAAATCTTGTATCTCTCCAAGGCGCAACGTCAAGACATGTTCACAGCCCTCAACAATATCGTGTCAAGCAGGCATTTGTATCCGGAAAAGGAAGCAGTCTCGGAATCTCAGTCTTTCCTGGAAGATACGACCGGCAAGGGGAACTGGGGACTCTTGACCATCACTCGTTTGAAGGATGTCGAGTTTGATAGCACATTGATTGATGCAGCCTCCGAATTCAACATCATCACTGTCAAGACTCTTGGGGCCGCAAGGATTTCAAAAAAAGAAACTACTCGCAGCCCAACCGTGATTAGGAGCTCAGAGGGAGAATTCAGAGACTCCTTTGGATGCATTGACCTTGAAGTTAAAATAGGTGATGCTCTAACACATGATAAATTTTACATAGTAAAAGAGTATCCGAATTACGACATGGTCCTGGGCCGCCCGTGGATACACGACAACAAAGCAGCACTGGAAGTGTGTCCTTTGTCGATTTCAGTACCTGAAAGAATCTCCAACAAACCGTCAAATCCTGAAGATTGTTTGTTGTTGTATCAACACCTTGTAAATGTGACGCAACTTCCTGGAGAAAGCCCGGATTCATACCTTAAAAGGTTCCGAGCCCAAGTCAGTCTCATTGAACAACCTTTTTTTACAAACAGTAAAACCTCTTCATGCTGAGGCTCGGGGACTTGTTTCGATCAACAACCTAATCGCCACTAAGAGATGTGAGTGGCGTGCTGGTCCTTTCAAACATTTTTCCAAGAGCTTGGAAATAGTCAGAGACGACGTGTCCCAGAAACAAGATATTGTGCCAAGTCCGAATCCGTTTCAAATTGGAGATATGGTAGCAAAGAGGACCACGTTTCAAGTTGGAAACGTGGCAGTATGAAAATGACTAACCAATCTGATTTTTCGGCAACAAAGGAAGATAAAACATATTTAGTGGCAGATGTACCTAGGCGGCTATTGCAAGATCATCAATGATGATAATATTTAGGGCGTGACGATCCACTCACGATTGCTTAAACCCTACAATACCTAAAAATGATGTGCTACCCTTCTTTTCCAGCGTTCTCCATGGTGGTTCCTCCAACATTCCTCCAACAATTTCCCTTTCCATGTTAATTTTGTAATTCCTTCAAAATGATTGCAGTACCTACATTCATAATTATTAGGGTTCCAATTTCTCAATTAATCAAATTATTATTTTCTTTTAGAAATTTCTTTACCTCTGAGCATGACACAAAATCTAAGTTAAACATGAGTCATCATCATCACCCACCAGATGAAAACCAGAGAACCTTAAAAATAAAAAATACTTCAACACTCTCCGGGACCTGCTCGCTCCAGAAGTTGCTTCAACACTCTCCGGGACCAGTTCGCTCCAAAAGATGCTTCAACACTTCCCGGGACCTGCTCACTCCTGAAGATGCTTCAATGATCTCCGGGACCTGCTCACTCCAGAAGCTGCTTCAACGCTCTCCGGGACCTACTCGCTCTAGAAGCTTCTTCAACACTCTCCGGGTCATGCTCGCTCCAAAAGATGCTTCAACAGTTTCCGGGACCTTTTCGCTCCATAAGCTGCTTCAACACTCTCCAGAACCTGCTCGCTCCAGAAGCTGCTTCAACGCTTTCTGCAGGACCCACATCCATATTTGAGCACACAAGGTTCATTTTTGAGCATAGCAAGCACGCAGTGGGTCCCACGTTTGAGCGAAGCAGGCAGCAAGGCCAGTGTTTGGTCAAGATAACAGGGTCGGTGTTTGGTCGAAGTAGAAAGGATAACGCTCGAGCAAGCACATCAACTGTACGGGAAAAATAGGCACAAGATAGAGCCGACGTCTGAAACATGTACACTGTAGACCCGTGTTTGATCAAAACATGCACAACTGCCCATGTTCGAAGAAAGCATGCTCACATCAGGTCCCACGCTCGACCGAAGTAGGCATAGCAAGGTCTATCAAAGCAGGCAAGAACGACATTCGAGCGGAGCAAGCACGAATCAGGCTCTTGAACGAAGCAGGGATAGCAAGGTCGATCAAAGCAGGCAAGACCGACATTCGAGCGGAGCAAGCACGAAGAAGGCTTTCGACTGAAGCAGGCATAGCAAGGTCGATTGAAGCAGGCAAGACCGATATCATGATAAGGGAAAGCTCGCCTGGACGCCTCTTGAACGTGACATGCTCCAAGGACAGGACGACCCATCTCTTCTGGTAACATCTAAACTTTGTCTCAAATTTTTTATCTTTATTTGTCACCATCTAATGCCTACCCCACAATAGTGTAACCATTGCATGCTAGGCAGGGGACTTAATGTTGATGGTGGATTTTAGTTTAGGGCTAAAATTGTAAAACCAAATTTATGCGCTGACATCCTGCAAAGGATAAAGCCACTGATAAGTGATGAATACTTCTTCACTTTACTAATTCACCTAGAATGGAGCATGTGACAACAATCCCAGTATTCTGTGAATTAAATACACGAAATTCATCCAGGTGGGAGCATGTAGAAACAATCCCGTATACCCTGTGAATTTATAACGTTATTAATTAATGCATGATTATCCTTGTATTTCCCGTGTTGTTCCCGCAGAACTCTCATTATTGGTGCGGCATGACGACTGAGTGTTGCTCTCAGCAGAGTAACACGAATCTCTAAGTGTCAATAATGAGGCATGCACGAAATACCCGTACAGGCTATATCTCTCGGTGTGTTATACTATCCCGATTGAGCATACATCTCTCGGTGTGTTATACTAGCCCGATTGAGCATATTTGAATATGGACTGTCCGTATCAGTCTAAGAAACAATTACGACCATGCAAGTTGGCCGCATGATTTAACCAGCCTAGATGATCCTCAGCAGGAGCAGGCTATCACCCCAAAAGCCACCAAACACCAACCTGGAAAATGGTGGTCGAATTGGTATGGAGAAGCTTGGAGGAAGCTCGTACGAGCAAGACCGCCAACGACAGTCTCAAAACCATCCACGACCGTCCAACTTCGTCGGCATGATTAGACGGCGTGGATTATCCCATGACCGGTTGGACAAGCTTGTCCTGCACATCGGCAGTCCCCCTCTCTACCTGCCTGGTCGACCATCTCCTGACCTAGCCATAGAGCAACGTGTGTTTGCCCAAAGTATGGCCGGCGTGATGCTTAAAGGTCGCAGGAAATTCTACTAAGGTCATAAATCGATCACGACCATCCAACTTCACCGGCATGTTTGGATGGATTAGATCAAGCCTATGACCGTGGGACAGGTACACACATGCTCATCACCGGCCTAATATGGGCCCACATGATCGGCCTCCCCAAGGAAGGAGTATAACATGCAAAACCGATCGGTTGAAGTTGCATGGGAGTGAACCATACAAAACCCTAATTAGGGTTTGCGACATGTTACATGTGTCTCTAATCGATCACGAGCGTCCATCTTCGCAAGCTTGGATGGAGGGTGTAGATGTAGACTTAAAAGGTCCCGAGCATGTCAACATGATCACCGTGGGCCCATATACACGCATGACCGATCGACCAAGGACAACCATGAACAGATGTCTCGAAATGCGCTCCCAAAGTAGGCATGTCGCGCGGTTTCCAACTCTTTTACGGCATGGTATTTCTGTTGCAAATCGATCTCAACCGCTCCTCTTTGCCGGTCAAATTGAGTGTCCTAGATCGCACCTTTATGGGACAGTGAGGTATAGATGTGTACATCGGAAAGCCGTCTACACGCATGCCCGGTCGGTCATGCCTAATACACCTCTCATGCTTGGTTTCTACCAAGCTGAAGAGTGATGCTTACGCACCTCTTCAAAACTCTAAACTCTATCAACGGTCGCAGATGAGCGTCACAAGATCATCTCGTCCGTCCAACTCTACCAGCTTGGTTGGTCAGCCCTGGCTAGGAGTTAAGCGACTAATGAAGCATCCCCATGATCACCGTCCTCCACTCTTTCACATAGAGTGATCGGCCAAAGCATGGCTCGATTATTCAGTCTCCAAATGATCACTCGAAGATGGTTGGACATGATGCTATTTTAAGACGCTTATCCGTGACTTACTCTGTTAAGCCTTAAAATAGCGATGCTTCATACATGCTGAATATATTCGATGTATTACATGCATAGAATATACACGATATTTCATAAATATCGATTTCCCAAATAACTTAGTTATTTAACCTACCACTGTATGCTACCTTCTGTGGGTCCCAAGATCTACACAATCGAGACATCAAGCATGTCACAAAATGGGGGATACTTACTGGGGTATTGGTCTAGCGGTTTACAACGTGCAACACGCCATCACAAGAACGTGTCAGGAAGACATGGATGGTGAGTGATGATGGGAGAAGTGGGAAAAAACTGATAGTGACATACTAACACGACTCCACTACTCCATCACTTCACTTCCTCTACTTCCCACAAGAGACGAGGGTTAGGCTCAATGACTTATATAAATAGGTTCTCCTCCCTATTTCTAACACAGACAAGCACAGAAAACCAAGTGTTGTCATTCGTATCCAGAAAACATCAGAGATGATTTCTTACATTATTGCAAGCCAGTTCGATATACTGATACAAGTCATAAAACAACCAACACCTTCACAATCTCAACACCTTCTTCGCTTCCCTCCCTAAGATCAACCCCATCTCCTTTACTTTGTGACCGAGGCAAGTATGGAACGGCCATTTCTTGGTTTAGGACAGAATTATATAGATTGATCTCTCGAATCAAAAACACTCCCGTGCAGTGCATTTGTTTAGGGTTTAGATTCATTTCTCATCCACACACCAAAATTACCAAAACCAACAGAAATAGTTTTTACCCATAGACAGAAGGAATACTCAAGGAACCAGTGGATCTTCATTGACTAAAAGGTATGTGGAGACTTGAACTTATATATCACTCAAAAGTCTATCTACTCTATCTCCTATCTTGAGACAAAAGTCGTATTACTATGTAGACTAAGATTATACACATATGATATTTCGAACCGAGTATATCTCGTTTATCTATTTCTCAAAATATGTGTTGGTAAAGCTTTCGCTTTAGCCAAGTTCATCTTTACCTAGTGACGAAAGCCATGTTGTGTTTCAATCATTTTGGAAATTGCTCTGAGAAAAAATAATTTGTGAATAACAACTATATAACACCCTCAGAGAATGTTTCAATGATTGAAATGAGAGTTTCGACAATATTACCATTAGAGGATATAAGCATTGTTGTGGCAACACATATATGTATAAGTCCTTAGTGCTTGAACCGAAGTTGCGAACATTGTTGATCAAGTGAAAGCGGTGTAGTGCGTGAGCTTCAGTCTGCGAGCTCAGTCCGCGAACTAGCGGAAGTTCTCGACCGAGAATTTCTGCTGGAGTTTGTGAACTCCATCCGGGAACTTAAGTCCGCGAACCCAATCCGTGAACTTGAGTAGGTTATATCTAAAAACGATGTTTGTGAACTTATCTTAATAAACTAAGGAGTGCTATTGTAAACCTTGGATTTATATTTCATGAATCGATTCGAGTGAATCACATCATTTTTGCTTCAACTGTGTCTTGTGTAGTACATAAAGATCTAAGCAATTGAACAACTCTCTTCATTTGAGTCATTTGGACTAGTTATGGTGAAGAAGAATATAGTTGATATGAAAGTTATCATACGGCTAACCATTTGGTCAACTAGTGTTGGACCAACTAATGTACAGGTTTGGGTACGGTTACACAAGCCTATAAACATGCATTACAAGTATGTATAACAAGATATGTTTTCTATCTAACGGTTGATAAATATTAGCTTGAATCTAATCAGGTTTTCATCTAATGGTGAATATTGAATGCTTTGTTACTAAGCTAACATTGATTGCAAACCCTGATTTGAAAGACTATATAAGGAAGAACTCTAGCAACTGGGAAACCTAATCTCCACCAATGTAGTCAATATTGGCCGTATCGGCCGATATATCGGGGATATTTAGGATATCGGCATTGGAGCGGTAGGATACGCATTGTATCGGGGATACGATATCTTTGTGATAATATCGTCCAATATAGTCAAATATCGGCCGTATCGGCCGATATATCGGGGATATTTCAAGATATATTCTTGATGGAACTTTGGATGATTTGCAAGATATTCTTGGTGAAGAAAGTAGGCCATTAGGTAGTAGAGGTGCATGTAGCTCTCGAAGTAAGTCTACTTACCCAACGCACTCTGAGATTGATGGATGTGAATTGATGTTAGACACTGATTATGGACTACTTGATGGAGTTGATGGAGTTACTGAAGATGATAATATCTACAATGACTCGTATGCTTTTGAATAAGGTTGTAATATCCTTGTTTAATTACCATTTTCGGTAGTAAATTTTAAAGTTGTTGAAGTTGCTCTCTTCTTTCTAGTTTGAAGTTGTACTTGTTTAATTTGAACTTCTGTTTAAACTTTAAACTTGTTTAAACTTTAAAGTTGTTGAAGTCACTCTCATGTTTCTAGTTTTAACTTGTGTATTTATCATTTTAGGCAGTGAACTTTAAAGTTATTGAAATTACTCTTGTGTTTTTGATAAAATTGATGGAAGCTATAAAATTATAGTCTCTAAATTTGGAACCGATATTATAACGATATTTGAACAATAATATCCCCGATATAAGGTCGTACCAGTGTATCCTTCATGGCCGATATAAACCGATATCCGATATTAACTATGTGATACTAGTTTGCTAAGCTAGAGTTGATTCTCCTTTAACCTTTGGTTTTCTTCTTCTAAAACCAGGTTAACGACTTAAAGACTTCATTGGGATTGTGAAGCCAGACCGATACTACTTTATTGTAGTTGTGTGATCTGATCTTACATATTCTATCGTATGAGTACAATTGTAATAATTTTCTTGAGATTTCTATCTCCGATAGGCAAGATATAAAAGTAGCCACAAACACTTCGTCTCATCGTTTGTGATTCCTCAATAATCTTTTTCGCTGCGTCGATTAAGTTTATTGTGAGGTGATTGATAAAGATGAGCCGTTCTTCGGGAATATAAGTATGGTTTTATCAATTGGTTCATGTTTACCTTGATTTATCAAAATACGGAACAAAACTCATAGGTTTATTCGTGGGAGACGAATTTATCTATCCTTGTAGACTTTTCTGTGTGAGACAGATTTGTTTATTAAAGACTTCGACTTTGGGTCGTAGAAACTCTTGGTTGTGGGTGAGATCAGCTAAGGGAATCAAGTGCGCAGTATCCTGCTGGGATCAGAGGCGTAGGAGCATAATTGTACTTTGGATCAGTGTGAGATTGATTGGCGTTCAACTGCAGTCCAAACCGAAGTTAGATTGGAGTAGGCTAGTGTCTGTAGCGGCTTAATACAGTGTATGTTTAATCTGGACTAGGTCCCGAGGTTTTTCTGCATTTGCGGTTTCCTTGTTAACAAAATTCTGGTGTCTGTGTTATTTCTTTTCAGCATTATATTTCGTTATATAATTGAAATATTACAGGTTGTGCGTTGTTCAATCAATTAGAATATCCGACCTTATTGGTTATTGATTTAAATTGATTGACACTTGGATATTGGTCTTTGGTACCATTCAAGTTATCTCTCTTTGATTAAGACTTGCAGATTGTATTTGCTTGAGTAAATCAAATTGAGATATAGAGATATAAACTCCTTGAGATATTTTCTATTGATTGAGTCTGACTGTCTAGTTGATTCTTTAGAAAGTAACTCAGAGTTGTCCATACAGATTGCTAATCGAAATATTAGGTGTGGTTGTTAGACCCCCGCTTTTTTAGAGTGATCATTAATACGATCAGGAGTTAGACAAAATACCCCACCTTTAGTTGGTATGACAATATCTTTATTCATATGATCATAACTGTCAAGTTCATCGTCAATATCCATACACATTGATTCATTAGTTAAAGAAGTTTCATCATAAATATCAAGAGTATTAGAAAAATTAGAACTTGTCTCCTCGGTAAGACCAAAATCTTTTACCAACTGCGTTAGTTGAGAAATCGATAAATCAGTTTGTTAAGGAAGTTGAGCAATATAAGCATGGGTTTTACTTAGATCAGCAAAAAATAACTCATTGGCTTTGGTCTGTTCAATAATGTCAATATTTAGGCATTCTAACAAAGATAGTTTTGATGCAGATGGGTCACAGTAAGATTAATTATCTCTCTCATATTGTGACGGAGAAGTGTGTGAATAATAATTGGAATCAAAACATTGTGGCTCATAATCAGGGTAAGGTTGGTAATGATCATAACCTTCCCAAGGTCCGGAATGATCATACCTATGAAAATAATTCCAATCATTATTTACACACTCGGCAGGTTCCTGATAATGAGAAGGTGCATATGCATACTCCTCGGGTGAAATATCAGATGACTCCTCTATCTCAGCTCTTTTGGTAAGATTTCAAAAAGCTATAAAATAAGTCGATTCACTGGAAACCATAACCATATTACAAAGTAAAATTTTCCCAATAACTCACCTTGCAGAAGCTTTGCGATAATATCAAATACTTGTTAGAGCATTGCTCGGTCGAACTCGCATGCATTGCTATCTCAAGCATGTTTGTCAATATTAGTGATCAAAACTATATGTCTTGATTTCTAGTTTACTTATGACTAAGTTTCGGTCTATGATAGTTAAGTATAGTTGAGCTCCGGACTCCATGGCGATTATCTTACAAAGACGAAGAACTACTCAAGGAACCAATGGAACTTCATCCGACTAAAAGGTTTGTGGAGACTTGAACTCATCTATCACTCAAAAGTCTACTCTATCACGTACTCTTGAGATAAAAGTCGTATAAGTATGATAGTTTTCATACATACATATTTGCTATTTTGAGCCGAGTTTACTCACCTATCTTTTTCTCGAAATATGTGTTGGTAAGCTTTTGCTTTAACCATTTTCATCTTTGCCCGTGACGAAAGTCATGATGACGTTTCAATCTTGAAAATAGCTTTGATGATGATAGTCGTGAATAACGATTATTATAACATTATAGAAGAATGTTTCAATGATTAAAATGTAGAGTTGAGAATAAGTAACCAACTATGGATATAATTAACCATATATAGTGTGTTTGCACATTAGTGTATAAATCCATGTGCCTAAAACCAAGTGCGTGCATATGTGTGCATGCGGTATTAGTGAAGGAGACAGGTTGGGTACGCGTACCCGTACATGTACCAGCAGAAGTTTTTGAACCGAAAATTTCCTCTGACTTTGTAGGTTTGCAAACTATTAAACCAGTCACCTTAGGTACGCGTACCCGTACATGTGCCCACGGAAGTTTTCGAACCAAAAATTTCTGCTGAGTTTGTAAACTCCAATCCGGTAGCTTTGGTACACATACCCTTATGCGTACCCAAGCTGGTTATATCTCTCAAATCGGAAGTTCATGAATTTAAACAATAAATCAATAAGGAATGCAATCTTTGCAAACCTGGCTATATTGTTCATGAATTGATTCGAGTGAATCAAACCAATTTTGTTTCAATTATGTCTATGTATAAAGATCTAAGCAATTGAACAACTCTTCAACTAGTTCTTATGAGTCATTTGAACTAGTTATGAGAAAGATGAATACGGTTAATATGAAAGTGATCATATGGCTAATCATTGGTTAACTATTTGTGAACCAACCATATGTACACGATTAGGTACGGTTACTCAAATCTAAATGAAATACATTTCATTTGTGTGTATGACAAGCTAAGTTTCTATATAATGGTTGAAAGATATTAGATTGAATAAATCAGGTTTTTTATCTAATGGTGAATATTGAATGCTTTGTTACCAAGGTAACTTAGATTGCAAACCCAAAACTATATAAAGGAGACATCTAGCAATTGGAAAAACTAATCCCCACACCACCTGCGTGATACTAGTTGGTTTTGCTAGAGTCGATTCTCCTTTAACCGTCAGTTTCTTCTCGATACCTTATCGGTTTCTTCTCGATACCCTGTCGGTTAACGACTTAAAGACTTCATTGGGATTGTGAAGCCAGACGAAACTACTTCTCTTGTAGTTGAGCGATATGATCTTGCCATTTTATATCATACGAGTTCAATTGAATAATTGACTTGGTATTATATCTCCGATAAGGCAAGATAAAAATAAATCACAAACATGTTCGTCTCATCGTTTGTGATTCCACAATATCTAGTTTCGCTACCATACGATTTATATTATTGTGAGGTGATTGATAATTTTAGGCTATTCTTCAGGAATATAATTCCGGGTTATCGATTGGTTCATGTTCACCTTGATTTTATCAAAAGACAGAACAAAACTCATAGGTTTATTTGTGGGAGACAGATTTATCTATTATCGTAGACTTTTCTGTGTGATACAGATTTGTTTATTAAAGTCTTCGACTTTGGGCCGTAGCAACTCTTGGTTGTGGGTGAGATCAGCTAAAGGAATCAAGTGCGTAGTATACTGCTAGGATCAGAGACGTAAGGAGCGAAACTGTACCTTGAATCAGTGTGATATTGATTAGGGTTCAACTACAGTCCAGACCGAAGTCAGTTTGTAGTAGGCTAGTGTCTGTAGCGGCTTAATACAGTATGGTGTTCAATCTAGACTAGGTCCCGGGGTTTTTCTACATTTGGGGTTTCCTCGTTAACAAAATTTATGGTGTCTGTGTTTTTATTCTATTCAGCATTATATTTGTTATATAATTGAAATATCACAGGTTGTGCGTTGTATCGTTCAATTGTGAAATCCAACCTTTGGTTGTTGATTGGAAATTAATTGATCCTTGGATATTGGTCTTTGGTACCGCAATTGCACCGAAATTTTATAAACCTAAATGATTGATACCACACAATAAAGCAAGATACAATAGTTTTTATTAATCGGAACCAATTGAATCACACACACACACACATCCATCCATACATAAAGGAACAAAATATCAATTGTACCGAAATTTTGTTAAACAAAAGCAATAAATATACGCAATGTTAGAGCATTGCTCAGTTGAACCCACCAAGCGCTGGTATGTCAAGTTTGGTTGTCATATTTTAGTGAACCAAAACTCATTTACGAGTCGCTTGATTTAAATGTACTAGAGTCAACTTCGTATAGGTTAGCTTGAAAGTATTAGGGTGAGACATTACAAGTATTACGAAGACTTGAAGAAGTGAAGAAGAACGGAGATACAACCATAACATCATCCTTCCACTTTAGGTTAGTGATATTTGACTTGAACTGTTTCATTCCCTAACGTGTCTTTCAAGTCGTGCATATTGAAAACATAAAACTGCGAAGCATGAACACTCTAGATAGACATAGTATTAAGGAATACAATATGAAGTTTCTTGCTTAACCATTAAACTTTGTATATAAGACATCGACATAATCGTATGAATGTTATTTTGATTATGTATGGGTATGAGGTGAGGATTTCATCCTAGGGAACAATGTTTACATGTGTTCTAAGGAAGTAAGTTCATGATATATGTTGTGAACCGAAAAGGAAATCGCCAGGCGTTATTGGGGCTGTTCTTCCTTGCATATATTATGAACTACCAATATGTGTGATTAGTATAACCGCTCATGACTTGTTTGTTTTCTTGGTAAAACTATTCACATGAGGCCTGACTTATGTATTGGTACGACTTTTATTAGTGAAACCGATCTTCAGTAATCACCTGGGGTATGATCAGGTTTGTGAGTGTCTGACTAATTATTATGAGAAGGGGAACCGATTCTAGTAAGAGGTACAGTGCATCACAAGGGGAACCGATCCTTGTATGAGGTGCAACAAGGTTTATGGAAGAAAGGGGAACCGATCCTATGAACATGTGCAACACGTTTTTGGGAAGGGGGAACCGATCCTATGGACATTGCAATGCATACAAGTTAGATACCAAATATATGTGGGGTACCGATCCTATTACCTAGTCATCTGAATTATGGTAAGCTAGTGTGAATATGCACAGTACTCACATGGAGGTAGAACCGAAACTTGTTTTGGTAGAACCGTTAAACCCATGGTTTGTGATTGAGTGTTACTTGATCAATCACATAGTTCTTGAAAGTCAGATGAACCAATTATAAACTTGTTTGGAAGTGTGGTAAATTGGTTTCAAGTGAGTAAGTATGAAAAATGACTTGCAAGAGTAAGATGTCGACACACTTTGAACACGGTGCATTAATGCTTATTCTATATTGTTCAAAGATATTCCTTAAAGGATAAGAAGGAAGTAAATCCCAAGATTGAATTTAAATAAGTTAAGAATCTTTTTAATTAATATATATGGAAAATAAGAATTAGTAATGTGCATTTACTAGTTAAAGATTTTCCAAGGAGATTTCGATCATATTTTTGGACAATGCATTCACAGGAATTATGAAAATAAAATTTGGTGTAGTAATGAAAAATATCTTGAGAATATTTTCGGTTTTGAAAATTCCTTGGTGTCCAAACTTCCTTGTCTATAAATACTTTGTGTTTGCATTTCTATCAAACTAATCTTATGTAATAATAGAATTCCTCTTTTTCCTTTGTTACTGATGAAGCCGCCTATCGGAGAGGAGAGTAATCTAATTAGGTGAAATCTCTTATGGACGCTCAATTTAAAGTCTTCTTTGGGATTGAGAAGCTCTAGCACGACCCGTTGGTGGGAAACTAGATATTTCGGTTTATCTTTAGTTTTTATATTGATTTGATTGACTAACGGTGGTTGAACTTTGATTGCACCTAGTTTGTTTATGCTTGAGAATTTTCTCTTCTGATATAAGATTCACTCAAACTAGTTCAAGGTTTCGACAGGGATATTTAGACCGTTGTTAGATCTAAAGACGATCTTGTGATAATCCATTGTTAACAGACTTTATTATGTGTGTGATTGATCACAAGAGATTCAAGTAGTTGTGTGCAGGTGTTTATTGAAGATCTAAGAAGATTTGAAGACAAATAAGAGATAGAAGATTTCTGACTTGGTGTTTATAATCTTTGGTGTGCACAATACTTGTTTTGGAAAAAAATGATCCAATTAATAATCTGTTTATCCTTGTGGTAGATTGGATTGATTAATTGAGGAAGATCGGCATCAATACATTTCTTTGGGATTAAAGGTATTGATTGGCTTAATCTTAACAATTTCCTTTGGGTGATTGAACATAAGATAGATCTTGGAACCTAGCAAAGGAGTTTATGTTAAGATAAACAAGGCAACCTTTGCGCAACTCATATCACTTGGTTGAAGAGAGTTGGTACCAAACATATTTGTTGTTACTTTACTGTTTAGAATACGAACCAAAGGAATTAGTCCAAGTACGTGACTTGTTTACAGGTTGGAGAAATGGGAATACATACGGAACTAGGTGAACTATAGGTTTATTTGCTTGGTCTCAACTATACGAAGTTGGTTTATTTTTTATAGCGGCTTAATCCTGAGAGTATTCAATTATGGACAAGGTCCCGGGGTTTTTCTACATTTGCGGTTTCCTCGTTAACAAAATCTTTTTGTGTCATTTACTTTATATTTCTGCATTATAATTGTTTTATTATAATTAAAGTAAATTGCACAAACGTTAATTCATATTTACTTGATACGTGAATCCTATTGTGTTTGGTTAAGTCTGAACCTTTGTATCTAGTACACATACTTCGTTGTTGTATTGTCTCGATCTCGTATCCATAGACAATCACACGAAGTATGAACCGATTAGTTTCATTGTCTTGACTCAGTCTATAGACAATCACTTTCGGATAAAGGGGGAGATTGTTAGAGCATAGCTCGGTTGAACCCACCAAGCGTTGGTATGTCAAGTTTGGTTGTCATATTTTAGTGAATCAAAACTCATTTAAAGAGTCACTTGATTATGTACTAGAGTCAACTTCGTATAGGTTAGATTGAAAGTATTAGGATATGAGACATTACAAGTATTGCGAAGACTTGAAGAAGTGAAGAAGCAAGGAGCTACAACGACAACATCATCCTTCCACTTGAGGATAGTGATATTTTACTTGAACTATTTCATTCCCTAACGTATCTTTCAAGTCGTGCATATTGAAAACAAAACTGCGAAGCATGAATAATCTAGCTAGACATAGTATTAAGGAATACAATACGAGGTATATTGCTTAACCATTAAACTTTGTAGATAAGACATCGACATAATCGTTTGAATGCTATTGTGATTATCTATGGGTATGAGGTGAGGATTTCATCATAGGAAACAATGTTTTACATGTGTTTTAAGGAAATATATTCATGAACTTGTTTTGTGAATCGAAAAGGAAATTTCCAGGCATTATTGGTATTGTTATTCATTGTATATCTTTTGAACTACCAATATGTGTGATTAGTATAACTGCCCATGACTTGTTTGTGTTCTTGGTAAAACTATTCACAAAGGCCTGACTTTTGTTTTGGTATGACTTTTATTAGTGAAACCGATCTTAAGTAATCACCTGAGATGGTATGATCGATTTTGTGTTATTGGTATGACCGACTCTGGGTAAAGGGGAACCGATCCTAGTAAGAGGTGTAATCTATCACAAAGTGGAATCGATCCTTGTATGAGGTGCATCAAGTTTTTAGCAGAAAGAGGAACCGATCATATGGATATGTGCAACAAGTTTTTAGGCAAAGGGGAACCGATCCTATGGACATGAGCAGCACATACAAGTTAGATACCACATATATGTGGGGAACCGATCCTATGGACATGAGCAGCACATACAAGTTAGATACCACATATATGTGGGGAACCGATCCTAGTACCTAGTCAACCGAATTTTTGGAAATCTAGAGTGACTATGCACAGTACTCACATGGAAGTAGAACCAAAACTTGTTTTGGTAGAACCATGAAACCCATGATTTGTGATTGAGTGTTCTTGATCAATCACGTAGTTCTTGAAAGTCAGATGAACCAATTCTAATCTTGTTTGGATGTGTGGCAAACTGATTTCAAGGTTGTAAGTATGAAAGAGGACTTACAAAGTAAGGATGTCGACATACTTTGAACACATGCAGTAACACTTATCTTTTATTGTTCAAAGTTATTCCTTAATACCTAAAGGAAGAAAATCCTGGATCTAAAAATAAATAAGTTAAGAATCTTTTATTTAAGGTTTTTAATTTTATTTTAGGAAAACGAGAATTAGTAATGTGCATTTACAAAGTAAAATTTTCCCAATAACTCACCTTGCAAAATTACTTTGTAGTTTCAGTTTTGATATAAAATATCTTTGTACATAAAATCATGATCAAAGCACGTGTTGGAGATTCAGAAAGAGCAACAAAAGAATCACCAAACTTCAAGAGAACGTGCAAAAAATGAATTTAGCTCTGGATAATCAAGGTGTTTCAAGAAAATCCAGATCTAGACGAGGTAAGAAATTTTTTTACACAACAAACACTGACAAGCCACCAAAAGGTAAAAAATGTGAGCACCTGGCTCGCTCGGTCACTAATTAATACTGGTGACGTTTGCATCCTCATCTTTAACTTAGGAAAAATGAGGTTTGCATTTAAGTTGTGGCTCAAGTATGTGTATTTTTAAATCTGTCTTTTATGTTAAGAAAATATTCTTTTAATAAGATGGAAGGCGGATAAAAAATCTTGGAAGACTCATTCAATGTCCTTATAGGGTTTTGTGCACATAAATCCGTTTATATGAAGTCGACAACTAATGGAGAAGGCTCTTCCTCTAACTGTCTCTTATTTGTTTGTCATTATGATAATATTTTTAGAGGCCTGGTGAAAGATTTCATCAACAAGAGAAATGATTTAAAATCTCAAATCATTTCCTCTTTGGAAAAGATAACTCACAACGAACAAATTTTGTCTCTAACCAAGAACACCTTGTGTGGACTAAAAAGAGAACTTAGTGAGTTAACTGACATTTCTAAAGATCTAGAGGAATTGAATGATCCCATAATCAATAGTTTCAAGCAATGTTGTGGACTGTGAAAATGTATAGCAATAAAAAAGAGCACTTCTGCTAATGTCAAGAAAGCAACAATGTTGAACAAGGATAAGAAAAAGAAGAAGAAGAATAAGAAAAGGTTATCATAATTTGAACACATGCAGTAACGCTTATCTTTTATTGTTCAAAGTTATTCCTTAATAACTAAAGGAAGAAAATCATGGATCGAAAAATAAATAAGTTAAGAATCTTTTATTTAAGGTTTTTAATTTTATTTTAGGAAAACGAGAATTAGTAATGTGCATTTACTAGTTGAGATTTTCTAAAGAGATTTTCGGTCAATATTTTGGACATAGCATTTCTAGGAATTATGGAATCCGAATTTGGAATTTTATTGCATATCTTGAAAATATTTTCGGTTTTGGAAATTCCTTGGTGTCCAAACTTCCTTGTCTATAAATACTTGAAGTTTGCATTCCGGGAAAAATAATCCTTCGTGACAGCAAACTTCCTCAGTTGTGTTGTTACTGGTGAAGCCGCCTATTCAGAGAGGAGAGTAACCTAATTAGGCGAAATTTCTTATGGCCGCTCAGTTTAAAGTCTTCTTTAGGATTGAGAAGATCTATTAGTACCGTTGGTGGGAAACTAGATAATTGTGGTTTATCTTTTATTTTCGATTGATTTGATTGACTAATGGTGGTTGAACTTTGATTGCACCTAGTTTGTTTATACTTGAGAATCTTCTCTTCTGATATAAGATTCACTCAAACAAGATCAAAGTTTCGATAGGGATCTTTAGACTGTTTGTAGATCTAAAGACATCTTGTGATATCCAATGTTAACAGACTCTGTTCTGTACATGATTGATCACAAGAGATTCAAGTTGTTGTGCGTAGGTATTTATTGAAGATCTAAGAAGATTTGAAGACAAAGAAGACTTTGAAGATTTCTGATTTGGGTTTATAATCTTTGGTGTGCACAATACTTGTTTCGGTAAAAGAGGATCCAACTATAATCGGTTTATCCTTGTGGTAGATTAGATTGATTAGTTGTGTAGATCGGCATCAATACAATTCTTTGTAATTAAAAGTATTGATTGCAAAATATTAACAATTACCTTTGATAGTTGATAATAAGATAGATCTAAGAACCTGAAAAAGAAGTTTATTTGAGATAACCAGAAGAGCCTTTATCGAACTCACATCACTTGGTTGAAAAGAGTTAATACCGAACATATTTGTTGTTCTTTTACTATTTGGAATACGAACCAAAGGAATTGTTCCAAGTACGTGACTTATTACAGGTCGGAGGCGCGGGAATACAGACGGAACTAGGTGAACTATAGGTTTAGTTGTTTGGTCTCAACTATACGAAGTTGGTTTTATTTTGTATAGCGGCTTAATCCCCATAGTATTCAATTCTGGACAAGGTCCCGGGGTTTTTCTGCATTTGCGGTTTCCTCGTTAACAAAATCTTGTTGTGTCATTTAATTTTATTTTTCGCAATTATAATTGTTGTTATTATAATTTAAAGTAAATTACACAAACTTTAATTCATATTTCCTTGATAGCAATCCTATTGTGTTTGGTTAAGTCCGAACCTCTTATCAAATAAACATACTTCGTTGTTGTATTGTCTCAATCTCGTATCCATAGACGATCACACGAAGTGTGAACCGATTAGTTGTACTGTCTCAACTCAGTCCATAGACAATCACTTTCGGAGAAAGGACTTATAGGTGGAAAAGTTTTAACTTGAGGTATATTTGGGTATCCTCTCCTTTTCAATTGGTATTAGAGCAGGCAAACACGAAAATATATAACAATCTGTGTTTAGTGCGATCGAACATATAAGAATTGAATCTAATGACTGATTCTGTTAACATAATACAAGATACTAAGAGTTTTGTATTAACTCTTGATGACGAGAAAAACATTGTTTCTTCGAATATAGAAAGATCTCAGTCAAAAGAATTATACGAAAAATTTCTTTCGTGTTCGACCGAACTAATTCATGCATTAGAAAGAAAAGGAAAGCTTCTAGACGATGTAAGTTGTCTGCAAACCAAGAATGATCAACTTGTTATTGATCTTGCCTCCTCAAAGGTTGAAAATAATTCTCAAAATATACAAAATCTTGAGGACAAATTAAGTGCTAGCCTTTCTCGAACGGAACTCTTAGAGAAAGATCGTAATGCTGCTTTTGAAAAAAATTAGTTGTTGGAAAAGAAACTTGTTGAATCTGAAGCAATGATTAACTCTCAACAAGTAAGTTTTGAAAAGAAAGAATGTGCATATCTCTCTCGAGAAAAACACCTTGAGGATGATCTAGCTGGTGCTCTTGATAAAATCAAGACGTTGGAGGAAGAAAATTTGGACCTTAAAAAGTTCAATGTTTGCTCAAACAATTTAACCTTAATGTTAAAAGCAAGTAAAAATCATCGTGATACACGATGATTGGGTTATAATGGAATAGATGCCTCAAATATTAACAAGGAGGTAAAATTTGTTAAAACTACTAATTCTTCTCAACCATAGGCTTCCATTGATGTCAAAAATGATTTTCCTGTAAAGAAGTAAAAACCTTTTTGTAAAAGGTAACATGATGTCAAAAATACGATCATGTAGAAACCTAAGGTTGGTGATGATCATAACCTTCACAAGGTCCGGAATGATCATACCTATGAAAATAATTCCAATCATTATTTACACACTCGGCTGGTTCCTGATAATGAGAAAGTGCATATGCATACTCCTCGGGTGAAATATCAGATGACTCCTTCGTCTCAGCTCTTTTGGTAAGATTTCAAAAAGCTATAAAAGAAGTCAATTTACTGGAAACCATAATACAAAGTAAAATTTTCCCAATAACTCACCTTGCAAAAGCTTTGGGCGAAGTCATAACACAAAACACCACTGATGTTTTATTCACTTCTTTCTTTCGTTTCAATTCCAACCAACTTCAATTGCCAGACTCTATTTTCTGACCCTTTAACATCCACCAAGATCGAAACTCAATCCACAACAAAACATCAATGGCTTCTTCGAACTTCAGTCCAGTACCGAGACCTAAAATAGATATTGCTCTTCCCTTTCCGGCGGAACCCCCTTCTATAATCTATGAATCTCGTCTACATCACTAACTACGATCTCAATTCCATTAATCTTGGTCACAACAATAGTTACTTCTCTCTTCAATCACAAATAAGCTCTATAGACAGCCCCCATAAGGTGAAATCGAAATCTTCACTTCCGTGTGTTTCAGTAACATCAACCCATCTCCGTTAACAACAAAGACCAATCAACTCTTCCTTCACATCTAAGCTTCAGTTGAAGTCTCGGCCAATAAGATATCACCACTATCACGAAATACAGACTCCATCGGCATACAAATGAAGAAGCGACTGCAGCCATTAGTACATCCTTTTTTTCTGTCTTTCTTCCATTACACTTCTCCCATTGGACACTTCCATGTGTAAATGAAAGCTCAAGGAAATGAATTGTAGCTTCTTGTAATACTTGACATGAACCACACGAGAAATATGGTGATGAAAGATGGACAAGTTGCATTTTCTCTTTCAGACACATGTTTTGGCAGAGAGACGTATTTTCTTGTTCCCCCAGGTCCTGCCATGGACATATACAGCTAAGCAGGTGGCTTTGCGAGTGAATTTGCCCAATTTGGTGGCAAACACCATTTAGCTCCAACTTTAACCGTTTATTTTCTGGACGATCAGAATTCGCTGGTACTTTCTACAAAAGCACTAAAATAGAGTCATTAGCCAAAATATCGAGTTCTTGCTAATATAAATATGGGTATAAAATGCAGCACTTACGTGCTTATAAAACACCCCCACACTTATATTTTTCTAGTCCTCGAGCAAAACGAAGAATATATCCGCTCCATAACTAGATATAGAGAGAGATATCCGTTCCACAACGGATATATAAAAGATATCCGCTCAACAGTTGGATATGGAGACATGTCTGCTAAATAGCGAGACGAAACCACTAAAAAGTGGTATAAAGATGTCTGCTAAACAACTAGACGAAACCACTAAATAATGGATAAAGATGTCTGCTAAACAGCAAGACAGAAAGACCCGCTAAATAGCTGGTCATATCATGCTTTTTTTCAGATGCATTTTTTTTTTAAATTCCTAATGAAAATGCCAGTCCCCCACATTTAAACATTACAATGTCCTCAATGTAAGTGAGTCATCCAATGTAGAAATTAAGGTGGGAAATTCATAATATGCAAAAAGTAAAAAATTAAAAATAAAGCAAATACCTACTGGAAAATACAAACAAAACTCTTCGTATATCAACAATCTAAATATTTGGGGATCAACCAAAAACACAAAATATACAACCAATGAAAACCTCACACCCATGTTGTAGCAACATAAAGATATAGAGACTATCAAAAAGAAAGATCCACCCCCAAACCTGGTTTTTGCAAAGGATGTATCATTTTGATCAAAAATATCTGAGTCAAAGGGTTCGCTAGGGATGGAAACTGAAACGATCTGGGAGACATGTTTAGGAAAAGAAAAGTCACGAGATGCAAAATAATCTAGTAATACTGGAGAAGCACGCAGTTCTAATCCATAATTTGGAATCTTCTGAAAAGTTGTGCTAACAATTCTAGGTATATTAACTTCTCCACTGGGGTCGTGACCCCGTACTAAGTCATCATGAGCCAAGGAATCAATAGGAATATCACAATGAAGATGATTAAAAGAAACCTTATAGATAGAGTGTAATGTCTCTAAGTCGTTAGACTTAACTACAGTTTTCTCGGAATTAGCACATTCTTCATAAGCATCATTGTTATAAAATTGATATGTCAAATCGTCTAAAAGAATAGTGTCCTCAATACTGAACTCTTCCTTTTGAATAGGCGAGTGATCATTAATACGATGATGAGTTAGAGAAAATACACCTCCTTCAGTTGGTATGACAATATCTTTATTCCTATAATCATAAATGTAAAGTTCATCTTCATTCTCCATACACATTGATTCATTAGTTAAAACGGTTTCATCATAAATATCAAGAGTATTAGAAAAATTAGAACTTGTCTCCTCGGTAAGAGCAAATTTTTTTACCAACTGCGTTAGTTAAGCAATCGATAAATCAGTTTGTTCAGGAAATTGAGCAATATAAGCATGGGTTTTACTCAGTTCAGCAAAAAATAACTCATTAGCTTTGGTCTGTTCAACAATGTCAATATTGAGGCGTTCTAACAAAGATAGTTGTGATGCAGATGGGTCACAGTAAGATTGATCATCTCTTTCATACTGTGACAGAGAAGTGTGTGAATAATAATTGGAATTAAAACATTGTGGCTCATAATCAGGGTAAGGTTGGTGATGATCATAACCTTCACAAGGTCTGGAATGATCATACCTATGAAAATAATTCCAATAATTATTTACACACTCGGCAAGTTCCTGATAATGAGAAAGTGCATATGCATACTCCTCAGGTGAAATATCAGATGACTCCTCTATCTCAGCTCTTTTGGTAAGATTTCAAAAAGCTATAAAAGAAGTCAATTCACTGGAAACCATAATACAAAGTAAAATTTTCCCAATAACTCACCTTGCAAAATCTTTGCGAGAATATCAAGCGGTTTTCTTTGTACTTTTGTTGGTAGTTCATTACTTCTCTTCACGAAGTACTCTTTGTTAGTACCTTTTAATTATATTTTGATCTTTGATCTTGATGTTCATATAGTCTTGGTAATCTCTATTTCAATTATAAATGAAATTTTATGACATTTATCAAAAAAAAAAGTCTAAGGTATGGCTTTTTTGTCAACACACTTTTGCGCAATGGAAGAAGATTGGCACCGACTAAAAAAACAACTTTCAAACCACACATGATGCTTTGCACTAAAGCACGACGCAAACCGGTAGGGTTGAGTCACATGCATGTGCGTCGTGAGCTTTTACTTGGGTGTAGGTGTCAAACAAGATCCTACTTATTCTTTTTTTAATAAAAAGAGGTTTCCCCCATTCATTGACTATTAAGTTACCTGCAGTTGCAGGAAATCCAACACTACATCCTTTATAAGAATTTACAGTAATTAACACATATTTGAAGATTAAAAACAACACTTTATTATTTGATTCTCAGAAATGTTTACAAGAAATGGAAGAAATCAAGAATACAACCGCTCTCTTGAATTTTCTCTCGCTTCAAGACTTCCTAAACACTCAAAAAATACCTCATCCTCCTTTCTGAACCTACCGGGTCTCTTTATATAGGATAATTACATAATGGATGACAGCTAAGTTGTCCTTTAATTTCGGATCTGACTCGCGATCTTATCGCAGCAGTGATAACGCTAACACTAACTATCGCAGATTATATAACCCTCGCAGAATGGTCACACTCTTCTCATGTTTCAGCTATCGTCATCTGTTACGTCATTGCTTTGAGTCATTCTGCGACACTCGTAATATGTTATTGAAGAACTCGCAGACGAATTCACAGAAATGTTGTAAATCTCGCAAGAATAATATCATGGCGATATTCTGGTCCTACATCTTGCCTCTTCTCATGCCTTTTCTGCGAAGGAGAAAAGATCATGAGAAATAAAATACCGCATCTATTCATCGTTTCATCTTCTATGATCAACAAAACTTCGTAAATTAAGTGTTACCGCCTACACGTGTCGAATATTCCTTTTTTTACCGGTTAATCTTTTACTACCCGGTTACCATCCTTCTGTCTATAAAAGAGAGAACCTATCAAAGAAATATTTCTTCTTCTTTTACTTCTTCGTCTTCTTCACCTCTTCATTCTCTGCAAAAAATTTCTACCTGCAACTTTCTTCTTCTGCAGATTCACCTGCTACTACTTTAATGGAATCATCAAGGTATATGTTCTTCTGACGTTATTAAACTCGATTTTGCTTGTCTGAGTCATATTTATTCACCCTATTTGATCTTTTTTGCTTGATTCTATATAACTCCCATACTATGTTTTCTTTTTAGTGGAACTACATCCAACACCCAGTTTGTCGACCAAAACCCTTATCTTCGAGAAGATTCACAACAAAAACTCACTGAAAAGAAAAGGAAGCTTGCGAGTCATAAAGTAGTAAGAAACATTTGTTTTCTTAATAACAATATTGTTGCCTCTGTTTTTTATCTTTATCATTACTCGCAGGGTGATGCAAATGATGTTAAACCTCGCAAGAAATATCGCAAAGCCAAGGCTCTTGAGATTGATATTACTATTCCCAAATTTTCATCTTCAAAATCTGTTTCTACTACTTCGCAGATGGAACCTCCGTCCTCTATTTGTGAAAATATAATTATCAATACCCCCAATGCCATTAATCCTCCAATGAATGAGACTCCTAAAACTATTATGAACAAAGCTTCTTCCTCTCCCATTTTACTGCCAACCGTTACCTTTCCAGACACTCCACCTTCTGGTGATGCAACCATCACAAATGACTCAAATCTCCAACTCGCCATCATTACCACTTCGCCCTATGCACCTCTTCATTCATCTAAAGAAGCATCAGTAGGGGTTGATGCTGATTTTAAAGTTTTGTCTGACATTTTATAGTATGCCAGGAAATCTTCTACTGACCCTTTCAAATATGATGTCTGCGAGACTTTAATCAAATATTTTGGTTCTGATCAAACTGCTTCGTGAGCATCTTTAAAAAATGAAGTTGAAGCTCTAAAGAGAAGTCTTCCAACCAAAACTTCAGAATGTGATATTCTTGATCACAAGCTTCGCAACTCTTTACTAGATTGTGAAAATATTCGTGATAAAAACAAGGAGTTAAAAGGTATAGTTCTTCTGTCTCTGCCTTTAATTTTTCTGTTCTAGTAGATTTTTCTTCTTTTCTGTACTCAATTCCCTTTTAAATATTTGGTTTGCCTATTTAGCTTTAAATCATAAACGATTAATGAAGATATTTCAATTTGAGTCTGTTGTTGAAGAAGCCCGTGTTGAGAGAGATTCTTGGATGGATCAATATAATAGATTAGATAATCTTTACACATACTCGATCGATCAAATAGATAATCTTACCAATGAGAACGATCAATTAACGTAAAGGCAAAATCTATTAAGTAGCGAAGTTACTCGCCTCTCATATTTGTTAACCCAAGCTAACTTGGCAATGGAATCTTTATCAAATGAAAATAAAACTTTGTCTCAGGAGAAACGTATCTTTTTAAACAAGATGGCAATCTCCTCGCAGCAAATAAATATTCTACAGAAAGTGTGTAACGACCAAGAACAATCTCTTCATTCATTAAAAGACGAACTCAAGGAAGTAAACTCTAAGTTTAAAGGCCAGTAAACTCCAAGATCAATATTATCAATTAGAAGAATCTTACTCCTTATTAGCAAAATAAAATACTTATCTCCTCTCCAAAGAAGAAATTATAAAATCTCGTCTGAAGGGTATAGTTGGAGATAATTTTGATGATGCCATGAACCAATGGGAGAATTATTTCTTAACACTAATTCAAAACTTAACCTCTCAAAAATAAGGTAGTCATTTTGATTGCCTTAATTGTTAATTTTTCTATTTAATTTCTCTGTTATATTTCTTGCGATATTTTCATTTGAATATTTTCTTGTCAACTTATGTTTCTCGCAGAATCTGAAAAAAGCCTTCATTCTACCATTTCTGATCTGACTGAAAAACTGGCTAAAGTTCGCAAGTAAAACGGAGTACTCACTGCCAATCTTGTTCAATCTTGCGATCGTGCAGAGAGGAGATATGACTACCGTGAATACTTCAAAAATATAGAGATTAGAAATCGTGATAGAGGTTTCCTTCGCAAGGTTCATCTTAGTGCTGAAGTTCTTGTGAATGACATTATGATATCCCAGTCTCTCCATCATGTATCCATTGAGCCTCTAGAAGTAGATGATGATTAAATTCCTCTTCCCATTGATGATGATATAATCTATGCAAGTGGTGAAGAAGATGTCTCTCAAGAAGACCCAACAGAAGAAGAAAAAAGTCCTTCTAGAGAAGTAGCTACTGGTGGTGAAGCAATTAATGGTGAAAAGTTAGATGAAGAAGAAACTCAAAATGATCGTGGCGTGAAGAATATTGACAAGGAGAATGAAGCCGGCGAGACTAATGGCGAGACCAATATTGAAGCTTGAGTTTTGTTTTTGTTTTATTTTTCCTCCTCTTTCTTGCGAGCAATGTATTTTTTATGCAACTTTGGAATTCAATTTTATTTCTGTTATTTTGAATATTCTCAAGGAAGATAATGATATTTTATTTATCAACTCCCATACTTGCCCCTCATTATCTTTCTTGTGATGAACAAGTTTTTCCCACATTTTCTCCTTGCGAACTGTGTTGCGAATAGTACTTGCGAAATTATGGATAGTATTGCGATATTATGAATACTTCTGCGAAATTATGAATAATCCTGCTGTGTGATTCTGAATAATATTTCTGAGAAATTCTGAAAGATACTTGTTTCTCATCATCTCTCCTGTGATGAATCTTTCCTGCGTTCTTAAAATAAAATAGTTAATGTTTGGGATTATTCTGTTGGTATTATTTTGCCTTCCTAGTTAAAGGTCTTATTTTGCCATTTTTTTGTGTCTGCGACAAAATCACAGGACGTCTTTACATTTGCATGTAAAAACCCGTTGATCTTGCCTTATCCGTATTTTGTCAATTTCTCTGCGACAATATGACAAGTCTAAGCTCCCTTGAGAGAACAAAGCCTTATGACATTGTCGTCTTGCGATGAAATCGTAGGACGTCTTTACACTTTCATGTAAAAACCCATTGATCTCATCTTAAATTTTTCTCATGGCTTGTTGCCTCTATATAATATTTGTCACACGACAATATGACATGCCTAAATGTTCTTACGATCATAAAGCCCCATGACATTGCCGTCTTTAGACACTTATCAGCTCCCTAATGGAGGGTGACGCCCTTATCTCCCCCTTGGATGCCCCTTCAAGGAGGGCACATCGTCCATACAAGACTATATCCTCCCATCCGGTATTAACAACAGCCAGCTATTTTCGCAGCCTCTTGTCCTTTATGCCTATATGGCTTATAGTTACAAGACTTCACCCTAAGTGGGGTTTTATTCGGGCCGAGTGCATCATATCCAAGAATTTACAAGAATGGCCAGGGTATTTTCGTATGCCCCGGGCACCCTTGGCTCAACCGTGTACCTCAGCACCTTGGTCATACTCTGCACTCCTTAGAAGATACCATCGGTCGTCTAACCAGGGTATAACCATATACAGTTGGAAATCCAAGGTACCTCCCTCGGATAGGTTTTCTTTAACCCCAACATCTCCATGACTCAGGTTCCAGCAACGGTATAACCTTATCCCTGAGCCATGCAAAGAGATACCCCTTTATATGACGCACTTTAGGTCTTACATTTTCCTCTTGCGAAATTTTATTCGCGAACTAGGGTGTACGCCATAAAGGTTCGTCCCATTCTTAAGTCTCTGCGAAATTTTATTCGCATTTCTTGCGATATTTTCGAGTTTCTTATTTTCTCTGTCATTTGAAGAATCTCGCAGTTGTGATAGAGAAAGAAAAATTTATTATCCGTTTCATCATATAATATACCAGCATTTCTAATCTCGCAGAATTTGTCATTGATAATATCTTTTCAGATATAATCTATTCCATGGTCTATCAAGTCTTTGACCAACATCTCTAACTTCTGGATCCATTAATTTGTATGCCCAGGTTCCAACTATTTACCACCATTTTCTCGCTGATACACTGGTGTTTCTCGCAACACTAAATCACCTGGTTGGAACTCACGTATTTTGACACGTTTGTTATACTCGCGAGCTAATCTCCGCTGATAATTTTCCATATGTTGTGGGGATTTTTATCTCTTCTCTTCTAACTCATCAAGTTTATTTAGAATCATACCTGCACTAAGATTCTTCTCCCAAACTTCTCTTTTTGTTGTAGGAATAACAACTTATGTTGGTAACACAGCTTCAACTCCATATGTCAAACAAAAAGGTGACATTCCAGTAGCTTCCCGTCTAGTTGTATTGTAAGCCCATATTGTATTATGTACTTGTTCGCACCATGCCCTGTGGTGTACTTCTAATTTCTTCTTCAGTATATCTGCAATTGTCTTATTTTTTTCCTCTGCCTGTCCGTTGGCCTGTGGATATAGAGGTGTTGATTTTCCACATTTAATCTTAAAAGCATTAAGTAACAATTCGATATTCTGCCCTTCAAACTGTTTTCCATTATCAGATACCAACTGTGCAAGAATCCAAATCTGCAAATTATATTTTCAAATATGAATGTAAAAATGTCTTTGTCGTGGATGTGTTGCACTGATTTTACTTCTCCCCATTTTGTGAAATAATCTGTAGCAACAATTAAATATCTTCTTTGTCCAGAACCCGGTACAAATGGTCCCACAATATCCAACCCCCATTTTCCAAAAGGCCACACACTGGTTGAGGATGATAATGGTTCCCCTGGTGCATGTATTTTCTTTCCATATCGCTGACAATCTTCGCATCGTCTTTAAAGTTGCTTCGCGTCCTCATGCATGTATGGCCAATAATAACCTTGAATTTTTGTTCTGTATGCCAAAGATCTTCCCTTACTGTGATTACCAGCGTCTCCACTATGCAACATCTTTAACACCTTTTGTCCTTCTTCCCTTGTCAAGCATCTTAGCGATGGTCCATTAAAAGATTTGCGATATAATACTCCATCTCTTAATTCATAATTTGTTGCTCGGCTTTTTAATTTATGTGTTTCTAATCTATTTCTTGGTGTCTCTCCTCTTGCCAAATATGCATGAAGTTATGTTCGCCAATCTGTAATATTGCCTTTTGGTTCTTCTTCACCACCTTCTATCATCATCACATCTGCTTCATTTTCTTCTTCCTTTATTGATTGAAGGTGATACAAGTGTATGGATTTGTATGCATCTCGCTGCTGGATTTATCATCATGCTAGATATAAAAGCAAAAGCATCTGCGATTCTGTTATCTTTTCTTGATATATGTCTCCATTTTATTTTTGGAATTCTCGCAGACAATTCTTCAACAAGTTTCTTTTATTTCTTCAAAGATGGTTCATTTGTTGTGTATTCTCCTTTTATCTGGCGAATAACCAATTGCGAGTCACTAGTAATTCTAGCATCTTTCAACTTCATTTCTATTGCGAATTTTAACGCATGCACCACCGCTTCATACTCCGTCTCATTATTAGTGGACTTGAATTCCAGACGAAATGAAAAAGACATTTTTTCTCCTTCTGGCGAAATAAAGACAACTCCAATTCCATTACCTTCCCCATTTGATGATCCATCCACCAATATTTCCCACATGTTGGGTTCTTTTAATAGATCTTTTGGGTCTCCATGTTCTTCTTCTATGTCCATCATTTCTTCTACAGCTTCATCATCTTCTAAAGGAAATTCTGCTACAACTTGTGATTTTGGCGAGGATAGGATTTCATATTTGATTTCAAAGTGCCCTACTTGCGCATTCCATCTCTCAACCCTGCCTGATCTTTTTGAATTCTTCATTACTAACTCAATTGGTACCTTTGTTAATACTTTTATTTTATGTGCTTGAAAATAGATGCGAAGTTCAAAGGTAGCATAAACCAACGCCAGAATTAACTTCTCAATCTCTGAGTAATTTTTCTCTGCAGTATTAAATGTTTTGCTGATGTAATAAATTGGTTTTTCTATTCTTGCATCCACTCGCAGTAATACTGCACTTAACGCATGCGAAGTTGTTGCAAGGTAGATCAATAATTCTTCTCCGGGCTCTGGTTTATGTAAGATAGATATGTTCATTAAATATTATTTAACTCCTTGAAAAGCCTTCTCACATTCATCTGTCCACTTGAATTTTGTACCCTTCCTTAGTATGTTGAAGAAATGCTTGCATTTATCTGAAGATCGCGAGATAAATCTTCCTAGCGAGGCTAAGAGTCCGTTAAACTTCTGCACATCTTTTACTGTTGCTGGCGTTGGCATGTCGCGAATTGCTTGTACTTTATCTGGGTCAACTTGTATTCCTTCCTTTGACACAATGTACCCTAAAATTTATCAGAAGCTACTCCAAAAGTACATTTTTCGGGATTCACCTTGATGTTAAAATGTCGCATTTGATCGAAAATCTCCTTTAAGTCTTGCACATGGTTTTTAGCTTCTTTACTTTTGACTAATATGTCATCTACATATACCTCTAATGTTTTATGGATCCATTTTGCAAACACTTTTTCCACCATTCTTTGATATGTTGCACCAGCATTTCGTAAACCAAAGGGCATCTTTGTATAACAGTATAATCCTCTTGGGGAAAAGAATGCGGTGTGCTCTTGATATTCTTCAGCGAGAGGAATCTGATTATATCCTTTATACCCATCTAATGAAGATATTCTATTATTTCCCGCTGCTGATTCGACCATTTGAGGAATATCTGGTTATGGAAAGCTATCTTTAGGACAAGATTTGTTTAAGTCAGTAAAATCTATACAAATTCTTATCCCTTTATTCTTTTTTGGAACCACCACCATATTTGCAATCCATTACGGGTACTTTGCCTGCCTTATAATTCCCGCACCAAGCATCTTCTGTAATTCTTCTTCTATTTGGGAATGGTATGTTGTTGCGATTTTTATTATCCTTTATTTAAATGGTCTTACCTCCTTGTTATTTTCTAGCTTATGACATGCAACTGATGGGTCTATTCCAGGCATCTCATCCATATTCCATACGAAGATGTCTTTATATTCTCAGAAGAGGTTTATGGTTCGCTCTTCTTCATCTGCATCCATCTTATTTCCGATTTTCAGCATTTTAGGTTCTTCTTTACTTCCGATATTTACTTGTTTTGTTGGTTCTGCTGCGATGTAGCTGGCTTCAGGCTCTCCCATTGGTATTGAGGTTTTCACAACTCTCGCGAGTTCATCTCCTTCTTGCGAGATTTCGCTGGGTATTCCTTTTCCTTCTTTTGCTCTTATCATGTAAACTTTAAATTCTTCTTCTTTCTTTGTTTCTTTCGCCATTTTTCTGCGAGATTTTCGCAGCTTTGGACGCTCTTCATAATTTCTCACTTCAGTTTGATAACATAGCTTCGCAAGATCAGTATATCCTCTAATTTCTCCAATTCCATTTGGCATAGGAAATTTGATGCATTGATGCAATGTTGATGCTACAGCCTTGATTGCATGTATCAATGGTATTCCAAGTATCATGTTATACGGCGATTCCATGTCTACCACACATAATGTTACTTTTGTTTCAATCTTTCCTAGCGGAATTCGTACCACTATTTCGCCTTTAGGTTTTGTTAAAGATTTTCCAAAGCCATGAATATGATATGTTGAACAAGACATTTCTTCATCTCTGTATCCCATTTTCTTAAATGCATGATAAAATATTATATCTACGGAACTTCCTGTATCCACCAAAGTTCTATTTACAGCCCACTCTTCTACAGATCTTGTTGATTTTTCCTTCTTTATTTGTATAACGGATACCGTAATTACCAAAGGAGATGTATGATTCAAATTTTCTGTTGGTATTTATGTTGTTGTAAAATGTGATTTTCTTCTTTTCCCATTCCTTCAATGATGATATTTTCTCCACCATTATAATTTTCTTTCCTTCAAAATCTCGTTTATGTACCTTCCCTTTAATGTTTTCATGGAATTTGTCGATCATTTTTCTTGTTACCATACCACACTCCAATTTCCTACAATTCTCTTTGGCTCTAATCATTTTTCCTTCAACTATTTCACCGATTTGTTCAATTATCTTCTTAATCTTGAATAACTCTCATCTTCTACCTCGCTTTTTCTATGATTTTTGTTAATTCATTCCCTGTTTCGGGCGCCAAAATGTAGTTGCAGGAAATCCTACACCACACCCTTGATAAGAATTTGCAGTAATTAACACATATTTGAAGATTAAAAACAACACTTTATTATTTGATTCTCAGAAATGTTTACAAGAAATGGAAGAAATCAAGAATACAACCGCTCTCTTGAATTTTCTCTCTCTTCAAGACTTTCTTAACACTCAAAAAAATACCTCATCCTCCTTTCTGAACCTACCGGGTCTCTTTATATAGGATAATTACATAACGGATGACAGCTAAGTTGTCCTTTAATTTCGGATCTGACTCGCGATCTTATCGCAACAACGATAACGCTAACTATCGCAGATGATATAACCCTCACAGAATGGTCACACTCTTCTCATGTTTCAGCTATTGTCATCTGTTACGTCATTGATTTGAGTCATTTTGCGACACTCGTAATATGTTATTGAAGAACTCGCAGACAAATTCGCAGAAATGTTGTAAATCTCGCAAGAATAATATCATGGCGATATTCTGGTCCTACATTACCGGCTGCTCCAAATGGAGAGTTTCGGTGAATCATTACATCGTTGTTCCAATTCTGTATATTTAGATAGGTTAAGATTGCCCATAATCCATGTCCTTTCCAATTGTTTTGAACTAAATACTTGTTACAAAAGACTACTAGTTTAGCTGCCCATATGATGTTCATTCTCCTAACTAAAATAAAAGCATTAACTCTAAAGTTTATATCGAATTTTGTGTTGTTTCCAAAATATCTGCTAATTTTGTACCGTTGCTCCCTTGCCTTTGCGTACATTCCTATCAGCAGCAATAGAGTCTGTTAAGAATCACTTCAGAAAGTGATTGTGTGCCCACTCCAATCCGTCGCCCATCGGAAAGCCGCTTCTGCACCTTATATCTCTAGTTGTTCTGTGGTGGTACAATCTGTATTGATCCCTCTTTCTTCTCTATTTTAAGATCCTACTTACTCAGATTCTAGAAAATATGTACTTACTTTAACCTAAAAATAAGCCGACATTATCACTTTTCAAAAAATGGAGGGAGTATTTTTTTTAATGTTTTTTTTTTTGGATTCATCTAAAGGAAAAAATATATAGAGAAGGATTTCTTCATCTGCCCAATAGAGAAGCATAAGGGGTGTCTAAAGTATGTTAAAATACTAAATTACTCTTTAAACTAAATTAATAATTCTATGTACTGTACTAGTACGAATTAAGGTTAACGGAAACGGAAATTGGACGGAAAACAGTAATCTCTACCGTAGCATCCACTAAACTTTCATTAAAATAATCTTAGCCTCCAAAGAGAGGTTCAATACAACTTTAAGGGAAGAAAAGATAATCCTAAGCTAAGACAAATGAGGACCAAACACGTGTCCCACCCACAATGGGTGTTTACATTTAAAAGCTACCAATCAGAGAATATCTATTTAGGAAGACAAGGAATTTATAGGGGCACCCCAGGTTAGAAGGCACATGACACAGGAAAGGGAGAATAATTGGTCCACCATCCCATGGGAGTGCTTTTGAAATAATTTCTTCACTGCTGAACTACTCATCATGCTAAGTGATGTTTTCTGTTGAGCTCTAGTGAGAGTGATCTTTTTACCCTTGTATTTGAATGTAATGCAAATCTTGGACAAATTGAACAACACATCTCCCAAATTCCTCAACCAGTCAGCACCCAAAATAATGCCTCAACCCCCCAATGGAAGTGATCTTAAGTCACCATAAAATTTATGCCCTTGCATTGACCACTTCAGTTGAGAACATATACCTGAGCTGACAGTTTTTTGCCCATTGGACACAGTAACTAGTAAGCTAGCAGTATGAGTAATTGGTCAATGAAGCTCCTTTATAAGAGCACTCCTAATGAAACTTTTAGTGATCCCAGTATCAATTAGAATGGAGATGGCCCTCTTGTGAATTGTACCTAGTATTCTAATAGTACAACAGATATAATCCCAGTTAAGGCATACAGAGAAATCTCCATATCACTTTCTACAGCATGTGCTTCTTCTGTGTCCATAAGTGACTCATTTTTTGGCTCAGAACTCTCAGCAGGTTCCTCACCAATCAAAACACAAAGATACCGCTTCTTGCAAATGTGTCCCCTTCTATAATAGTCACCACAATTGAAGCATAGGCCCTGATATTTCCTGGCTTGAACTTGCTCAGGTGTAAGCCTTTCAAGTGGAATGGTAGCATTAGGTTTGTGGACTGAAGGAGGTGTAAATGTTGTAGGTGGAGTAACAATATGCTTTGAGGTGAAGAAGGTTTAATTAAATGGCTTGGCAGAGGTAGAGGAGGTGGGAAAATGTTTTTGAGTGTATTTTGGCCCTCTTTGTTGGAGGTTGAGAGTTTGTTCTTGCATTCTAGCAAGGGAGAAGGCTTGTAATAGTGTTTGTGGGTTAAACATGGGTAATGAACTTCTGAGTTATTCCTTTAATCCACCAATAAAACTAGCTATAAAGTAAGTCTCAGGAAAGTGTGCATGAACACTCAACAACAGGGCCTTCAAATATTCAAATTCCTCAAAATATGCATCAACACTAATTAACTGAACCAACTTATTGAATAAACCCACAATATTATCATGAGACGGATTCTCAAAACGAGCACAGACATTATCACAAAAGCATTTCCAAGAAATATGAGGTTGAGTAAGACAGAAATTGTCATACCATTTAGTTTCTTTCCCATCCAGATATATAGCAGTCATCCTAGTTTTATTGATATCTGGAATGTTTTGCATCTGGAAGTAACACTCACATTTCTGAATCCAGCTCTTTGGGTTGTCTCCATCAAATCTAGGAAAATTGAGCTTTGGTAGACGATGAAAGGAATTAAGATCCCGATTATTGTTGGGAGCTAACAAATGGTTACCTCCAGTATGATTAGCAAAGCCACTATTAGATCCCTGGTTATCATCTGAATCTCTGTGATTAGAAGAAGAAGAAAAAAATCTAGCTGAGATTTAACACTTTGCTCAATATCAGCTTTAAGAGACTGCATACCCTTCTCGATCTCCACCTTCATTGCATGTACATCTTCCTTAGTTGATGTTGTACTAATTTGTAAAGCTAGCTGATTAACCTTCAGATATAAGGCATCGATTTATCCCTGTTGTCTGTTGTTAGTATCCTGTAATTCTTTGCAAGACTCAGCTACCATGGTAGAGGACAGGAAAAAAGTCTCTAGATACCAATTTCACAGTACTAGTATGAATTAAGGTTAACGAAAATTGAAATTGGAGGGAAAACAGTAATCTCTGCCGTAGCAGCCACTAAACTTTCATTAAAATCATCTTAGCCTCCAAAGAGAGGTTCAATACAACTTTAAGGGAAGAAAATAGAATCCTAAGCTAAGACAAATGCGGACCAAACACGTGTCCCACCCACAATGGGTATTTACATTTAAAAGAAACCAATCAGAGAATAGTTATTTAGGCAGACAAGGAATTTATAGGGACACCCCAGGTTAGAAGGCACATGACATTATAATTATCTAAAACAAATAAAAAAACCTAAATCATTTCTATTAACAATCTTTAACCAAAACCTATTTTATTTTATTTTCAAATCTCCCTTATAAAGCACAGTTTGGCTAACTTAGCCTATCTGAGTGGTGGCTAGGATTTATTCTGGGAAAAGATAAATCTACGGTCGTGGTTGTGCAGACCACACCCTTATCTCGCACGTGTAAGTGATGGTCAAGATTTCATATCCCAATTGATAAATCTATGGTTGTAATTTGTCCCATAAAACTAACATTTAATGACCCATTAATGGAAATCTAATATAATAAATATAGTAAATGATTAATGTAATAAATACCTAACTAATTAGTGTTCCACACTAATTGATATTAAATGATTTATTAATTGCCCATAATAATGTTTGTTCACTAATTGCTCATAATAAATAATTTATTAATTTATTCCACTATAAAATTTCTCTTAATTAAATTAATAAATTTGTATTTCTTCTATTAATAAATAATTTTGATTTAAAAAAAAATCAATAGATATTAGTTGCGATAGTAGGTTGTGGAAGAGGTGAAGGTCCAATGAATCACTAATCTAATAATATCAGTTGATATTAGTTACGGCACGGGTTAAGCCCTATAAACACATAAATAACCACTAATCTAAGGAAAAAGTACAAGAGACCTGGATCTTCCGGTAACTCATATAATGGAACACTTTATGTTTTGTTTATGCAATCCCATTAAGCAAAATCAATACTAATACTTTGTTACTTCACTTTCTTATTATTATCATCAAGAATATAAAGCACAGTTTGGATAACTTTGCTTATGTAAGTGGCGGTTCAAATTTTTCCTCACAAGAGATAAATCTAGGGAGGTAATCGTTTGTCATAGGTGATGGTTGTGATTGAGATTAGAAATGCATCTAATGGACAAAAGTTATCATGTCATTAAGGTTCCATAATTATTCATAATAAATAGTCTATTAATTAAATATCAAACTAAAAAACATAATATATAAATTATTCTACCAATGATGATAATAAAAGTATATTTTTATTAGCTAATACTTAGAATTAGTTTGGTATTGCTGCGAGCTTTACAAAAGTGCTTTTCTGATGTACGTTATTGTGCGGAGCTATGTAAAAAAAAATGATTGGTTGCCGATGTAAGTTACTGTGCAGAGCTTTATAAAAAAAACAATTGAACGGTTGCAGATTATAATATAAAGCTAAAACTATTTTAAAAAATAGACATATCTCTGAAAATATCATGTTCAACTATAGTTAGTGAGAAAATGACAAAAGCAGGCATATTTCTGAAAATTGTCTATTCTATTAGTAAATTTTCTACTATTAGAGTACGTACACATGTAATATTAAATTTACTAATTAGTATTATTACTAAAATGTATTATTTTTCTAAACCACTTTTTAAAAATCCATAATCTCTTAATATTTATCGTTGAAAATAAAAGTATATTTTAGTGATACGATATATAACATAAAATGTAGTTTGAAAATAAAAAATAATTATCTTTAAAGAATATAAAAAATAAAAATTGGTGATTATATATAGATTCAAGGATAATTGTTGTCAGTTATAAACAAAATGGGATAGAATTGGAAAATAAAATATGAAGCTAGGGTGAACTATAGCTTTTGCTTTTGAAGCTTTTAAAAGCCCATTCTCCCCACTTTACAAATTGATAAATTTCATAAGTGTACACTTTATGAAATCTTTAATAAACACTAAGATGAAAAAATATTGCTATCAAAATGTTTTCAAAATACTTTTTTTGAATGAAAAAAAGCAGCACCAAACTTAGTTAAATTGGCTAACAATTATATAAGTGGACCATAATGACGGTGGCAAGTATTGGTGCCCAGTGAGTAATTTCGCATCGCCTCACATATTTCTTGATAAATGGTTTAACGTTATTTTTATTCAATGATGATGGATAGCAGAGTTTATTTTTAGTAGAGCTTATTGTTATTAGGTTAATTACTTAATGATTTGACTTACTAACTAATCATGATTTTATTATTTTTATGCAACAAATAACCTCACATTTGGAGGCATAATGTCGTAGAATGTAATGGCCTACCTTCTACCGATAATGTCCTTACTAAGACACTGCGTTCATCTGATAGTATTGAGTTTTCAATGGTAACCGCTGCGTTCATCTAGCAGCAGCTTCTTAAGAGGTCACCCATCCCAAGATTACTCAATACCGAGCATGCTTAACTATAAATATTTTTTGCCAACTACGAAGCAAATTATGCTGAAAAGGTCTCGGTGTTAGCAAATGACAAACCATTACCTCTATTCCAACTTAATTTGGAGCCGTCCTCGGGTACGGAATATGTTCAATTCTAGACTCTGGCATTTTTTCTCACTCATGAGACTCTGGAATATGTTCAATCCATCAAGCATACTCTTTCGCCCTCGACATGTAACATGTGGTTGACTCTAATACCATTTTAAGGACCTGATCTTTGCCAATACTATTCCCACTTAGTCATTGTGGTTATCCGATAGCGTGGGATTTTCAACTAAAACTGATGTGGACATCCATTAGCAGTTTTCTGGGAGGTAGCCCATACCTAGATTACTCTCGCCCGAGAACCCATAAATTCAGTGATTTTTACCAACTCTGGATCCAACTATGTTGAAAAGGCCACAATGTTACGAAAGGACAAGCCATTACCTATATTCCATTCGGTGAATTCTTCCTGCCAAATTGAATTGCGTACATAATATTTATGGGAATTTTGAAAAACTAGAACTACATCGTATGTGGGTAAAATGATTACCATCGGAAATGACTTAACATTTCAAAGTGTAATATTTTAAGTGAATGAATTAGATTTTAAGTATGTCATCATCATTGAAATAGTAAGAACATATAATAAGCTTGGACTTCTCCATACATAGCACCGAGGATTTTTAGTTAAAAACCCCACACATATTATCCCAAGGTGGTCAAGTGGGGTTTGGTGTTATGTGGTTGGGCCCTGAGTAGTGTCTGATGGTCCATGAAGATCCTAATAATTGGTATCAGAACCTGTGGTTGGGGCTACTGTTCGAACGTTGAAGTGGTTGTGGATGTCACCCGGTTTAGGGCGCAAGTGAAATTAGACTCAAGGTGAAGAAGGCAAGGCCCAAAGTTCAACTGGAGCTCAAGGTGGAGTTATTGTCTCACTCATTAACTCAGGTGGACCAGGATTCTAGATCAGAAAGGCAATGCTCAAGGTTGAACTGGCGCTCAAGGTGGAGTTAGTGTCTCACACATTAACTCTCAAGTAGTAGGGTTCTATGTGGGCAAGAAAATGCTCAAGCTGGAGTTGGTGCTTGCCTTCTCATTAACTCAAGGTGAAGTAGGATTGTAGGGCGCATAATGACAATAATCCTGATCGATGGGTAGCATATACAAATGGTAATCATATGGTGAAGTCTGATTGGACTGGTGAAGTGGTTTAATATCGTCAAGGTGGAGATTGTTGGAGTATGTGGCACGATAAACCACTTAATTATAGCTAGGGATAGTCCCACATGGAAGAAAGAGGAGTACATGTTGAGCTTAATAAACTTGGGCATCTCCTTACGTAGCGTTGTGGCCTTTTAGATTAAAACCACACACCTCTCAAGGTGGCCAAGTAGGGACATGATCGGTGCTATGTTGTCGGGCCCATAGTAGGTTCCTATTTTCCATGAACATCCTAACACCATTCACTAAATATAAGAAAGATGCAAAAAGGTAATACCATTTCAAAAGATCGATAAGATATCTTTTTAAACTAAAAAACATATCGAATAATATATATTTTTTTGGGACAAAATATGTAAAAATTAGTTTCGATATAATTTCATTGTTGGCTTGAGGATACAACTCTGAAAAGGAGAGACATAGTATGGGAGGATGTCAAGGCGGAAAATGCTAGAAAGGATGTGAAGTGAAGAATAAAAATATCTATCGGGTTTCCCTTTACTTTTGCAACGATAAGAAGGGTAAACTTGATATTAATACACATTATATTTGATATTCATATGTCGGAAAATTCATAACTAAATAAAAATTATGCCCGTGCCGTTACGGCACGGGTTAAGACCTAGTCAACAATATAAACCACAGTTTGGTTAACTTTGCCTACTTAAGTGGCGGTTCAGATTTATCCTCACAAGACATAAATCTAGGGATGCAGTCGTTTGTCATAAGTAATGGTTGTGATTGGGATTAAAAATGCATCTAACGAACAAAATTTATCATGTCATTAAGGTTCCCTAATTCTTCATAATAAATACTCTATTAATTTACCATGAAAATATTTTATTAAATGTCAAATTAAAAATTACAATATATAAATTATTCTACTAATGATGATAATAAATATATCTTTATACTTAGGATTAGTTTGGTATTGTTGCGAGCTTTACAAAAGTGTTTTTTCGATGTACGTTACTGTGTCGAGCTATGTAAAAAAAACAATTGAATGATTGCAAATTATAAATAAAGCTAAAACTTATTTTAATGGGGAAATATCAAGTTCAGCTATAGTTAGTGAGAAAATGACTAAAGCAGACATATCTCTGAAAAAAGTTTATTCTATTTTATTGTGCTTAAAATAAGTAAATTTTTCTACTATTAGATTGCATATATGTAATATTAAATTCACTAATTAGTGTTATTACTAAAAAGTATTACTTTTCTTAACCACTTTAAAAAAATCAATAACTGCTTAATATTCGTTGTTGATAAATTAAAGTATATTTCAGTGATACGGTATAACATAAAATGTAGTTTGAAAATAAAAAATAATTATCTTCAAAGAATAAAATATAACGAATAAAAATTGGTGATATATAGATTCAAGGATAATTTTTGTCAACTATTATAAAAAAAGATGGGACAAAATTGGAAAATAAAATATGAAATCAGGGTGAACTATAGCATTTGATTTTAAAGATTTTAAAAGATCCTTCTCCTCCACTTTTAAAATTGATAGATTTTGGAAGTGTTTTGCATAAAAAAACACTTTATGAAATCTTTACAAACACTAGGATCAAAAAATATTGCTATCAATATGTTTTCAAAGTATAATTTTTTTAAAGAAAAAAAAACAGTTTCAAACTTAGTGCTAACAATTATATAAGTGGACCATAGTGACGGTGGCAAGTATCGGTGCCCAGTGAGTAGTTTCGCATCGTCTCACGTATTTCTTGATAAATGGTTTAACTTTATTTTTATTCAATGATGATGGATAACAGAGTTTATAGTAAGAAGAGCGTATTGTTATAAGATTAAGTACTTAACGATTTGACTTACTAACTAATCATGGTTTTATTATTTTTATGCAATGAAAAACCTCACATTTGGAAGCGTAATATCGTAGAATGTAATGCCTGACCCTATACCGATAATGTCCTCACTTAGCCACTACGGTCATCTGACAATATGGGTTTTTCAATGGTTACCGATGCGGTCATCCAGGACCAGCTTCTAGAGGTCACCCATCCGAGATTACTCAATACCGAGCATGCTTAACTATAAATATTTTTCGCCAATTATGCTGAAAAGTTCTCGGTGTTAGGAAAGGACAAACCATTACCTATATTGCATTTGACGAATCCTACCTTCCGAGTCGGAGTACTATAATACCACCAACTTAATTTGGCCCCGTGTTCGGCTCCGGAATATGTTCAATACTTGAATCTGGCATTTTTTTTCTCACTCATGAAACCCTTTCTCGACACAATCCGTCAAGCATGCTATTTCACCCTCGACAGATAACCTGTGGTCGCCTCTAATAGCATTTGTAAGGACCTGATCCTCTGCCAATACTGTCCCCACTTAGTCACTGCGGTTATCCGACAAGTATGAGATTTTTAACTGACAAATGCGGTCATTCATCAGTGGTTTTCTGGGAGGTAGCTATCCCTAGATTACTCTCGCCCGAGAGCGCATAAATACAATGCTTTTTTACCAAATATGGATCCAACTATGTTGAAAAGTCCACAATGTTACGAAAGGACAAGCCATTACCTATATTCCATTCGGTGAACTCTTCCTTCCGAATTGAATTACGTACATAATATATCTATGAATTTTGAAAAACTAGAACTACATCGTATGTGAGTAAAATGGTTGCCATCAGAAATGACTTAACATTTTAAAATATAATAGCTTAAGTGAATGAATTAGCTTTTCATTATGTCATTGAAATAGTAATAACATAGTCAATTATGAGTTTTACTCTTTTTAGACTATTCTTAAAAGGTAAAAAAGCAACAAGGATTCGAACACTGTTAATATATACTCAATTATTCTTGAGATGAATGAGTTCAGGTGATGTAATTTTGTTACAGCTTACATAGTTTAACGTTTTGGTTCCGCTCGGTTGTTGGAGTATGTGGCGCGATAAACCACATATGTGTATCTAGGGATAGTCCCCCATGGAATAAATAGGAATACATGTGGAACTTAATAAGCTTGGGCATCTTCATACATAACACCTGGGACTTTTAGTTAAAAACCCCACACCTCTTATCCCAAGGTGGTCAAGTGGGGTTCGGGGTTATGTGGTCGGGCCCTGAGTAGTGTCTGATGGTCCGTCAAGATCCTAGAAAATGGTATCAGAGCCCATGGTTGGGCCTACTGTCCGAACATAGAAGTGGTTGTGGATGTCACCCGGTTTAGGGAGCAAGTGGAGTCAGACTCAAGGTGGAGCAGGCAATCCCCAAAGTTGAATTAGCGCTCAAGGTGGAGTTAATGTCTCACCCATTAACTGCAAGTGGAGAAGGGTTCTAGATCGTCAAGGCAATGCTCAAGGTTGAACTAGCGCTCAAGGTGGAGTTAATATCTCACACATTAACTCTCAAGTAGAGAATGGTTCTAGATGGGCAAGGAAATGCTCAAGGTGGAGTTAGTACTTGCCTTCTCATTAACTCAAAGTGGAGTAGGATTCCAGGGCGTATAGTGACAATAATCATGATCGATGGGTAGCGTATACAGATGGTAATCATATGATGGAGTCTGATTAGACCGATTAAGTGGTTTAATCTCGCCAAGGTGCAGATTGTTGGAGTATGTGGCGCGATAAACCACATACGTATAGCTAGGGATAGTCCCATATGGAAGAAAGAGGAGTACATGTGGATCTTAATAAGCTTGGGCATCTCCTTGCATAGCACTGAGGCCTTTTAGATTAAAACCGCACACCTCTTATCCCAAGGTGGTCAAGTAGGGACAACATCGGTGCTATGTGGTCAGGCCAATAGTAGGTTCCTATGGTCCATAAAGATCCTAACATCATTCACTAAAATAAGGAAGATGCAAAAAGGTAATACCATTTCAAAGGATCGATAAGACATTTTTGTAAACTAAAAAACATATCAAATAATATTTTTTGGGCGGACAAAATATGTAAAAATAAACTCCTATATAATTTCATGGCTGGCTTGAGGATGCAACTTAAGAAAGGATGGTTTCAAAAAAAAAAAACTCGAGAAAGGAGAGGGATAGTATGGGGAAATGTCAAGGTGGAAAATGCCAGAAAGGATTTGTGGAGTGAAGAATTAAAAATATCTATCAGGTCCCTTTTCTTTACTTTTGAAATGATAAGAAGGGTGAACTTGATATTAATAAATATTATATTTAATATTCATATGTAGGAAAATGCAAATAAAAATTATGCTCGTGCCGTTACGGCACGGGTTAATCCCTAGTTCCATAATAATCAAAAACTAAAACCTAATCATAAACAACAATTCAATTCTCTGTCGTTTTGGGGTTTTGAAACAATATTTTGGCAATAAACAATTCAAGTGATTGTGTTAAATCCCTTTAATCCGTTCCTTTTAAGAGAGACTCATCAATGATTTAACTATGAATCTCTGAAATTTCCTCATCAAATTATCTGAAAATCAACCAGAACCAGTTTATGTGTGCATTAGCATAAACTGATTGTGGTTGATGTTACAACGAATCGGTATTTATTTTTCACATACATAACCGATTATGGGTTGATGTTCTTCGTGTTTGATGAACATCAACCACAATCGGTTTACGCTAATGCATATATCAACAAGTTCATTAACTATGTTTGAATTTTAGCACAAACCCTGAAATTTTTATCTAAATACGATTTGAACGCAAAAAAAAAAAAAAAAAAAAAAAAAAGAGGTCATTCCGACATCGGACGAAGAAGTTATGAGTAAAACAGTCGAAGAAATGCCCAGATTTACAATTGGTTTACGTGGGCATTTATGTAAACCGATTCTAACGAAAAAAATCACAGAAAAACTCTTGAATTTTACAATCGGACTATGTTCAAAGTCTTATAAACCGATTCTAAGAATCAGTTTACAGGTGCATGAACGTATACCGAATCTAGGTTGAGATGTTTCGGAAAAATAAAAAAAATTACATGTTTTGATAATGATTTATTATAAGAGCAGTTGATTTCTAGTTAAATACGATTAAACATCAACTAATTACCCGACTAATACTAATTAATTAGGGATAAATTAGCCATAAGTAAAATAGTTGGATAAGGAATTTTCCATGTTACTCAAAATGTCAGGTTTTGTCTCGTGGTCTCAAATAAAATGCTTAGGCCTCAAATTAGGGAGGATTTATTTCTTACCATTTGAATTCAACCTGGCTTAAATTTTTCTATGCTAAACAATTTTCGCTGCAACATTATGTTTGCATTAGTGATTACCGTTTCTGCCATCATAATTTCGATATAATTTTCTGCAGTGATATCCATGACACATCTGTTGCTCATCTACAGAAGCCAGAGCATCCTTATTTTCTCCATACACCAGAGTTGCTATAATCACACGTCTTTTACTCTTCTTTTTGCTTTGTGTTGGGCATTTGTTTGTTTACTTATATTTATTCATTGATGCCAAGCTTTTAAGTGGTTGAATTGTGTTGGCCAATTGTATCTGTGATGTACAAGATTTGCAAAGGAAAATTCTGTCCGAGACAAATGCTTCGTGGGGTTGTTAACATCGTTCTTTAGAGTTATGGCCAAGTATGGAACAAGTGGCTCTGTCCAATGCAACTTGTTTATTTCCGTGATTTTAATTCATCTTTTTTGTTTCATTGTTACGGTTCAAAAACAGAGAGATTATTCCAGAACTACATTAAAATCATTCGGCGAAATACTGCTGTTAGGACACACATGTTGCACACACTTCAACTAATAACAGAAAAATACTTCTGTATTAGATGCGTGAGCCAGTAACAAATTCTGGATCAGAGATTCAGAATCTAATCCTTCACCATGGTCAAGTGCTTAACCTGCACTGCTTCAGTTAACCTGCACCGACATTATCGAAGCCTGAAATGATTTTGAACATCGTCCAACTAGTTAGAGCCAATGCCACTGTAGTACACTAATAAAGTCAGTAAAATGATTTGGGTGAGATACTAGTGACCTAAGTTTGAAACTCATTAACATCAGCATCAAATTCTAAAAAGAAAGTTCTTAAGAGTTAGAAATTTAGAATGATGTCAGAACAATGTGATTTCCCGAAAGATTCATGGAGCCAATTTTATCCGCGGAAAAGAATAGAAATGAAAAATGTCCAACAGATTACCAAATAATTCAAACGTTTTTTTTTTTTTTATCAGAAATCCAAACGTTATATAACCTTCCTAAAATTGGGGCCTATAGGTTTTAATTGGGGCCCTATAGGTTTTTCTTTTTCACACCCCAAATTACTCTAAGCACCCAAACCTTATAAAAAATACTAATTTACACCCACATTAATTTCTAAAACACACCCATATAAATTCCAATCTTTCTATTTTCAGTAAATTCTAAATCAAAAAAACCTAAACCTAAAAAATCTTTCCATTTCTATCATAAACTTTCCAAATTCTCAAAACCATAATCAATTTTTTTTTCATCCTCTACTCCGACGATCTTCGATCCAACCAAGAAAAAGGTAAATCTCCATCAACCCATCTTCTTATGTTATTGATTTACATCTTTAAATCAGCGTTTTTGACAAATCAAAACTCTGATTACACCCAAAATCGATTTTTATTGACCTATCGAATAAACCGATTCTGTGTTTTGTTTTGGCCATGAAGAGCATGCACAATAATCGGTTTACATGATGATTAACATCAACCGATTCAGGCTTAGAAATAAAAAATAAAAATGCATCACCGGAATCGGTTTATATATGTAATATGTATAATCCGATTACTATAACCTCTTCGGCTTCCTTTCTACAATCAGATTTTATACATGTACCACATAAACCGATTCTTGTTGTCTCAACAGAATCAGTTTACCTGTAGTTATATATGTACCGATTTTTGACTTGATTTTTTTTTTATTTTTATTTTGTGTAGAATGGACTTCACACACCTTCCATTTTACAATAGAGAAGTAACCTTGGAGGATGCTCTGAGGAAACCACAAAGAGTTCCCGAGAGAAGCCTATATAAGTTTGCTTTCGGAGCTGAGACCAATCTTGAACAAGCGCTGCATTGATTGATAAGCTGGCTCTGGAAGAGCTTGTTTAGGTCATCAGGTTCGCTCGGATGAGGCGAAACCTTATTTCAGCCAAGAGGGATCACCACCAGGAATTGGAAGGTATGTTTGAAGAAATGGCTGAAGCTGCTGCAATGGATGAAGCTGCTGCAATGGCTGATGCTGGTGGTGGTGGTGATGTAGCTGCTCCTAATGCTGGTGCTGGTAGTGGTGATGTTGTTCATGCTGCAAATGCTCCTGGTGCTCCTTCTATTTTTAAGTTTAACTTTTGAATTTTAAAACTCTCCATTTATAAGACTTGTTGTTATTTTTGGTTTAAAGTCTTTTGGGATGGTTTAGATATGTAATATGGATGATCTTTTTGGTTTTAAGTCTTTTGGCACATAATGTTTAAATTGTTTCTAGCCTGACATGCCAACAATCGGTCTACTCGATATGCCAAAGTAAACTGATTGTTGAGGCCATTTTTCTTGGATGTTTTTGCAAGCCATAATCGGATTACATGTTAAAATATATAAACCGATTGTGGTCGATGAAAATTCAAAATCTAGCAGATATTTAGTCGGTTTAATTTTGTCGAAATAAAGACCGATTCCTTTTGGCATATAAACACAATCAGAATTTATAGTCCTTCTAAAAGACCGATTACTTCAAATTATTACACGTTTTTCAAAAAATAATAGTTGTTTGGGACTTTGTCTATAAATAAAGACCTCACCCTTGGACCCCATTTGATTCAACTACTCATCCCATACATATACATACAAGAAATGGCATCATTTGATTCAAATGAAGATTTGGCAATCACCAAAGCTTGGTATGCGGAAAATCGACTTAGACGGCAATCCTCCGAAAGGGAGGATTCCACAACATTTTGAGCTAGGGTACATAACAAATTCAGCGGCGAGTTTGGGAATCGAAATGCAAGAAGTGTTCAACAAGTCCGTGAGTGGCACCTAGTAATCGAAAATGCGATACTTGCTTTTTTGGCTCTCCAACCTCGGATTTTTGACACTCGCCCTTTCACCTTGTCCATTGTAGAATTTGTAAGCAATTTTGTGGTTTCTTTTACGTAACCCATGTTGTTTTATCTTCCAATGAAACACCACTAACAAATATAAGTTTGTTTTTGTGTTTTTGTAGCATGAATTCGTGAAAGCGCGCTACTTGGAGGAAAAGGGGGAAGCATTCGCGTTCGATGCAAGCTATCACTTCTTGGCAAAAAGAATCCCGGAGGATAACCCAGAATACTTGGATGCTATGTCGTCTTCGGGGGAGGAAGATTGATGGCTTTAGAAGTTTTTGTGGGTAAACCTCTATGTAAACCCTCATGAGACTATAACTCGTCCACTAGGGTCGCCTAGGGGTTTAAAAGCTTGATGCATGTGCTAAATGCATCCTACAATAATAATGCGATGAATGAAAATTGGTAATGAAAGGAAACAATCGGTTTATATATGTCATAAGCAAAATCCGATTTTGATAATCAGATTATACAACATGTCAAAGTAAACTGATTCTGAATGTACTCTTGTAATTCTAAACACCAATCCAGAATCGGTTCACTAGTTAATGAACGTAAACCGATTGTGTAATTTTTATAAAAAAAAATCAAAATATTGATGCTTTGATGAACTCTCTAACATTAGTTAATCTCATATCCAAAACAAAATTAACCCCTAATATGATTAATTAGTGTAATTAATCAGGGGTAAAATAGGTAATTTTATAATTATTTTTATAAGGGGTGGTGTGAAGTGATTTTTAGTGACATTTTTTTGTCATCTAGCTATAGGCCTCAATTAAGTGGTATAGGCCCCAATTTAGGAAGGTTATATAAGTCTAAATCTTAACTAGAATTATATTCCACTCAATTTGTTTTTTTTTTTTACAAGAATTATGAGTCAGATCAAGTCCACAAAGGTCGATGAAAGAACTTCCACCCATTTCTGAGAACTTGAAATGGGACATCATGAGTTCAATAATAATGATCTCCTAAAAAAAGCTAATTCTGCGGGACTGGACAAAACCCTATACATATCAAATTCACTTCTTCTGTAAAGCTCAACAGAAAATTATGTGAGAAAAAGAAGGGTCGGCACTGTTCACAGATATGGGTTTTAAAACCTCTTTTCTTCAGGTAACATTTGACGGTGGTGAGCTTGAACTACTACCAGAAGGCTTTTGTTGATGGTGAGGCCAAAATACACGTTCAGGAGGACATGGTATAGGAACCGGATGCGCAATGAAAGTAGGAATTTTATCACCAGGCATCAAGACTGACACGCCTCTGGAGTAGATTGACATCTGCATCAAAAGATCATAAAGACAGAATTAACAAATCATCTCAACTGCAGGTAGACCCAAGCAGCAGATCTACCTATACAGACTTTGAAATGTAGTATGCAGTTAGGTTTACAAACAACATTATATGAACTAACATCAGCTGGTTATACCAAAGGCAAAGTAGCTCAAAGTTGCATGAAAAAATAAATATAGGCGTTTCAATTGCTATAGGATTTCAATAACATACAGATAATGGATTTAGCTACTGTAAAAAGAAGTAGAATTAACAAAAAGAAAGCATGCAACAAGAGGCATAAATAAAAACTTCTCCCTATATATAGATACTGCATATTGATCCCCCACATTACCCAACTACTAGACAGTAGTTAATAGCCAGCAAAATCTGCCCCCAATGAGCAACATCAATCCAATTAGACACAATAATGTTGGTAGTTGAAGGACAAGTTAAACCCTCAACCCTAGGGAAACTTGTTTTGGATAATCCTTGCTTTTTTGTTGCTGGGTAAACCCTACTAAAATCTATTCATTGATGAAAATATCATCAATGAGTTATATGAACTTAGAATTTAGTGAAAATCCAAGATAAACTTAGATTTTAGCTAGCATTTGTATTTTTTTTCCATTATTACACTCCTAAAGAGGGAAAGCAAAAGTAATACTACATTTTTCAACAATGAACATCATGAAGTTACATATTGAGTAGGAACAAAGACAACAAGAAAAGAGATAAAGATATATCATCAAAAAAGTGCTTTTACAAAAATGTACTTGCTTCTTTCATTCTTTGCAAAACTTATTTATAGAAACAAAAATTTCACTTAACAGTCTAATTCAAGGATATCTACCTATATATATGTCCTGATTGTAGATTACAATTTAAGTTGATTAAAGTCGTAATACCGCGAAGAAGAATTTATATATAAACAAATGATTTATTATTACTAATATAGTGGCTTTGTCAGTGGAAGTTATTAACCTAAACCCATGAATCATGGGAATTGCTATATATTTCATGAGTACTATTGTCTATTGCACACAATATCAACACTTTCTCCTCCTTATGTTAAAGCCTATGTGGGAAACGATGTAAAGCGACGTGGAATTTTATCGAACAAGTGTAATAAGGTCCCAAAGAATGATATATGCTTGGAATAAATGGCCATATTGATTTGGGACCCATATGATCATAGTTTCAGGTGCAACTTATGATTTTGAGTTTATAATCTCAATCTAGCTCATTGTTTATGATCATCAGTTACATCCAAGGACCCACAGTCGACGCCTATTGATGTGCCTATGTGCAATAACATTTTCATGCAGACTTGGTGAATTCACAGGTAAACTCTGTTATCAATATTCAGTAAATCTAAGCAATAGCAACCATACCAGAAACAAAACACAAGGAATTGATTCCAAAAGGAAAAGATGACAAAATTTATCCCTTGTTTTATCCCCTAACCAAAGCACTGCTGACATTAACAGTGTCTGCAGAACAAGAAAAATACAAGTAGAGGTTCTAACAAATCTACATATAGTGACAAATTTACCAACCAAGTTGCAGATTATTTACAAGGCTATGTACACTAAGTATAAGAAAACAAAATATAAAATATAGGGGTATTTCTGTAAAGAATAATATTTCCCACTGACACTACTCATTTTGACGGAAGATGAAACTTAGAAAACGAAATTAAAAATTAAAGAAACAAATAACTTTAAGTAAAAAATTGAACTCTGTTAAGATTAAGAGAAACAATTTTTTTTAACAAAACCCAGGATTAACACAAGATTATGAGGGATAGAAATGCACAACCAAAATTTGTAAAGAGGTGTAGAGAATTACTTTGGGAGAAGGAAAACCAAGCTTGGCATTGAAACCCATCTGTGATTGATGATCAAAATCTCTGTGATTAATATTTCTACTACCACCAGCCACAGCCTCGGAAGAATTAGAGAGAGGGGTTGATCTGGGTCTAAGAAATCTTTCAAAGATAGCCATAATAAGAAACATAGAAATAAGTATAGCAGTCGCCACGAATCCAAAAGAAACAGCATTTACAGAGTTATCAAAATGTCTCCAATGTTCTTCTCTTTGTATAAACAATGGTGGTGTTCCTGCTCCTCCTCCAACTCCTGATGTTGGTGCTACACCAGTACCCCAATTGACATCTCTTCCCATTTTCTCACTTCTTTCAAATTCAGTTTCTCCGAACTTAAAAATCTAAACTCAATTTCAACCCTTTCTAGATAATCCCCCTTTTCATCTTGAGCAGAAAAAGAAGTAATAATAATAAAGTGACGAAACAGTTAAAAACCCTCTTTGTGTGTTGTTTGAGCTGATGAAATTTCAGTTGTGGGTTAGTTGATGGTTAACTAATTTTGAGTACTGAACCAAACAGTTGAGAGAGAAAATATGATGACTTTTATTTCTACTACTTCTTCTGCTTCTTCAAAGCTTTATTGATCACGCCATTATCGAGGGTTCTAACACACTCTATTCACAGGAAAGAGTAAAAAAAAGTTGAACAGAGAAGAAGAAGAAAAAGAGAAACAAAACTGAAGAGTGAGAAGAAAAGGGAGCGAGTGATGAGCAACTGAGCATGTGAGCTCCTTAAGATACGAACGGGGGAAGTTGGAAAATGAGCTTTTTAGAGCTTTGCTTTAGCTCGAGTATATTACAGTAAGTACGTCAGTACTTGTATTTTTATTTTTTAAATACTGAAATCAACTTCCTGATTTCAAACCCGGTTATTCGGCTGTGAATCACATTTTGACTCGTGCGATTTGTACCGATTTATAAGTCACATGAATCTAAATATGTTCTTTCAATGTGATTTTTATTAAAAAAAATTTTTTTGAGATATTTTGACTCGCATTAGAGCACAAAATTGAAATCAAGAGCCATATCCACCTAATTAAGTGACTAATCATTGAGTTAAACACTAAATTGTGTTACATATTATTCATTATTCAAATCTATAATACCAATAACATATATTTAAACTTATTCATTATCTTCGATTCATAATTCAATATACGATTCGATTCTTAAAAATAAAAAACGATTCACGATGCGATTTACGATTTAACAACCTTGCTTTGAATTCATTGGGGTATACCCAAATATAAATGGACCTAGTGATCTTGCTAAGGGGTGGTCAAAATTAGTGATTTTACTTTAATACCCTTGAACTAATTAACTTCAAATTAAACCCTAAAATTAAAAACTAAAAAACTCTTAATCTTCCCTAATCTCTCTGCTCTTCCCCTTTATCTTCTTACATTTTTTATCAACCGAAAATCTTCAACTTTGATTTTCCAAAAAAAATGGTTGATTTTACCGGCGAAAAGAAGACTGTAAGTGATGTCTAAACTCAAACCCATCATTGTGTTGTATGATTTGATTGTTATATGATTATTATATTAGGTTAGAAATCGAAAATTATGATTTCCGTGTCTTTAGTCTGCAAGGTTGTAACATGCATATCTTGCCGCCTTTTCATAATAGCCACGGCGACTGTAAAAAATTTCAACAGCCGAAAAGGTATTTTTTGAAGACCTTGCCGACTACTACATGATTCCATATTTTTCTCAACAACCGGCAAGGTATTTTTCAACAGCCAGCAAGGTATTCTTTTTGTAGACCTTGCCGACTAATACATGATTCCATATTTTTCTCAACAGCCGGCGGGTTTTTTTTTTTTTGTAGACCTTGCCGACTAATATTAGTAGTCTCATGTGTGTCAAAAAAATAAAGTCGGCATTGTCTTCATTTGAATATCCTGCCAGCCAAAGTTAGTCGACGTCGTCTTCATTCATCTACCTTGCCGGCCAAATATAGTCGGCATATTCTTCATTCACCGACCTTGTCGACTTTTCATAGTATAAGAATAATTTTTTTAATCACAAATCTTGAGTTCAATCAAAAACAAAATTTCATAACTCAAATTTATAATTTCAGAAGTTTTAATCTACCCAATTAATTAACATAATCAGAATTTTTAGTGTTAATTAAACAAGGATATATTAGTCATTTAGAAAATACATGGTTAAGGGGTGCTTGTTTTACTTCAAAATGACTCAGGTTTTGTCTTATTAGGTATACCCAAATTAATCTGGGTATACCCCCATTTGGCCGGGATTTCAAAATTTCCTTTGTAGTAGAAATTAATTATTTTATTTTGGAAACAAATTAAAAAAAATTCCTCTTTTTAACATAATATTTGGAAAATAATCTCTTCTCTAGTAAAAAGATTATTGTTGAAAGGGAAACGTTGAAAAAGAAAAGTGAAAACTACTGTCACACCCGTTTTTAAGTTTTTTTTCCACTAAGAAACCCACACGCAGAAAACTTCACTCTCGCACCCACTTTCTGGGAAAAATTTTCTCACTAACCCATATTTTCTAAAATTATGTTCGTCCCACAAAAAGAAAACAAATTGTTCTCTTTTACCAATTTCATGAAGTCGAGATCATGCAATATGAGAAAATCAATTTCAATCAACTACAAGCAAAAAAAGAAATGTACAGTTCAACATTTTTCCAAAAACTTCAAGTAAATCGATAAGCATCGATCAATCAGGAAACTAAAATCACTTTTCCGATTTTGCAATTTTGCAAAATCAATCATATTAGGATAATTAAGTCAATTCTACTTTAATTGATTTCAAAACCCACATTTAGATTTTTAGGAAACAATAATTTGTACCATGAGACGATCGATTTGAAGAAATTCGATAAGAACCGAGCATTCAGTGAACCAGAAAACAGAGTTTTCTTCATAGCTCCATAACCTTGTGAACTAAAACCTAAACGATTCAATAACCCTATTTGGATAACTATGTGTTCTTCTTCATTTCTTCCTCTTTGGTCACGGCTTCAAAGGATAAAGCTTTCATGAATTTGACGGTCGAACAGCTAGGGAAAGACAAAAAGAAATTGAAGACGGACAGTCGGAAACCATAACATTATTTACTTATTTTCTTCCTCCATTATCTATGATCAAATTGATGCGTTATCTTTACATTTTAGAACGTATCCACCTGTACGTCATGGACTCATACGTGGCTAGTAGCAGGTGAAATACGGAGAAACTTCGTATAGTATCTTGATTAGAAAATAATTATACGGAGTATGCTATAATGTGACACATTAGCAACATTTTAGTTAGCCAGGGGTAGTGTTATGCGGACAATGGTTGCATAACACGTTATGCAGCTATTATTGTAGGTGGATGACAAGTTATGCAGCCATTTTTTTTTTTGCATAACTTGTTATGCAGTACAGAGAATGGTTGCATAACACGTTATGCAGCTACTTTTTGTTAGTATTGAAACCAACAAAAAAAAGGCTGCATAACACGTTATACACCTATAATAATATCTGCATAACATGTTATGCATTCGAGAAAATGGATGCATAACCTGTTATGCATCCAAAAATATGACTACATAATGCATTATACATCGAGAAAATTGTTGCACAATATTTTATGCATCGAGAAAATAGATGCATAACCTGATATGCATCTGTAAATATGGATGCATACTGCATTATGCATCATTTTTTTTATGTACCCACTAAAATCAACAAAAACAATGGTTACATATAAGACTTGTTATAGATGCATAACTTTATTATCCAAATGCATAATTTGTTATGCAGTGGAGAAAATGGTTGCATAATTCGTTATGCGTCTGCAGAATGTGTTATGCATCTTTTTTGGTGGCTGCATAATGGTTATGTATCAAGTTTTCGAAAATTTTGCCTAAATTGATGATCACCTCCGATTTTTTCGTGAAAAACAAAAATTTGATATTCTTGTTTGTACTTGTTGCGTAGCTCTGTTAAAAAGATTTCCAACGATATAAATTTTTTTAAATTCCAAGTCGCGGATTTTTAGATATGTTATATCCAAGTTGTGTTGCCAATTATATCCCTGATGCATAACGCGTCATGTGGATGCATAACCCGTCATGCAGACATTTTTAATAATTTCATGCAGACATTTTTAATAAATTCATATAATTATGAGTGTCACAAAAATAATTATGGATGTCACTACCTAAAATTAATTGTTGGTATGATGATAAGAATGTTGTAAATAGAAAAAGACACAAAGTAGAGGGGAAGAAAAGGGAGAGAAATTCTATTATTATGTGTGCAAAATACAATGTTAATGCCTCTATTTATATAGAAGACTTGGTGTCCAAGATATGTAAACCCTAAACTTAGACACGAAGGGAATCTTAGTAAATAAACTTGGTTTATAACACTCCCCCTGATGACCATTGTGGCTAAGTCATTACAAATATATTAGGAAAACTTAAAAGAGAAAAACCTGAAATTGCACAAGCATGTAAGACTTGAAACAGTGTTGGACACGTATATGTTGCCTCGTTAAAACCTTGACAAGGAAAAACCCACTGGGACAAAACCTTGACTAAGGAAAAATAGTACAACACGATAAAGTCCGGTGAATGCACCTTGATTTGATGATGACGCTCCCCCTGATAAATACTCCAGTCAAAGTCTTGGCTTGCAAATCTTTGAGTCAAGACTCCCCAATTTCGGTGAACGAATTTCTTGAATGTAAAAGACAATTGTTCTGGTGAAGTCTTCTTTTGTGTTAGTCATCTAATAGTAGTGTACTCGAATCTTCAAGCTTCTCCAAATGCACTGAGAACTTGTGTCTTGGTTTGCCATCTTCAGAGATGATTTGCATATGTAGTTGATGTAGTTTCTTCAACAAGGTGCCAATATGTAGTTAGAGTACCAAAGGTGAATAAAATTTGTGATCATACCTTATATGGATCAGAATGATATCCAAATTCATAGGAGATGTTTATGTTGATGCGGACTAACAAAATGATCTAGTTAATGGTGGGAATTCACCAAATAACCGAAATCGATACAACTCCCCCTTGGATGACCACCATGTTGAATTAAATTGCCTCACTAAAAACTCGCCAGTAAAACCCAATGGGAAAAAACTTGGACAAAGGAAAAAGAGCACAAATATCAACATTTTAAAATAAAATAAAGAGTATTTATAAAAATGATCACCCTTCCCTATTCCGGTTCACCAAGTGATCATAGTGCTACAAACAATTAACAAAGTGGTCACAATACCGTTTCTGCAGGGTTATGTCGCATGGTCAGGCGTTTGTCGGGTGGTCGAGTTACCTAAATGCCCCTAAAATGTGTCACCTGCACGTGTGAGATCCATGGTGGTTGGTTACCAAATCCTCTGGTGCGTGAGAGATACCCATTTCCCTCATAATTTTGCCCCCGTTCCCTCGCTTGTTCTCTGAAGAAATGGTGAAGCAGATGGCGATTTCGTGAACCCTAACTCAAATGTACTGTTTATTCACATATTTCTTCAGAATCTCTTGCTCTTTATCTCGATCTACTAGTTCTGACCATTTTTACGAGTTCTGAGATTTGTGAACCAGTTGATGATGCTGTGAAGATAATCAATTTCAATTTTCGACATCAAGATGTTTACAAACATCACCAGGTAAATACCCTTCCTGTCTATATTGATTTTGTAGATTTTATACTCAAAAACCCAATTTTTGTTAGATTAGGGTTTTGATTTTGGGCGTTTTAATTGTCTTGATAAACCCTTGAAATTTACAGAATCGCTATGATTCGATTAGGGTGTTTTATATGGTTCTCTGTAACTTGTGATTCGACTATATGGTTCTTTGTAGCTTGTGATTCGATTATATCAGGCTTTCTATTTGTTTTTGGGTTCTTCATAAACCCTAATCTTTCTGATATTGGGGATTTGTTGTTGGTTACAGTGATGTGTTAAATTAGTGAGATTTTAATATGTTAAGTTACTAAATGGTAATTAGTAACTAATTGGTTGTTCATTTTTGTGCAGGAAGTATGTGAAGTACCCAACTAGGAGTTTTAGGGTTGAATGGTTTTGGACAAATAAGGTGAAGTTTTTGGACAATGTGGATGTTAATTACGAGGGTTGAAGGCATTCTGTGATAGAGTTCATGCTGCTTTTGAGTTGCCACCAATTAAGAAGGTTGAGGTCATTTGGATTGGTACTGATAAGCCAGAGTATATGGTTAATGATTCTCATTGGTATGAAATGTGGGATAAGGCAGTTCTTGAGGAGGGTTATGTGAATTTATGGTGCAATGTTAGTGACAGAATTGTGCCTCCTGGTGATGGATGTCTTTGAGGAGCTGGGATTACTGACAAGAGAGACTCAACACCATCCAAGGTTACAAGTAGTTATAGAACATCCATTAACTATGCTAGTTCACCAGTCAGACTTGATCCATAAAGGTTTTCCACACCTAAGAAGAAGTTTACATGCACTACATCACCACATTGGGTCAGAAGGAGTCCAAGGCTACTCAAGCAATCTGTTGATGCAGTGACTATGATTGTTGGCAGTAAGAAGAGGTTATTTGAGAATGTGGATGACTATGTGAATGTGGATGATGATGATGATGTTGTATTTAGTGCTGAAACAAGACAAGCTGAGCTAGAGTATGAGAACATCCAATTAGTTAATGATGAGAAAGATGTATGTAATCCAATAGATGATCCTAGAAGTCCAGTTTCTGATACTGATGAAATGGGAATTGGTGTATACTGTGAATTTGTGAACAATTACTTTAAGGACCACCACTGGGTTGACAATGTACATACACAACAGTATATGGAAGCAATCAATGAAGTACAAGCAAGTGGTGTGGAGAAGGAAGGTGAGCAAGAGGATCATAAAGGAAAAGCAATTGTTCCTTATGATGCTGAGGATAATGAGGAGTACAATAGTGGTAAGGACTCATCAAGCTCTGAAGATGATGGTGAAGGTAATTGTCTAACTTAAATGCAGGTCCTTATGTGTATGGATTAAGGAATTGTCTAACATTATAATAATTAATATTTCTTTCTTAATTGTCTATGTAGGTGTAACAGAAGTCCAAGGACCCAATGAGTGTGATAATGAGCTAACTCATCAGTTACCACATCCATGGTACAACCAGTTTGAGCAAGTGCATGGTCCAGATATTGATGCAGATGGCAATGGAGAGTTGTTTCTTGATGCTGATGGGAATACATTACTCATGGTTGATGTGGACACAATGTTTGTGGGAATGGAGTTTATGGACAAAAATGACTTCAAGAAGCACCTAAGGGGTTATTCCATTAAGAAGAGATTCCAATACAAGCTTAAGCCAAATGACAATGAGAGGATAAAAGTTATATGTAGGTTCAACAAATCCCAAGGATGCAAGTTCTTTATCTGGGCAAGTGTCACAACTGGTGAACCAACCTTTACTGTGAGGAGATTCAACTTAAAACATACATGTGCAACTCAACTAAAGACCAGGAATAGAGCAGCTAATGCAGAATTTGTTGCTGAGTATTTGTATGACAAGATAAAGAAAGGAGATCCGGTACCACTGCCATATACACTGAAGGATCAATTCTTTATTACTCACAATATCAATGTTCCATATCATGTTGCATGGAGAGCAAGAACAATTACATTAGAAAAACTAAATGGCAGTTATGATGAATCATATAAGCTTGTTCCAGCCTTTTGTGATATGGTAGAAGCAACAAATCCTGGTTCTGTTACAAAGTAAAGTTTTGGAAGGTAAGTTTCCATCTGAATTTACTAAATTATTTCTTGTATTAATTTATTTTCTTATATTAATTTATTGCTCATGATTGTATGTTTTGTAACAGTGAGGACAAATGTTTTGAGTCCATGATGATTGCATTTGCAGCACCAATTCAAGGATGGAAGGCTGGTGGTAGACCATTCATTGGGTTTGATGCTTGCCACTTGACTGGAAAACATGGTGGATGTTTAATGGCTGAAACTGGTTTAGATGGACAGAATGGGATTGTGAGTCTAGCTATAAAGGTGGTCAGAAATGAATGTGGGGAGAATTGGCACTTATTCATGAAAGATATGAAGCCACTAATTGAAGACCATCCTGCTGGGAAGATAACTTTCATCTCAGACAGACAAAAAGGTCTCCAAGAGTCATTGGATGAGGTATTCCCAGGACATTTCAAAAGATACTGTCTTCGGTAAGTCTTACAAAATCTTACTATTTAAAAGAATCTTGTTATTCTTTAAATTCTCTTTAAGTTGTTCAACAAATTCTGTATTTTTGAACCAGTCATATGTACTCAAACTTGAAGACACACTTTAAGGGATCAAAGCTACACTACCTTGTATACAATGCTGCAAAATGCTACAAGGAGAGGCACTGGAAGGTAATATCTGTCATAATTCACTTTCATGATGTTTTAAGTCATGTCAATGATGGATTTGCATTTAATTAGTCATGTTAATGGTTTGTGTAGGCAAATATGGATGATCTGATAAAGTTGTCCCAGTCATTCTTTGCTTACATGTTAAAAAAAACTCGAACAATGGTCCAGGGCTTTCTTTGACCCATCTCGCTTGTTGTGAGCACCTAAACAAAGAACTTCTGTGAGTCCTTTAATAACTTGGCTAGACCTTTTAGGTACAAGCCTATTTTTTCCCTTGGAATGATGTATGGCCAGCTAGTTATGGGTACTATGTTCAAAAGAAGAAATTTGAGTGCAAATTGGGAAAATGGTCAGTTGGTACCAAAAGCTCAGGAATTTATAGATGAGATGATGAAATGTTGTGGAGCATTCAGGGTTAATGGAGCTATTATTGATAAGCTATATGAAGTGACTTCAAAGACCAATAGTGTATTTCAAGTTGATGTGGTTGAGAAGACTTGTTCATGTATTCAATGGCAACTTAGAGGATTTGTATGTCTACATGCAGTGTGTGTTCTCATGGACATGAGAATAAATTGGTCAGAGTAATCTTTCTCAACTATTTTCACTTATTATTGCACTAAATACAACACTAATGCATCTATTTCAGTGGTTGTGCATTTACTGTTAGTTGTAACTACTCAGTTTTGCAGTTGTAATGGTAATTTTAATGCATCTATGTATCTTTTGATGCAGTTATTGCAACAAGTACTATCATGTAGAAGCTTACAAAGCCATTTATGCACCTGAGATGAGGTTACTAAAAGGTAGAGAAGATTGGCCTGAGGTGAGAGATGTTTTTTAACTTAACCTTTATTGTCCTTTTCCCCTTTGTCCTTTTATGTCTTTTTATGTCATTTAACTATATTATTGTAGGGAATCTTTTTTTTTTTGAAAATCAATATTTTTAGATTAGGGTTTCACTTTTGTTTGTTACTTATATATACTCTATATACTTACACTTATCTTCTTCTATCTTCATTTTGCAGCCATTGGAAGAAATCAACCCACCCATAGATATGAGGAAACCAGGGAGGCCTTCCAAGAAGAGGAAAAGAGCACATGATGAACCTCACAGTTCAAAGGTGGTAAGAACTTGTAAGAGATGCAGGATGCCTGGTCACAACAGGAGGACATGTGCTGGTGCACCAGTTGGATCAAATCCAAAAACAAAAAGACAGAGAATTATGGTGGAAGGAGGAAGTCACAAGACAACTTACCCAGATCCCGCAGAGTTGAGTACCAATAGAAGGGCAAGTAAGAGGGGAAGAGGAAAGAAAGGATGTGCATCATCTACTCAGCCTCCCACTGCATCAACTTCTCAGCCTGCCACTGCATCATCTTCTCAGCCTCCCCACCGCATCAACTTCTCGGCCTACCCGGAGGATCATATTCTCAACTGAATCGCATCATCTTCTCGGCCTACATCCGCTTCATATGGATCTATAGGTGGAAGGGGTACAAGAGGTGGCAGAGGTTCTAGGGGAGGTAGGTCTAGTGGTATATCTCAGGCAAATGACACGAGCAGACCATCGGTGGTCTTTGTTGGGTTGTCTCAGACTCTCTCTCAGACATTCAGAGTCCCTAGACAGAAAATATGATCTTCTCCGCTAGTCAATGAACACTAGTTGTGTTTAGTTTCAGACATTCAATCCTTTGTTATATGCTATTTTGGTTTTTTTTTTCTTGTTTGAACTTGCTAGAATGAATTTCACGCATCATGTTTGCAGTAAGCTAAAGTAAAAAACTTACATTAGTTAATGGGTATTAATATATATGTAATTAACCTAATTTTCTTTATTGATTGTTCATTACATATTTAAATTGCTTATCTGCTTGCAGAGTTCTGACATTTTCAGGGTTGCATCTTTGGTTTGATGGAATATAGCATCAGAAAGCCATTGAAACTCCATACAGTTGGAACATTTAAGGTAAGCTATTCCACCATTATGTTCATTATTGCATATATATAATGCTACTGTGCCCTTACATTTCTTCTTCTTGCAGGGTTGATTTGCCCATGGACAGTTGCTTTTTCCATGATTTTTGTCACCACAAGCAAAGCAGGAATGTGGAGATGGAAGCTTAATTTGCATTGCTTTTCCAGGAGTTGTAACATCTGAAAACCACTCAAAGTATGAGCATATGGAACAAGTGAAGAACTTCTCACCAGCATGATCATCAGTTTCTTCTTTCAACAGCTTCCTAAAACCATTGCAAGGTACCATTTTGCATCTAGAATAGATCCATGGACAGTCTATTTCCTCATGAATACCTTTCTCACACATACCACAATAGTTGATGATGCTTCTGACCTTGACCTTGATCTTGCTACTTGATGTCTCACCTGAACTGCTGCTGCTATATTCTTTCATCTTGCCACCACCCATGCTAAACATATTAGTATTTGAGGATTGTAAATGTTTGTGAATGTGAGTGTCTGCAGGTGTATGTGGTTTTATAGTGAAAGGCAGATAAAGCCGTTGGGAACGGTCACATTTCCAACCACATAGAAAACGCCACCTGTAAAAATGTGAGGCGGATTGCCACGTCATTCGGTGGCATGGAGGCATGGAACATCGCACACATATGCATGGGCGCCATATATATATATATATATATATATCTTAACCATGGTTCAACTACCACAGTTACAAGAGAACAAGGGGTAGATTAGTCCCGTTATTTACTGTTTTTTTCAAATCCTTTGTGTCGGATGGAAAAAGACCACTTTGTGAACCTTAATTTAAAGGGTGATCATTTTGTGAAACCATTAAGGAAAGGGTGACCATTTTGTAAAACACCCTAAAATAAATGTCATGTTGCCTCGTTAAAACCTTGTCAGGAAAACCACAAAGTAGAGGGGAAGAAAAGGGAGAGAAATTCTATTATTATGTGTGTAAAATATAATGTTAATGCCTCTATTTATATAGATAAAAAACTTGGTATCCAAAATATGTAAACCCTAAACTTAGACACGAATGACATCTTAGTAAATAAATTTGGTTTATAATAGAGAATATTTTTTTATTTTTTTTATCTCCCCCTAAGTTTCCCAAAAAAAAACATACGGAACTGATGTCCTGGGCTTTAATCAAGATGAAGCCCAAGGAAATGCTAAGTTTAGTGCGACAAAGCAATTAATTGGGATGACATCGGCAGGAAGTGGCATTGTACGTTGTTCCATAAATGTCTTTGACCTTTTTTTCAGTAAAACAGTACTACCATCATCACGGCTTCCTCAGAGTTTGATGTTATTGTTTTGTCTCTATTCACTTGGGACCAACCGATTCCTTGAAGAAACTTGTGGTCAAATTCAATTCAACGAATATAACTTAACATAACAGATGTACTAGCTAATAAGATGATGTTCTTTTTGAAAGACATTTATCAATCTAATCACTGTTTCTCATCTGAAACCAGAGTAACTATCAGTAGACTTGATTTGATAGACCTCATTTGTTGCTTTGCACGCCATTATTTATTGAAACTTGATCACCACGTAAAATAATCAGAATTAGTTAAGATTAAATAATCACTTAGGAACCGGAATTTGTTTCTTAACTAGGATCATGGAAATTAATCAACTGTTGGACTCGTAATTGTGAACATACGTTGAAATTTCAGACACATAGAGGAGAAAGAAACAAAAGAGCTCGATTACATAGAAGAGAGAAAGAGGAGGAAAAGAACAAAGTACTGTAAAATTGTTATCTTGAAAACTGAAGCACCTCGTGGGTCACAGTGGTCCCAACCAGTCGTGCCCACTCACTAACTTGCTGCTGCGACATAAACTTCAACATCAACTCGCAGAAATAGGTGGGTATGATATCACCCGAAGGGTAAGAATTTACCCAGAACCAGCAACAACACTTCAACCCGTTTTAGAGCACCTGCCTTTCTTTGTTTGGTCCATTTTGGTCTGCCTATGGGAATGAGGGCCTATTGCATGTTAGGATGTTTTATTTTAAGGAGTAGACCCCAAGGGGTTCATTTTTATTATTTTGACTACACGTGGCAAGCATAGACATCAGGTGTATAAAATGAGGGACACGCGTCGTGAGCTGGTGTTGTCGGGAGATATGAAAGAGAAGTAACATTAAATGCTTTTGTTCTCTTTCCAGCCCCATAGGGCATCCGACATGAGAGCTATCAGTGTGCCTTTCCAGGGTTCTGTTTCCGTCTAGTGGTCGTAGAATCTCAAAGTTAGTTCAATCTAACGATCAGTATTTCATCATTTAGAACCCTCTTTTGACCGTCTGATCATATGTATTCTAATAATCTCTATGATTATTTTTTTTGACAGTCAAAAGACTAAAGGAAGAGATGATTCAGAAGAAGCAGATGTCAGTTAATCACGCGTGCATTGCACGTGTATCGAAGATCACAGGTTAGAAGCTCTTCTTCTTCGCTTTCATTGCGTGTGAGAGAGGAGAAGTAAGTGAATAGTACGTACTGTGTGCGTATCAGATGAGATGATTGATACTAGTAAGAAAGTGAATATAATCCTCTCTTTTACGGTGGTGGGGACCACTCGTTTATCGTGGGTCAATGGCTCGTGTGAAGAACTGGGTCACGTGAACAAGACCTTTCCTTTTCTTTCGTTCTCACATTGCATTTGCATACGCTTTCTCTTCTTTTCATGTTAGCAAAGCTGAGAAAATACTTTGCGCTGTTTCGATGAATACCTGCCTGTATAACCTACAAGATTTGGTATATATATTTTAGGGTCTCTATCTTAAGATTGCGCACAACACATAAGAATAGTATTTTTCTTTCGAGCTTGAAGATTCATGTCCCTATTATAATGGAAAAGATTGTGGCCCGTTTGTTTTTTCTTTTTTGGTTGATGGGTGTCGTATAATTGAGCTATTTGGCTAAACAATTATTATTATCATCAATCAATCTTGTTTTTATTTTCCTCTTGATAGGGACAATAATTGGATAAGTTATTTGAGAACGTAATTTACGCCCTCATTACTGTAGGTGTGAATAATCCACAGACCTAGGTGGAGCAATCCTAGGCAGTAAAGCATCGACGACAGATGAAGCGTGAAGTACCAGATCGTTCTATTCGGCCCTGGCGCGAGAAAAGAGGCACCAAGGAAATCCGTGAAGGCTGTACGTGTAAAGGTCGTAGGTGACGAGAGAGATAGCAATCGAGTACATGAGCCATAAATGCACCGGCAAAGTAGTTGAGAAGATAAGGAAAATCTGGCTAAATCAAGACTCGACTAGGAATCCCAAGGGCGACATCGATTATAATCACCAGGAAAGCGACATCGGACAAGAAGACATCGGGAGAAGGTATCATCAGGTTCGGTCATGCATCTCGGTAGCGACATCATCCATCACCCGAGAAGAGTATCGAGGAAGATGTATCACGACCAACACTGTAATTTGGCTGCATCGTCATGTGTAGCTATAAATAAAGATCCATGTAGAGAGTTAAAGAGCAAGTAAGAAATAAGGGTAGGGAGAATATCAAGAGCTAGAAAGAGAGAAGAGAGAACTTGTTAGTCAGACGCTCATCTTGTAACCTTTAATCGAGTAATAAGATCATCCCTTTACCCCCATGTACGTAGGTAATCATACCGAACCACATATATCTTGTGTTCTTATACATCTCTTGCTTGCTTACTTCATTGTGTGTGTGTATTGTGATTCTTTGGATGTAGTAGTAGGATTTTCCACATTTACATTCTAACGACGACTAAGGGGATCGTGTAACATCTTTTAGATACCTTGCATAAACGCCGTTAAAAGAGAGATTCAAAAGCTCCTAAAACATCTTTTGATGATGGTTGATGCTAAGTGAAAGACTCTTGTGGTTGAAACGTATGGATTGTTAGATAAGTTGTTTAAAACAGTTTTTCTTTCAAACCTCGGGTTCTTTACATTTGTTTTTCTTACATAATCGTTGAAGAGTTCACAAAATCTTCATTTGAGTGGAAAATTTGGTTAACTATCTTTATTATCTTGCTCCTATTGAATAAATAGCAAAAGTCTTCTTATATTACGATTCTGAATTGTGATTCACTTTGTTTTGAAAACATCTTCTTTACGTCAAAAACCCTTAAAACAACCATGAATGAGATCTCAGGTCTGAGTTTTGGTCGATCGTATTTCATTTTATGGCTAAAGTAAGCTGTTACAAAGATTCAAAGCTCCCACAAGATCATCTTTGATGCTTGGTAGAAGCTAGAATACAGCTCTGTCTCGCTGGTCATATCTCGTCATAAACAAGCACAACAGTAGCAGCGACAAGACCAACTCAAAATCATTGAGTTTGTATTTCCGAAAGCTACGGCTAAAAGGGGTATAATGAGCACTCCAATGATAGTCTCAACTTAATCCTGTGACAGAAGCCTCATATCGTCGTTATGAGACTAAAAGAATCCCACTTCAAAGTTGTTTGTGCGGCATTCTGAGGAAAAGGTCGAGAAATCTTGTTTCGGCAACTTGCATAGTTGAACCACCGGCGAAACAACCGGTGAAGATCGACGTTACTACTAACCATGGCCAAGAAAGAAATTTTCCGACCAAGCATACACATGATTAATGATTTATGGCACAAGGAATGTTAGGAAAAATAATGATTAATACATGGAGAGAGTACCAAAGCGACGTGTCAAAGCAACTTTTTAAAATTTGTCCTTTTGGTCAAAATCACCTGTTTTGCTGAGTTCAGCGTGTCGTACTTGGACAAAATTTTATTCTTCCCTGAGTAGCAGAGCAGTGGTACTTCATCCTTAACCTTTTCGAAAACAGTTCAAAGTAAAGTATTGTGTGTTTTACTGACGTAGGTAGGGACGGGAGAGCCGAGGTACGCAGACTACACCCAAGACAATGGCGAGTACTTCGAGGATAGGCAGAATTCTGAGGAACCGGGCCGTAGCAGAAACTAGTGCACAAGAAGGAGTGACAGATTCTCGACAAGAATGTAGTACGCAGAATCATCAAGCAGAGTCCCAGGCACCGGGTGCAGGCATGGCGACTGTCAACGAAGAGGTCGACCTAGGACGAGACGATAATCTCCCACCAAGGGAATTGAGGATTAACCCAAGCCAGATGAGACATGGAAGATGGAAGGACTGCATCGGATACTGAGGACGACGAGGAAGTGCAAATAATGCAAGAGGAACAGAGGCGAGAAAGGCAACGTGCGGAGTATCGACGTGCACTAGAACAAGAGGGAGAAAGGCTCAGACAAGTGCATTTGGATATGGGCAACCCCACCCAAGATATCCCAGCAGTGACAACCGACCCCCCCACCCCATAGGTCCAATCGTTCCGCCCATTGATCCTACCGTAATACCACCAGCCGCACCACCAAATGCAGTAGGAAACCATGTAAATGGCCATTCCAACCACGAGAGTACCGACCCGATGTTACTTACAATCCTAGCAAGCCAGAGAAGGCAGGAATATTTAATGAGGGAATTACAGAGAAGAAATTTGGCACTCGACCAGGAGAACTATCAACTACGGAACCTGAGGTCTGGTTCGCGAGGGTTGGGAAGACGAGGCGCCTCCAGTAACCGCACCTGATCAAGACACACCCGAACTCCATCTTCTGGCCGAGAACGCATGCCCGATCCTAACCGTATAAGAGGTGGGTATGGTCCTCCCGAGGGTTCTTCGACCGAGGAAAAAATTCAGGATGGAAGGCCCGACGCGGCAACTAAGGTGAAATTCAAGTAGCTAGAGCAGATGGTAAATAAATTGGCTGGGGGAGGCAAAGAGGACAAGTTTGCAGAAGTAATCATTAAAGCACAGAAAACTCCATTTACCAAGGAACTGGAACGAACTCCATTCCCCCCAAAGTGTACGCTGCCTACTTTCCCATATAGATTCAATGGTACCGGCGACGCAGGAGAGCATATCAAGATGTACATCATGTCACTACTAAAGTGGACGAAACACGATGTGGTCATGTGCAAGTTTTTTCCGGCGGGCCTGGAGGGCGAGGCGAAGAACTGGATCTACACCTTTCCCGATGAATCTATAGGCAATTATGATATTTTAGTAGAAACATTTCTCGAAACCTACATGCATAACAGTATTTCACGGCCAAGAATCAATAAGTTATTCATGCTGGCACGAAGATTCAGGGAGCCCTCGCGGTCTCTTACGGACAGATGGAGAAAGCTATGCACCGACATCGGGAAGGTGCCCGTCGACCAACAGATCTTCGGGTTTGAAAATTCGTTAGGGAAGTCTGAACCCTTATGGATAGAGAAGTACACCGAGAAGCCACAAATGTTGAGAGAAATAAGGAAAATGCAAGAACATTATATTTTATTGGAAGAAATACAAGAGGGGGCACAGGATATGGGAGTACAAGAAGCCAACGTTGCAGTAGAGGAGGCTCCACGAGAAAATCCAAAGCGATCATAAAAAAGGCCGAGTGCACCACATCAAGGCTCAGGAAAGAAGGAGTGGGTCGAGAAAGGAAAGAAGCCTCGTCATGAACCAAGAGCTTACACACCTTTAAATGCACCATTGGAAGAAATATTCAAGGAAGTAGAAAAGAGAAACGACATCAGATACCCGAAGACGAGGGGAATCCAATTTGATGAGACAAGAAACCATCCCGAGTTTTGTCATTACCATCAGTACCGAGGCCACTCAACTAATGATTGTTGGGAAGTAAAAGACATCGTCCAACATTTAATCCGAGATGGGTACTTACGACACTTTTTCAAGATAACGCTGACACCTATTCAGCCTGACGTTCACGTGTATCAAATAATAATCAATCGTGGAACCTAATTCTCCTGCAATACTATCTGGCACTCGGAAACTCAAGGGTTCGACCTGGGCACATACATTACTTCAATAATCCATAAGAGGGACCGAGCTGGAAAAGAGATCTTCCGTATGGCTAAAATCTTGCCTCTGGAGCCCTCGATGATGCAGCCGATCACTTTTACAGCAAAGGATGTCCCGTAAAATGGCCAAGCACATGGAGATCCCCTGGTGATGACCTTACTTATTGAAGAATGGGGTGTCAAAAAAATACTAATGGACAGCGGGAGTTCAGTCGAGGTCCTCTTCTACGACACGTTCAAAAGAATGGAGTTATCTGATGACATCTTAATCCCGCTAACTTATCGGATCTACGGCTTCAAAGGTACGGTAACTACACCAAAATGAGAAGCCACCCTCCGAGTCTCGGATGGAGAAGGGTGTTTGGACACACTTACCACCTTATGTGTGGTGGACGTCGTATCACCTTATGAGGCGATCCTCGGCAGGCCATGGATCGCGGGCATCAAGAGAGTGGCATCGGCATATCTCTAAAGATTAAGGTTCCCATCCTATCGAGGAGTGGTGGAGGTACTAGGTGATCCCCAGGTAGCATGACAATGTGTGCAAATAGATATCCAACAAAATGAGGAAAGGCGATCGAGACAACGCCGAGAAAATAATAAAGCTAAGGAAATAAAAGCAGGAGAAGAACTAGAGAAGGTGCTCTCGCAAGCCATCACATCCTATGAAGCAGGTGAGAAAGAGATCTTATATCAATCAAAGGAGGTGACAATGGTCGGCGAGCCAAAGCCCAATTTCTCGGCCTTAGAGTCTACCTGACATATCAACTTAGGGACCGAGGAAGAACCAAAGATGGTAATAATTGGGACTTTATTGTCGGATGAACAAACAGAACAACTGATAACTCTATTAAAAGAACATATGGACGTATTCGCATGGAAAATGCATGATATGGATGGAATTAACATGGATGTTTGCTCACATCACCTAAGGATAGATCCCAAATTCAAACCGATCCGACAAAAGATGAGAAGAATCGCACCCGAGTTACAAGCAGCGGTGGAGGTCGAGTTAAAAAAGATGCAAGTGGCAGGGATTATTCGAAAGACCCAATATCCATAGTGTATATCCAACATGGTGATAGTCCCTAAGAGGAATGGAGGGGTTAGGATCTGCATCGACTTCAATGACTTAAATAAAGCATGCCTGAAGGACAGCTTTCCTCTCCTTAGTATCGATCAGCTAGTGGAATCCATAGTCGGGTATAAGGCGATAACACTAATGGACGGGTACTCGGGATACAATCAAATCCCCCTAACTCCCGAGGATCAAGAACATACATCTTTCTTTACACCCAGATGGCTATATTGTTACACTAAAATGAATTTGGATTGAGGAACGCCGGCGCCACGTATCAGAGATTGGTGGAAGATATGTTTGAAGAAAAGATACACAACACCATCGAGGTTTATGTGGATGACATGCTAGTCAAAATCAAAGTGGCCTCCAACCATATCGGCGACCTCCGGGAGATCTTTCAAACTATGAGAAAATACAAGATGAGAGTGAACCCGGCCAAGTGCACCTTTTGGGTTACCTCGAGTAAATTCCGGGGGTACATAATCACTGATTAAGGTATAAAAGATGATCCAGACAAGATTAGAGCCCTCTTGGAAATGCCATCCCCGGTGACAATAAAAGATGTACAACGGTTGAACGAAAACTTGGCAGCATTAGGGCGATTCATCTCTCGATCCTCGGATAAATGCAAAGATTTCTTCGGGACGTTAAGAAAATGAGAAAATTTCAAATGGAGCGAGGAGTGTGAGGAGGCATTTTAGAAGATCAAGCAATATCTCACGAGCCTACCGGTACTACAAAGACCCGAGCCCGAGGAAGTTCTCACCTTATATATCGGGGCAACCATTTACGCCATCAGTGCAGTCTTAGTCAAGAATGTGGGAGAAGAAGAGAAGCATGTATACTTTTTAAGGAAAACTATGAACCTAGCGGAGAAAACCTACACCAAAATTGAGCAGTTAATAATGGACTTAGTGTTTGCAACACAAAAGCTTCAGATGTATTTCCAAACTCACGGAATTCGGGTACTTACGAAGTCCTTAATAGAATTAGTGCTTGAGAACGCATCCAGGTCGGAACGGATCTCTAAATGGAGTGCCCAGATCAAACAATTCGACATTTTCTATGAAATGAGGACAATAATAAAGGCACAGGTGTAGGTACCGAATATCGCAAGGTATTGGTTTACGAATATCGTAACAAGTATAAGAGGAGAGTGTCACAAGATAGCGCGATAGTAGAAGAAGCACGGAAGAAGTGTGAAGGATTTGCGAACATGAGATAGATTTGCGAATATAAGTTGCGATATTTCACAGCTTACATACAGTTGTATATATTTCCCTATAAATAGTAGTTCAAATGTAAAATTGAGGAGGTTCTTTTAGTGAGTGTTAGAAAATATCTTAGGAAAGAGAATAGAGAAAGTTGTAACTATTCTAGTTCCATTTAGGTACTTCTTTGTAATCAATTGAGAGCATTAATAAGAAAATTGTCATTCATCATCAAGAACTTCTTAAGTTTTACAAATTATACTGAGGGTGTAGTTGTAGGATATTCTGCAACTACATAATTGGCGCTAGAAACAGGGAACTTGAAGATTTTTATAGCAGAAATTTTAAGGAGTTTTGAAAATCTTAAATAGTTAGAAGAAGAAATACATCAGAACCATTGACTACAGTAAGAAGAAGTGCAAGACTCTTAGGTGGAGAAGCAAACGTAACAGGAGAACCTAGTAGGAGAAGGAACAATCGAAGAAATCAAACTCAACAAACAGTAGATCATGATCGAGTGAGTATACACACTTGGAGAACTGATACACCAGCAGAAACATACAGAGAACCACAAATTAGAGAAAATGGGAGATTGATGGGAGGAATAATTCGTGAAAGAGAAATGGAGATAGTAGAAACATTGAGACAAGAAGTTCAAGAAGAACGAAGGTTAGAAGCTGAAGAACGTGCCAATCTAACAAGACAGAATCAAGAATTAAGAAGGGAAAATGAGATGTTACAAAGGAGGAAATCTCAAAGTATTGTGAGATCAAATGTTAGACCAGAGAGAGAAGAACAAAATTCGCCAACAGTTAATAGTGAAAGTGCTATGCAAGAACAAGCACAAAATCAGGTTGAAAGAAATCGAGAGAATCGCTTCATTTTAGTACCAAATCACGAACAAAACGTGGAGAATTTACGAACAGAGCCATTTCCAATGGAAAATAATCAGAATAGAGAAGAAAATCAAGAGGAAGAGCGGAAACTCATGGAAGAAATTAAGAGACAACAAGCTATGCATCAAAACAATTACGAGGATGGAGTAAGAAGACGTGAACAGGCTCGCAACAATTAAAATCTTGAGTATGGTAGAATTCGGAGGAGGATTGGAAATCAACGAGAAGAAATAGTAAGGAACGAACTAAATCTTCGAATCAGAGTTCAGGCAAATCAGGAAGAGATAAATCACAGAAGAAGGAGAAATGAAGAAGAAGAAATTCCTGATAATCATATGAGAATGATGAGGAGAATAGAAATGGAAGAACAAGAATTTCAAGATGCTCTGCAACAAAACAATTATGACAACCTGGAAAGAAGATATTTGCAAAATTATGCAAATGAAAACATTAATGAAGAATATGGTAGAATGCGAAGGCTCGCAAGAGAAGAGATGCAAGAACGTAGAAGAAGAGAGGCTGCGTTGAAGAGGCCAATGGATGAGAATTCTGAGGCAAATGAGCGGATCTTTCGAGAATTAGCGGAAATGAGAGGGATGCTAAACAATAGAAGGGGAGGAGATAGAAGGAAATTAGATGAAGCAATAAAAGAAGCTGCGAGGACTCCTTTTACTAGAGAAGTACAATTGGGAGGGATTCCACCAAAATGCAATCTACCTACACTAACCAGTATCTTTGATGGGACTTCATGTGCTATTCAGCACATTAAAGCGTATATAAGATGCATGTTACAGTGGGAGAATCACGATGCTGTATTATGCAAGTACTTCACATCAAGCTTAACAGGAGAAGATCTAAAATGGTTCGAAGGACTTCCCAAGAACACTATTACGTTATTTAATCATCTACAAGCAACTTTCTTAGGATCATATATCACGAATCATTCCTCACGACTTGGTATTGAAGATGTGTTTGGTTTAAAACAAAGAGTTGGTGAAAGTTTGAAACATTTGGTAAGAAGATGGAAAACTATGTGCAGTGATATGGCAGGGCGTGTGGATGAGAGATACCTAATTTTATCTTTCGTAAATGCGATGTTCGCAACTGAACAACTATATGTTCAAATCTTCATAAGAAAGAATTCTATTATGATGACAGAGTTGCGAGAATTACAAGAGGAATACATTACATTAGAGGAAAAGCAAAACAATATGGAGTCATATCCTGTGACAAACACCAACAAACAAGATACATGAGCAAAATTACTTCCTAAAATAATCAATGTTATAGCAGGCACTTCGCAGACATCCTCGCAAACATCTTCGCAGATATCAGAAGAGAAGAAAAATAACAATAACTAGCCAAAAATATTAGCAATGGGTAGCAAAGATCAAGAAGAGTATGATAGAGAAAGGAATTTCTATAGCCGAGGAGGAAATAGCCAGATTCCAAGATTAGATCAGCAACAAGAAAATTATGGGGACAAAGGCAGAATTATTTTGGACAAGGGAATCATAGACAAAATTATAACAATGGTCAAGGAGGTCAAAGAATTATAAGAGAAGAAATAAAGATGCCACCTTTGAATACAAGTGTAGAAAAGATATGGCAGGCAATTATCTTGATGGAGCATATACCAACTCCATGGAATATGGGAAAGGAACCACCAATGGGTCCAAGAAGTCATGAATTTTGCTTGTACCATCATTTTCATGGACACTCTACAAATAGTTGCAATAATATCAAAAGGATTATCTTGCGAATGATTGATCAAGGCAAACTGGATCACTTTTTACTCAAGCAAGCACAGCCGCAACAATTACCACAAGCCCCAATGGAAACTCGTATGGTGAATACAACACAAGAAAAGGGAAAGGAAATCTTACACATTGAAGTGGGACCAAAAGCAAGAAATGTTTTCTGCAATTCTATAGTTCACTCATATAAAACCATAGAAGATTTTCATGATAATGTGTTAAGCAGGGTATATGCGAGAGATGGTGAAGGAAGATAAATAATGAACATCGCAAAAATTTCACGACTTGAAGATTGGCGAGCGTGAAATCTCTTTTGAAGCCACGAAATTCCGAAGGTTGGGAAATACATGATAATCCATTGGTAGTGAGATTGGAAATTTGTCCGAATATGGAAGAAAGTGAGGATGATACAGACGAAGAATCATTTGGTCTTAATAGAATCTTAATTGATACATGAAGTTCTCATCCAATATTCTCTTCTATCCTGCTTACAAAATCATGGGGGAAAGGACGCAGATCTAATACCTTCTACTTACAGGATTTATGGCTTTAATGGAACTGCCAATAAACCTAAAGGAGAAATAAGCATGCGAATTCCATTAGGTGGAATGCGAACTGAAATCTTATTTTGCGTTGTTGATGTTGAGTCACCGTACAACGCTTTGATAGGGAGACCTTGGCTTCACGGGATTTTAGGCGTAGCTTCAACTTTTCATCAATGCATAAAATTTCCTCATCCTAAAGGTATTGGAGTTATCAAGGGTGATTGGGCAGAAGGGAAGAAATATTACGATACTGAAGTAGAAGTTTGCGAAGGAAAAACTGTTGAGAAGGAAAGTTGGAGAAAAAGAGCAAGGGCTGCAAAGAGAAGTGAAAATTTAATGGCTGAGGATTAAGGCATGAAGGAATGAAGTTACAATGATTGAGCATACAAGAAATTTACGATGATAGAGAATGGATATGATTTACGAAGAAAATAAAATGAAGAAAAAAGTTAATCAGTATATTTCTTCACAGCGTATAATAAAATGTATTTTGAAAAACAAGAAAATGAAATGAGGTATTTCGAAACATGAAATATTTGTGAGGTATTTTTACGAATACAAAAAATTTATTGCGATTAGCTTTCATTAAAGAAAGACGCAAAAGATATTTGCGAACAAAAGACCGCAAACTGTGATTAGCTTTCAAAAAAGAAAGAAAGCCGCAGAAATTTTACACAGGCAAACCTTTGTGGCGTACACCCTAGTTCGCGAAGCAACATTTTGTAAGAGGCAAAGTCCTAAAGTACGTCATTTAAGGGAGTACCTATAAGCATGGCTCAGGGAAACCGGAACACCACCAAGGAACCTGATTACATGGACATTACGGGGTACATAACCCAAAAGCGGGGTACCTATCCGGGTTAGACACCTTGGATTCTCAACCTAATCTTGCGATGTACCAGGATATAGGTTGGGCGACTAAGGCATACTGTCTTTCCCAAGAAGTGCAGAAAACGATCAAGGCGCCGAGGTACACGGTTGAGTCAAGAGTGCCGGATGGGCTTGAAGCACATCTGCCATTCTTGACAAGTCTTGGCAAATGATGCACTTGGCCCAAAGATACCCCATAGGGTGCAACCTCGTAACTATAAGCCCTATAGGCAAAAAGGATAAGAGGTTGCGAACAAAAGCTGGTTGTTTGCAAAATCGGATGGGAAGAGCTAACCTTGTATGGTCGATGTACGCTTCCTTGAAGGGGAAACCAAGGGGAAGATAAAGGGAAGCACCCTCCATTAGGGAGTTGATACGTGCTATAAGACGCAAATGTCATGAGGCTTCTTGGTCGCAAGAACATAAAGGCTTGTCATATTTGTGCAACAATAATATTTCTGCGAGTAAAAAAAAAAATAATATATATATATACATATATATATATATATACATACTCGCAGAATTAAATACAAAGGTTAAGATGAGATCAATGGGTTATTACATGAAAGTGTGATAACGTCCTGCGATTTCATCGCAAGATGATAATATCACGAGACTGTATATTCGCAAGATTATTCAGAGTTGTCATATTATCGCAAACACAAAAATATTATCACAAAATAGGTGGCAAAATAATACCTTTACTTAGGAAGGCATGATAAGACCACAGCAACTAATGAAATCAATTCCATCAATGTTATCGAAGAATTTTTACAAGAGTATAGATCACGAGTTCATAACAAAAGAGGCAATTTTGTTTGCAGTTAAACATGGATATTTCATATTCATTAAGTTTTACGAAGATTGACTACTTCTTATAATTCTTCAAAGGATATCTCATACTTCTCATACTTCTTATACTTCTTCAAAGTGTATTCCATACTTCTTATACTTCTTCAAAGGATATCTCATACTTCTTATACTTCTTCAAGGACATTTCATACTTCTTATATTTCTTCAAGGATGTTTCGTAATTCTTCACGGAGATTTCATACTTCTTATATTTCAAGGGGAGGATTTATTGTTTACTTCGCAACTTAAAATGAGGCAGATATTCTAATACTTACAACAAAGATTGATCATCTGAAGAATAATAATAAGGGGAAAAAGAATATTAAGCTAGGTCTTCAAGATATATTATTTCTCTTCATATGATCAAATTATGCAAATAAGGAAAGCACTCAATTAAAGAAACATCAATTCATCATCGCAAAATTAAGACATTAAGTTTCAAAAACAAATTGTTGGTTGATTAAAAATGCAGGAAAGAAGAAAATGTTGTACTCAAACAGACAATATGAAAAGAACTGGAAGCATTTATACGAAAAAGAATAAAGCTATTTTGCGGGTGATTTATTCCCATCAAAATGATCTTCTTTTTCTTCTTCGGAGATATCATCTTCAACTTCACTATCAGAGATTTCCAAATATGGGGTATCCTCAGGAATTTCTTCAGAAAGGAGTGTCTGATACTTTTTGAGAGGAATTTGGTTGTCTTCACAAATCTTGCGAGTCATCATAACTCGGAAACGTTTGATACTTAAGCTATGATTGTTTTGAGAAATCTGAAACTGAGACTTTAAATCAGAAATCTTCTGGTTACGTGCGACAAGAATTGTTTCCAGATCATTATTCATCTTCGTATAATTTTCTGCAACATCCGCAAAGCAAAAGGATAAGAGAATAAAGAATAAGGGAAGAAATTAAGGAATTGATTAGCAGATTGCGAAGTCAAAATAATCAAAATACGCAAATTTACCTTCTAATCACTTCTTATCATTACGAAGAGAAGTATTTTCAAGCTTCAATTGATTATTCTCCTCAAGAAGAGAAAAACTTCCAGATGCGATACTCGCAGATTGTGGATCATCTTCGCAACGGGATTTCAATTCCGCATTATCAATACTCAAATCCTCTATTTTCTGACGAAGTTTTAAATTCTCAACCTCCAACTTATTACAACGATTTAAAGTTTTCTTCTCAGCAATATTATGACGTTTTTCCCAGTCTGAAGCAACTGCGCAGCTGACCCTCCCAACCTGAGCAAATAAAAAGGATTAGAAATCAATGAAATAAGGGAAATAAACAAGGGATATAAAATAAACTTACCATACTCCCCAAAGAGTATAATGAAGCAGGAGAGACGAATCTTGAAATTCCAGTAAGGGAATTATTGTTGAGTACAGTAGGAACTTTACAAGCCTTCGCAATAAGTTTACGAGCATTCGCAGTAGAAGAATTTCCTAATCCACGAGAAGAGTGGAGAAAAACCTCAGACAATTGAATAATTGCAGACTCAAAAGTTTTCGCATTGCTATAGTCTTCATCTTCATCATCATCATCATCATCTTCATCGTGTCCCCTATTAGAAATAGTATCAGAATTGGAACTAAGATCCTTCTCAGGAAGCTTATCACCTTCATCACTTTGTTCTTCGTGAACATTTTTGCTAGAGGAGTTCACATTGGAGTAAGCATTGACTGGGACTCTTTTCCTCTTATTCTTAGAAACAATATCCTCAAGTTTCCTTTTTCCTTTGCGAAGAACATCTTCTTTGTCACCAGAAATTTGGGTATTCTTCGCAGAACGAAGTGTCCTTTGTCTTGTAGTTAGCACCTCGGAAGAAATTGAATTCTTGTTCTCATTCACAACATCCTCAGGGATATTAGGGAGAACCTACAAATTCAAATAAGGATAAGAAACAGAGGCAACAATATATTGCTTAAAATGTATAAGAATGTTTCTTACCTCATTTGAAAACAAGTTGAAAGCCTCACGAGTACTGGATTTCCCAGTTTTAAGATAACTTTCCTTGAGTTCATTCACCTGGGAAATATTTCAAAAGGATCAACAAAAGAAAGAAAATAACAAAGAAAATAAAGGGATAAAGATACATACATATTTATCTCTGTTAGGCCAAGAAAAAACCCAGGGTTGATAGTTACGATCACGAAGATTCGCAGGAAGGTCTACTATTCCAGAGATATAAAAACCCGATAATGCAAGAGGATAGTTATACCAATCTTCATCATGAGAGCGGAGAGGAGTATGATTGTTCCCAGAAGCGTAATCAATATCATGCATAAGGAGATCATCTTATGCGACATCAGATCTACGATGAAGATGAACACCCCAACGTTTATCTTCTCTCTTCGCAGGAATTAGTGTATAATTCTTAAAGAAATTCTCGACCGTGTAATTCTAAGCAATAATCTCTACATCTTTAAATACAGGCTTCCTACGTTCGATTGGATACAAATATTTTCCAAAAGCAGCACGATTTGCGAACTCAACCAGAATACGAATGCAATCACCAGTTAATTGATAAATGGCTCGTGAGAAATTTGGGTGGGAAATAATTTCGTAGAATAGAGGAAGATTGACATCATAAAGAGGAAGAGGAAGACCTGCGAGGATTTGACCTCGTGAAACTAAAATTTTCCAATCATCCCAGTGGAGATCAGTAAAGAGTTCCATACAGAGAGAAGATTTATTGTTGTGACCATCAATTTCAGAAAGAACGAGGTCTCTATCAGCAAACTCTGCATTAAGTTGTTCTACAGATTTCTTCTTTGGAGCCATTAGATGAAGAATAGAAAATAGAAAAGAAAAGATGTAAAAGAGGTGAGAAATAGTAGTAGCAGAAAAAAGGAATATATTGCAGAAGCATAAGTGATGAGGAAGATGACCAGGATAAAAGAATAAAAAGAAGAACTAAAGATAATATTTATAAAGAAGAGAGAGTTCAAAGTAGATAGAAACTCATCAATACGATTAGACGTGAGCGGTTAAGAAGAACGGTTACGAAAAAACGTGTCAAAAATTTAATGAAAGAAAAAATACGTGTTGCGAATATAATAGGTGATGATAACTATATTAAATTCACGAGAATAATAATTCTCATGACATTTCTTCTTCGTATAACTGACATGAGAAGAGGCAAGATGTAGGTACCGAATATCGCAAGGTATTGGTTTACGAATATCGTAACAAGTATAAGAGGAGAGTGTCACAAAATAGCGCGATAGTAGAAGAAGCACGGAAGAAGTGTGAAGGATTTGCGAACATGAGATAGATTTGCGAATATAAGTTGCGATATTTCGCAACATACATACAGTTGTATAGATTTCCCTATAAATAGTAGTTCAAATGTAAAATTGAGGAGGTTCTTTTAGTGAGTGTTAGAAAATATCTTAGGAAAGAGAATAGAGAAAGTTGTAACTATTCTAGTTCCATTTAGGTACTTCTTTGTAATCAATTGAGAGCATTAATAAGAAAATTGTCACTCATCATCAAGAACTTCTTAAGTTTTACAAATTCTACTGAGGGTGTAGTTGTAGGATATTCTGCAACTACAACAGGAAGTGGCCGAATTTCTGGCAGATTTTCCCTTGGGCGATGAAGATGAAGTAGAAGATATTCCAGGCATGGAGGAAGACCGAGAGGATCCGTCCGACTCGCTCGATACCTGTAGTACGACAAGATGGGAAGTCTTTGTGGATGGGTCATCCAATAAAGACGGGTCGGGCCTAGGACTAGTCTTCACCATACCAAAGGGGAAGAAGATGGTCTACTCATTTAGGCTTGAATTTAAGGCAACAAATGAGGTCACAGAGTACGAGGCTGTAATACATTCTTTATGTCTAATAATGGAAATGAGAATCCACGATGTGAGGCTAACGAGCGACTCTCAGTTGGTAATCAGGCAGATCAGTGGGCAGTACGCTATACACGACCCCTTATTACAAAGATATTTGGAACTCGCCCAGTTTTATATCGTCCAGATACCAAGCATCAAATTCCGGCATATCTGTAGGAAAGATAATCGACACTCGGATGCACCAGCATACATCGCCTCCATGATAACAAATGCAAGTGTTGAAGGTATCAAAGTCATGATAATCTTAATGACGTATGTACCCGAGACCGTGGACACAAGAGCATATGTAGCGGTAACCACGGCCGATAAATTTGAAGCCGATGATTGCCGTAAACCCATCCACTAATATTTAGAGATAGGGGAGTTACCCAAAGGATGACCCGAGATCAACAAAATCAAAAGCAAAGCAGCTACGTCCGAGTTGCGAGATGGATTTCTATATAGAAAGTCATACATGAGCCCGTTGTTGAGATGTTTGAGCAAAGAAGAGGGGCACTCGATTCTGAATTAGTTGCATTATGGAGCGGTGGGCAATCACAACTTGGGTCGAAGTCTAGCAGCTCGAGCTAAGACTATGGGGTATTTATTTCTGGCCATATATGAACGAAGATGCAAAACATATGGCACTGAGCTGTGACGAATGCCAGAAATTCAGTAAAAATATACATGCACCTGCGGTAACCTTGAATTTAGTGATTAGCCCATGGCCCTTTGCCAAGTGGGGAATCGATATTGTAGGACCCTTACATGTAGGGTTGGGGCAGAGAAAGTACTTGATCGTGGCCACTAACTACTTCACTAAATAGGTGGAAGTCGCGCCGTTAAGATACATTTGGGATAGGGACGTCTTTCGTTTCATTTGGGAGCACATCTTTGTCGTTTCAGAGTACCAGCGGCCATTATCTCGGACAATGGAAAACAACTACAGGGAAAGAATATCGACATGTTATTTAACACTTATAATATCCGAAAAAGCAAGTAAACGCCCCTTTACCCCCCAAAGTAATGGGAAAGCCGAGATCACAAACAAAACCATAGCCGACAACCTAAAGAAAAAGTTGGATGGAGAATATGGAGAATGGTTTGAGGAGCTTTATAATGTCCTATGGACCTACAAGACTACCCGCAGGGACGTAACCGGTTTATCACCTTTCATGCTAACATACGGGACAGAAGCCATCCTTCCCACTGAGGCAATGATACCTACGACAAGGACCGAGGCATAGAGACGAAACATCTCGGCAGATCTTATCTTGGCCAAGTTTGATGACTTGAAAGAAACTAGAGAAATGGACCTACAATAAATGGAAAATTACCAACAAATATTACAATGGGAATACAACAAACGAGTTCGACCGAGAGAATTCCAACCCGGGCAATTGGTGTTGAAAGAATTACCCAGTTATGAGCGTGACAAGAAAGGCGGAAAATTGGTGGCACGATGGGGAGGACCATATGCCATTATCGAAAAGGAGGGTGAAGGAGCTTATAAGATATTGAAACCAAATGGAACACCCGAACCGCGGTCGTGGAACGCCAGGAGGTTGAAGCTATATCACCCATGAGAGGTGTGTAAGCAGGTATGATATTCTATTATTCATTTCCTTAAAAATCCACGTAGGGTTGGGAATATGACAATTACGTCTAATGGTCATTCATACTCGGGGCGACGGTATTGAGCAAGTGCTGGGGAGACTTACACTCGACAGGCTATTCGAACTCGAGGAGACAACAGTGTGCAAGTGCCGAGGTAGTCTAAGGTCCCTGGTGGTTGGAAACTAGTAGCCGATTATCGAGGCATGAGTACCCGACAGTTGAGCATACAACATTGCTCCCATCGCAAGTGGCCGAAATCACTTGCCCAAGGTAGTTAATTGATAACTCCTTGGATATAAGGCCAATAGAATTTAGGAATAACCAAGTACCCTACCACTAGATCAAAATGACGGTGATGAGATACCTCAATCGGGACATGGCATTGGGCCCGATGACCCTCCTTGTTGAGTGTGTTCAACAGAAATGGAATTTACGCTAACTAAGTAAATCATTTTTATGCAGGCAAACATAACCATATAATAAAAGTAACAACTGACCATGGTCGAAGTAACACAGGCGAGAATGTCAACACAAACCAAAGCGTTAGAAAATAATTAACAACCGATTGGCGACACAGCACCCCGTTAAAAAGAAAATGTGTGGAAAAGTAAAGGTGTTCAAGCGAATTACAACCCAATGCAAAGGGCACAATAGTGATGCAACACTACAAAATATGTAATTACTCCTTTGGCGGAACCAGCCCCGAGCCTGCCTTCTTAGCAGCCGCATCAGCCCGTTTCTTATCAAGAGTTTCTTTCACACCATCTTTGACCATAGTGATGAGCTTGGTCCCAAACCTTTCTTTCTCGGCGGCAAGATTAAGGGTTAGTTGCGCCGATGCCGCCTCAGCAGTGGTCACTTGCTCGAGTAGTTGGGCTTCCCTATCCAGCAGTTGTGTCTCCCTCGCCTTCAACCGAGACGTCTCTTCTTCCAACAATTTCACTTTCCCTTGCTCGGATGCAGAAGCACAGAAGTAGTTAGCGACACAACAAAAACACCGAAATAAGTATAAGGAAAGTACAACACATGGGGCAACACCTTCAAGCAAGGGTGTAACTACTTTAACGATTTCCTCGGAATCAAGTAAACTATACTCGAGAGAGGGTATTCTAGTGGTAAACTCGTGATAACGCTGCTCGTTAAAATCGTTGGTGGGGTAATATTTTTTATGGTCACTCCAGCTATCCTTCTGCCGATCATGTGCCATATTCAAATTAGATAATTGAATTCGGACCTAACCCAACTCCTCGGATACTGCGTTAAATCTCTGAATATTCTCACACAGCTCTTGGTTCGACCTCTCAACGACATATCTTTCCCCCAGAATCCGCTGGCGATCAATGTGCAAGTCCCTGTTCTGAAGCCTTAATCGTTCACACTGGCTCTCTAATTTATAGGCTAATGATGTCTTGTCGGCAAGCATACCCTGAACTCGAGAAAGACTTGCCCGCATATTATCCACCTCTTCGGGCACATACTCAAAATTCTCATAACGATGTAACTTGGCTTGAAGGTCCTCAATCTCAGTCTCCAAACGGTCAATTTTGCCATCTTTGTTGACGATTCTTTGGTGAAGATTGGTCACATGACTTAGCTCTATATCCAACATTTTCTTTAACAAATGGTATTCTGAAGTAGCGTCGACATCAATACTAGACATTTTGGCTAGAAATATAGTACTAAACTCAGGATATTGGAATTACAGAATCAATCATAAATACATGAATTTCGAGTAAATACCTTGGGGGTCTAGGCCAGTCGCTTCTCCAATTCTCGGGTGCGTTCGCGTTCTTGCTGCAATAGAAGACGAAGACGTTCCTTCTCGGCTAACTCCCTACGTTGAAGAATAGCATCCAACAACGCCCTGTTGGAAACCTGAGATTATCATAAAAAATGAGAAACTATCCCACGCTATAAAGTCACAGTTAAAGAGAGTAACTCACCATCAGTTCGAAAGTGTCCTTCATGCCAATAGAATACGAGGACACAGTACCGATCATATGATCATCGGTTAGGGATCCGAAATCGGGAGAAGTAAGAGCCTTTAGAGAATCACACACTGAGCCCGAGATAGTAAAAAAAGTAGTCCCACCCGAGCTCGAAGAAGGAGTAACATGAGGTACCTTTCCCAATACCTCGCCCCCAGGAACGACGTTCACATCATCAACAACAGATTTATCTTTACCCTCAGCAGATTCTTTCTCCCCGCCCGTGTCACCAATCTCGTCCTCCCCACCAAACAAGTCGTCGTCATCATTATCATCGTCAGACCATACATAAACAACACTATCAACAAGGATGACACCTTTATCACCAGCCGGCTGGGGCATAAATTTTCCTGGGGCACTTTCATCACCCTTCGACTCCTTACCTTTTGCACTAGGCTTTCCACCTACAATGGTAGATGAAATATCAGAAGTTTTCTGAGGCGACTTCCTCAAGAAATGTGATAAATGCAGTCGATCCTCGAGATCCTCACCATCTTTTTATGAAGCACCTCCAACTCTATCAGCTTTCAACTTATGCACATGAGCCAACGTCAGATTCATTTAAGGCAACAAATAGGGGCAAGTACATGTACTATAATTAGAGCTGTATATTTGTTACCTTCCCTATATCCTCCTCGTCTCCTGTGCTAGAACCCATGTCCCTCTTCCGAAGGTTGAGACCCTCGGATTGGGTGCTCTGGGACTTGGGATGCAAAACGTAAAACAAGAAAAAATATATATCATCTCACCAATCACTCTGGACGACCTACCAAACCAAACCTTAATCGGAAAGCTTACCCGATTGATATTAACATCCCAGAATGGGTAGAGCTCGCTCGGAGGAGAAAACTTTCCGTTCAGAAGAGCACCATAAATATCCAGTGAAACCCGATCTTAAGCTGAATCACTAGTATGGCGAGAATGCATATTAGAAGTCTTTCGCTCGGGGTCTTCATCCAATAAGAGTTTCTTAAAACCCTCAGGATAACCTTTGTTGCGATGAGGACACGCAGCGAAGCCAGCAAGATCACCATTAGTAGTATTTCCACTGCGGTAGTTGGCAGCAAAACTTGCAGGAGTACAGTCGCCCGCTTGAGAAGGGTCGTAGGTCGACTAGGCACTGGTATTGCACTCACCACGACTTCGCCTCTCCCACTCAGAAATAATACGAAAAGTATTGCTATTCCATTGAGCTAAAGCGCGAGATGGACGAATCTTGGAAAGAGCCTAATACAGAAAAGGTCGGCTAGGATCACACAAAGGGAAACGAAACCCGAGCTCCAATTTGCCTCTGGTGATAATTGTCACCTCGGCCGAATGAGTAAACCTCATAATGTCTTCCTTCATCAGAACACCCTTTTGGCCCGATAAGAGTCTGACGTCATAACCGTGAAGATCATAATCATCTTTCAATTTTTTGATGAAATGTTCGTCAAACAAATATTTGGAAACTCTCTTGTCATTCCTACATGAAAAGGAAGGAGAATTATCAGAAAACGTGAAATTTAGAGCACGATGATCATGCTTAGAAGGACTTTCAACAACAAACAGAGAATCAAGAGGAACGTCATCCTCATCAGAAAACGTATAACTCACGCACCTTTTCTCTGTCATGGAAGGAGTTGAAGACGCCATTAAAGATAACGATAAGCAGAAGGACAGCCGAAAAAAGCAGAGAAACAGCATAAAATCAAAAAACTGCTGCGGCAATGACGACGGAAAATGACAGCAAAACTAGATAGAAATTGAAGTGAAGAAACATGTTGCAAGAATTAACTGATGACAGTGAAGAAGAAGCGGTGAAGATGAAGAAGAAAAAGATAAAGACTGTTAAAAATGAGTGAAAGAAAAACCAAGGGTTTATGGGTCGAATTTATAGCCTCAACAAAGGTAACCATCGAAAAAGGTAAACAGGTCGTAAAATTGAATGTAATGGGGAACATCATGGCGTGAAAACGGGCATGACCAAGGACGTGTTAGGCGAAGCGGTTTCTTCCCATCGTGTCGATCACACGAGTGAAAGAAGGGGCATAAATGTAGGTGTGAATAATCCACAGACCTAGGTGGAGCAATCCTAGGCAGCAAAGCATCGACGACAGATGAAGTGCGAAGCACCAAATCGTTCCACTCGCCTCAGGCATGAGAAAATAGGCACCAAGGAAACCCGTGAAGGCAGTACGTGTAAATGTAGGAGGTGATGGGAGAGACAGCCATCGAGTACAGGAGCCATAAATGCACTGACAAAGTAGTTGAGAAGATAAGGAAAATCTGATCAAAGCAAGACTCGGCTAGGAATCCCAAGGGAGACATCGATTATAATCACCAGGCAAGCAATATCGGACGAGAAGATATCGGGAGAAGGTATCATCAGGTTCAGTTAAGTATCTCGGCAGGGACATCATCCATCACCCGAGAAGAGTATCGAGGAAGATGTATCACGACCAACACTGTAATTTGGATGTATCGTCATGTGTAGTTATAAATAAAGATACATGTAGAGAGTTAAAGTGCAAGTAAGAAATAAGGGTGGAGAAAATATCAAGAGCTAGAAAGAGAAAAGAAAGAACTTGTTAGTGAGACAATCATCTTGTAACCTTGAATGGAGTAATAAGATCATCCCTTTACCCCCGTGGACGTAGGTAATCATACCGAACCACGTATATCTTGTGTTCTTATACATCTATTGCTTGCTTACTTCATTGTGTGTGTGTATTTTGATTCTTTGGATGTAGTAGTAGAAGGATTTTCCACATCTATAATAACCGTGAAGATCATAATCATATTTTAACTGTTTGATGAACTGTTCGTATGACAAATCTTTGGAAACTCTCTTGTCATTCCTATATGAAAAGGAAGGAGAATTATCAGAAATGATGGAATTTAGAGCACCATAATCATGCTTAGAAGGACTTTTAACAACAAACAAAGAATTAAAAAAACGCCATCCTCATCAGAAAATGTATAACTCACACATCTTTTCTCTGTCATGGAAGGAGTCGAAGATGCCATGAAAGATAACGATAAGCAGAAGGACAACCGAAAAATTGCAGAGAAACAACAGAATATAAAAAAACTACTGCGGCAATGACGACGGAAAATGGCAGCAAAATTAGATGGAAATTGTAGTGAAGAAACTTGTTGCAAGAATTAACTGATGACAGTGAAAAAGAAGCGGTGAAGATGAAGAAGGAAAAAATGAAGACTGTTAAAAAATAGTGAAAGAAAAACCAAGGGTTATGGGTCTAATTTATAGCCTCAACAAAGGTAACCGGCGAAGAAGGTAAACAGGTGGTAAAATGGAATGTAGTGGGAACAACATGGCGTGAAACCCGGCATGACCATGGACGTGGGAGGCGAAGCGGTTTCTTCCCCTCGTGTCGATCACACGAGTGAAAGAAGAGGCATAAATGTAGGTGTGAATAATCCACAGACCTAGGTGGAGCAATCCTAGGCAGCAAAGCATCGACGGCAGATGAAGCGTGAAACCCCAGATCGTTCTACTCGGCCCTGACGTGAGAAAAGAGGCACCAAGGAAACCCGTGAAGGTTGTACGGATAAAGGTCATAGCTGACGGGAGAGACAGCCATCGAGTACAGGAGCCATAAATGCACTGACAAAGTATTTGAGAAGATAAGGAAAATCTGGTCATAGCAAGACTCGGTTAGGAATCCCAAGGGCGACATCGATTATAATTACCAGGAAAGCGACATCAGACGAGAAGACATCGGGAGAAGGTATCATCAGGTTCGGTCAAAGATCTCGGCAGGGACATCATCCATCACCCGAGAAGAGTATCGGGGAAGATGTATCACGACCAACACTGTAATTTGGCTGTATCATCATGTGTAGCTATAAATAAAGATCCATGTAGAGAGTTAAAGAGAAAGTAAGAAATAAGGGTGGAGAGAATATCAAGAGCTAGAAAGAGAGAAGAGTGAACTTGTTAGTGAGACACTCATCTTGTAACCTTGAGTCGAGTAATAAGATCATCCATTTACCTTCGTGGAAGTAGGTAATCATACCGAACCAAATATATCTTGTGTTCTTATAAATCTCTTGCATGCTTACTTCATTGTGCGTGTGTATTGTGATTCTTTGGATGTAGTAGTAGGATTTTCCACATCTACAATAACCGTGAAGATCATAATCATCTTTCAATTGTTTGATGAACTGTTCGTCTGACAAATCTTTGGAAACTCTCTTGTCATTCCTACATGAAAAGGAAGGAGAATTATCAGAAAAGATGAAGTTTAGAGCACGATGATCATGCTTAGAAGGACTTTCAACAACAAATAGAGAATCAAGAAGAACACCATCCTCATCGGAAAACGTATAACTCACGCACATTTTCTCTGTCATGGAAGGAGTTGAAGACGCCATGAAAGATAGCGATAAGCAGAAGAAGAACCGAAAAAGCAGAGAAACAACAGAAAATCAAAAAACTACAGCGGCAATGACGACGGAAACTGGCAGCAAAACTAGATGGAAATTGAAGAGAAGAAACTTGTTGCAAGAATTAACTGATGATAGTGAAGAAGAAGCAGTGAAGATGAAGAAGGAAAAGATGAAGACTGTTAAAAAAGAGTGAAAAAAAAAACCAAGAGTTTATGGGTCGAATTTATAGCATCAACAAAGGTAACCGGCGAAGAAGGTAAATAGGTCATAAAATTGAACGTGGTGGGGAAAAACATGGCGTGAAACCTGGAATGACCAGGGACGTGGGAGGCGAAGCAGTTTCTTCCCCTCGTATCGATCACATGAGTGAAAGAATGGGCATAAATATAGGTGTGAATAATCCACAAACCTAGGTGGAGCAATCCTAGGCAGCAAAGCATCGACGACAGATGTAGCGCGAAGCACCAGATTATTCTACTCGGCCCTGGCGTGAGAAAAGAGGCACAAAGAAAACCCGTGAAGGCTGTACATGTAAAGTTCGGAGGTGACGAGAGAGATAGCCATCGAGTACAGGAGCCATAAATGAACTGAAAAAGTAATTGAGAAGATAAGGAAAATCTGGTCATAGCAAGACTCGGTTTGGAATCCCAAGGGCGGCATCGATTATAATTACCAGGCAAGCGACATCGGACGAGAAGACATCGGGAGAAGGTATCATCAGGTTCGGTCAATCATCTCGGCAGGGACATCATCCATCACCCGAGAAGAGTATCGAGGAAGATATATCACGACCAACACTGTAATTTGGATGTATCGTCATGTGTAGCTATAAATAAAGATCCATGTAGAGAGTTAAAGAGCAAGTAAGAAATAAGGGTGGAAAGAATATCAAGAGTTAGAAAGAGAGAAGAGAGAACTTGTTAGTGAGACACTCATCTTGTAACCTTGAGTCGAGTAATAAGATCATCCCTTTACCCCCGTGGACGTAGGTAATCATAACGAACAACGTAATTCTTGTGTTCTTATACATCTCTTGCCTGCTTACTTCATTGTGTGTGTGTATTGTGATTCTTTGGATGTAGTGGTAGGATTTTCCACATCTACAATAACCGTGAAGATCATAATCATCTTTCAATTGTTTGATGAACTGTTTGCCTGATAAATCTTTGGCAACTCTCTTGTCATTCCTACATGAAAAGGAAAGAGAATTATCAGAAAAGATGGAATTTAGAGAACGATGATCATGCTTAGAAGGACTTTCAACAACAAACATAGAATCAAGAAGAACTCCATCCTCATCAGAAAACGTATAACTCACGCACCTTTTCTCTGTCATGGAAGGAGTTGAAGACGCCATGAAAGATAGTGATAAGCAGAAGAACAACCGAAAAAAGCAGAGAAACAACAGAAATAAAAAAACTACAGCGGCAATGACGACGGAAAATGGCAGCAAAACTAGATGAAAATTGAAGTGAAGAAACTTGTTGCAAGAATTAACTGATGACAGTGAAGAAGAAGCGGTGAAGATGAAGAAGGAAAAGATGAAGACTGTTAAAAAATATTGAAAAAAAAACCAAGGGTTTATGGGTCGAATTTATAGCCTCAACAAAGGTAACCGGCGAAGAAGGTAAACAGGTCGTAAAATTGAATATAGTGGGGAACAGCATGGCGTGAAAACCGACATGACCAGGGATGTGGGACACGAAGCGGTTTCCTCCCCTCGTGTCGATCACATGAGTGAAAGAAGGGGCATAAATGTAGGTGTGAATAATCCACAGACCTAGGTGCAGCAATCCTAAGCAGCAAAGCATCGACGGCAGATGAAGCGCGAAGCACCAGATCGTTCTACTCGGCCCTGGCACGAGAAAAGAGGCACCAAGGAAACCCGTGAAGGATGTATGTGTAAAGGTCGGAGGTGACGGGAGAGACAACCATTGAGTACAGGATCCATAAATGCATTGAAAAAGTAATTGAGAAGATAAGGAAAATATGGTCAAAGCAAGACTCGGCTTGGAATCCCTAGGGCGACATCGATTATAATCACCAGGCAAGCGACATCGGACGAGAAGACATCGGGAGAAGGTATAATCAGGTTCGGTCAAACATCTCGGCAGGGACATCATCCATCACCCGATAAGAGTATCGAGGAAGATGTATCACGACCAACACTGTAATTTGGCTATATCGTCATGTGTAGCTATAAATAAAAATCCATGTAGAGAATTAAAGAGCAAGTAAGAAATAAGGGTGGAGAGAATATCAAGAGCTAGAAAGAGAGAAAAGAGAACTTATTAGTGAGACACTCATCTTGTAACCTTGAATTGAGTAATAAGATCATCCCTTTACCCCCCGTGGACGTAGGTAATCATACCGAACCACGTTTATCTTGTGTTCTTATACATCTCTTGCTTGCTTACTTCATTGTGTGTGTGTATTGTGATTCTTTGGATATAGTAGTTGGATTTTCCACATATACGATAACCGTGAAGATCATAATCATCTTTTAACTGTTTGATGAACTGTTCGTCTGACAAATCTTTGGAAACTCTCTTGTCATTTCTACATGAAAAGGAAGGAGAATTATCAGAAAAGATGGAATTTAGAGCACGATGATCATGCTTATAAGGAATTTCAACAACAAACAGAGAATCAAGAGGAACGTCATCCTCATCAGAAAACGTATAACTCACGCACCTTTTCTTTATCATGGAAGGAGTTGAAGATGCCATGAAAGATAGCGATAAGTAGAAGAACAACCGAAAAAAGCAGAGAAACAACATAAAATCAAAAAACTACAGCGAAAACGACGACGGAAAATGGCAGCAAAACTAGATGGAAATTTAAGTAAAGAAACTTGTTGCAAGAATTAACTGATGACAGTGAAGAAGAAGCGATGAAGATGAAGAAGGAAAAGATGAAGACTGTTAAAAAAGAGTTAAAGAAAAACCAAGGGTTTATGGGTCGAATTTATAGCCTCAACAAAGGTAACCGGCGAAGAAGCTAAACAGGTCGTAAAATTAAATGTAGTGGGGAACATCATGGCGTGAAACCCGACTTGACCAGGGACATGGGAGGCGAAGCGGTTTCTTCCCCTCGTGTCGATCACACGAGTGAAAGAAGGGGCATAAATGTAGGTGTGAATAATCCACAGACCTAGGTGGAGCAATCCTAGGAAGCAAAGCATCGACGACAGATGTAGCGCGAAGCACTAGATCGTTCTACTCGGCCCTGGCGCGAGAAAAGAGGCACCAAGGAAACCCGTGAAGGCTGTACGTGTAAAGGTCGGAGGTGATGGGAGAGACAACCATCGAGTACAGGAGCCATAAATGCACTGACAAAGTAGTTGAGAAGATACAGAAAATCTGGTCAAAGCAAGACTCGACTAGGAATCCCAAGGGCGACATCGATTATAATCACCAGGCAAGCGACATCGGACGAGAAGACATCGGGAGAAGGTATCATCAGGTTCGGTCAAGCATCTCGGCAGGGACATCATCCATCACCCGAGAAGAGTATCGAGGAAGATGTATCACGACCAACACTGTAATTTGGCTGTATCGTCATGTGTAGCTATAAATAAAGATCCATGTAGAGAGTTAAAGAGCAAGTAAGAAATAAGGGTGGAGATAATATCAAGAGCTAGAAAGATAGAAGAGAGAACTAGTAAGTGAGACACTCATCTTGCAACCTTGAATCGAGTAATAAGATCATCCCTTTATCCCCGTGGACGTAGGTAATCATACTGAACCACATATATCTTGTGTTCTTATACATCTCTTGCTTGCTTACTTCGTTATGTGTGTATTGTGATTCTTTGGATGTAGTAGTAGGATTTTCCACATCTACGATTACTATAGTTGTTTGAAGATTTACCAGTATATCATAGATTATTTAACTGGTCATAAACTAGGCTTAGAGCTGAACTTTATCAAAGCATTGTTCATTCATGTTGGGATTTAAAAATGTTTAATAAATCTTATATATGAAATTACAATTTTCTTCTCCAGCCAAACAAACAAAATCCATCACCAACTTTTTCACAAATGTCTATAGAACATGTATTCTAAACAATCTAGCTACCAATATGCCTCTATTGCTTCTCTTTTGATCTCTTATAACATCAGACTTTAGCCTTATTAGTTGGTAGGTTTAAGATTTATGGGACCTGAACACAAGTATGGCAACACAATAGGTTGTCTGCCTCTTCTTCGATTGGTTCCGAGCTGTTCCACGATGGGTCGGCCCCAAGTGAAGTGTCAAATGAATGGACAACTGAGAATAACCCAGAGACCTCTCCAGTCTTGCGATATCCGGCTACAAAGTATGGATGTGTGCCAATCGGAGCCATTCTAAGGTAACGTAACTCGATCGGATATGTATTTTCAACCAACGTGGAGATTAAGGAGGAGAGATTCTGCACCTTAGATCCATTCATTATGTTCCAGATTTTACGATCCCCGTCGTAGATTTCTATATGACCCTTCCATGTGTTTAAGCAATCCCCCGAGCTAAATAGTTTGCCATCCACGGCTACAATTTGATTAGGTGGGATGTCAAGTTTCCACATTCCCTCGGCTAGGTCCCATTCACCTCGACATGTATCAAATACTTCTGCAGAGCTGCGGAGCATGGTGTATAATACTGGCTGACCACAGTCTTCCCTCTCAGCAAAGTGCAAACCCCCCAACTACATGGATCTTCCCTTGCCAAGTGACACCCGCTGATTTGTATCGTAAGGTAGTCATATTAGGCAAAGAAATCCAGAGATCAACATCAGGGTCGTACATTTCTGCAGACCGAATTCCCCTAGCGCAACCCGAAGTACTTTGTCCGCCTGCTACGTATATCTTGTTGTCACTAACGGTGCAAGCAAAATCAAACCGTGGAGTACCAAGAGGCGCGCATGTTGACCATATGTGATTGAGCGTGTCGTAACGGTGTATAGTCGAGAGAACTTTGATATTGATTTCCTCAACATCTTCAGAATCATGAAGAGCACCATACTTACAGAGCCGGCCACCAATAATGAAAATATAATAACCAATCGAGACCATAGCAAATCCTTTGAGAATCTGGTTCTCTTTAAGACCTGGGATTAATCTGACTTGGGACAGGGAATTTCCATGTGGTAAAACAAAAACAACACCGCCTCTCTCTAAATCGGCGAAAATGAGTCAACTCGTTTCAAAACTCCATTAAATTTCTACTCCTTTTCTTTGATTCCCGTCTTCGTTTTCGTTTGATTCCCGTCTTCGTTTTTTGATCTTAGATTTACAAATTAATGATTTAAATCCTTGTGCTGTCCTATCATCCATTCCTACTTATTTGATTTAATTTGATTTGAACAATACGATGTCTAATTAACCTTTTTTCAAAATTCCATTGTTTATGCAGTGCCGTCCAATCAATATGCAGTCTGCCGATGGGTCCTTCTCTTTAGATTGATTCTTCATATCTTATTTCTCTAGTCTAAGATTCATGAACTTAATTGATTCTTCTCTTTAGATCGATTCTTTTCTAGGTCTTTCACTATTGATTCTTAGTTTTTCTTCTGGTTATTAGGTTTAAATTTTTTCGAATTTTATGTTAACCTAATTTGTTCATTCTTCTACTGGGCTTCGTTTCGGTCTGATTAAACTTCCTAATGAATTTCTAATTTTTCCTGGCAGGATCTTCCTCTCATTAATGACAGACATCTAGTATTGGACTTTTGCTTGGTTTCATCTCCTTTTGGCAACATTATTGTTGCAGCCAAAGACAGTGCTAAGTTCATCTTCGACAGCAGTTTTGCGACCCATCAACCAAAAGATGGTTTTTATCGGTATTTCCCAGTATTATAGCTCAGATCATGTATATGATCACAATGATAACAGTGATTTCATCGATTTCGTATCAGAATGAAGTGAATTTTTAATCTCTGAGTCAGATTGGTCGATTCGAGGGCAACAATTTCAATATTTGAATTTCTGGAATTTAAGTATTTCCTCTATAATTATGCGTAATTGGAGGATAAGCAGTTTCCTTTTATATTCGATAGAGTTGAATGTTTTTAAGAATAACGTTGGATATTATCTACCAACTTTGGTTGAATTAAGAATTAACATCAGGATTGTCCAAGCAAAATGCCGTCCGACTCTTGGATCTATGATTACTGCAAGGGGAAAAATTGATCTCAACAAACAAATGTTGAGAGGAGGTTGGTGGAATTCCGCATCATGGGATGTAACTTGGATTACATATCTTTGGATAAGACAAAATCATCTTAATTGCCAAGATTGTTATACTATCGATCAAAACGATGAGGAGTGGGAAAATACGGCTTCGAAATTAAAGAAAAGAAGATACACCAATGAAGAATATGTTAACTATTGTAACCTTCTTGCTCCAACTTATAAGGTTGAAATATCAGATAATTTAGATTAGATGTGGAACTGGATATGTGAAACTAGTCGAAAACAAAAGGAAGAACAAACAAAAGCTGAGGCACAAGAAGAAGCCGGGAGAACAAAGATATCTAGAAGTGAAGAACAAGAGAAAGAGATTATTACTGGTACTACCATGAGTCTTGTCTGTCACTCTCATGATATTCACAAGAACATCATTGGTCTTAATACTAGAAATACTGATAATATGGAAACTTTTGATGGAAAGAAGCATGACTTGGCTGAGGAAGGAGAACCAAATACAAAAGAGTATTCCCATGAAATGAAGGAAGACACTTCCACTGGGGTAATTATCTTATCTTCCTTTTTAGCGCAGTTATCTCCATCTTCTTATTTTCTTAAGCATTTTACTGCAATCATGAAAATTTTAGCTTGGAATGTCCTGGGTTTAACAAAAAAATTCACAAGAGATCAAATTGTTTTCCTAGTTAAAAAGCAGTCTCCGGATTTTCTTTTTCTCTCTGAAACCAAGGTTGATAGTGCTAGTATGCTTTCACTGGCTAACTCTCTTAATTACTGCAACCATGTTCATATAGACAGGGTAGGTCTTGCTGGAGGAATTATATTAATGTGGAAGGATGGTATTCACTGTGAAGTTCAAAATATAGCTAACAATATGATACATATTGTCACTAAAATTGATCATAGTAAACCCCTTGTTCTTATTACTTTTATGTATGGCTCTACCTATTTTGATAGGAAAAAAGAGCAATGGGAGTTCTTGATGCAAATCGGTGAAAATATATTACAACCGTGGTTAATAATAGGAGATCTTAATTTTCACCTTCAAGAATCATATGAAACATCAAATTTTTCAATTGAAGATAAATATGTCCAGGAAATAATGAAGGCTTGTGGTCTTATGGATCTTGGTTACAATGGTAAGAATTTTACTTGGTCTAGTAATAGGTTTGGTACTGGCAGTAGGAAATCCAGAATAGATATGGCTTTAGGTAATAGTCATTGGTGTAACTGTTACCCTCAAGCTAAACTTTCTCATTTGGTTCAAGAAGGTTCGGATCATTGTCCAATATTATTAGCTCCTACTGAAATAAATGGTAATACTTGGATGCCTTTTAAATTCTTTACTGTGTGGATGAAACATTTTTCTTTTAAAAACCAACTTAATATTGCGTGGAAGTCTGATGTCTCTGGTTCTGCTGCTTTTAAACTTACTAGTAGGCATCACATTACTAGGAAGAGACTTTCTCATTGGAATAAATTTGAATTTGGATATATTGATAGAAATATCAATAATCTTCAGAACCAACTTGAGGCAGTCCAAAATGAATAGTTCTATCCTTCTCAGCATGATAATATTGTTGCTCTCACTAAATAACTGGATGATTGGTTCAACTTTAAAGCTGAATTTTATAAACAAAAGTCGGGTGACATTTTCATAAATGAAGTGGACCATAATACTAGTTACTTTCACACTTTAGCAAATAGAAGGATGTTTAGAAAAAATATTGATTGCTTATGTGATAATAATGGTGTTTGGTTCAATGATAATAAAGATATTGCTAATATGCTTGTTGATCACTTTGCTGATGTTAGTAAAACTTCAAATCCTATTTTTGGTGAGAATACTTTTGATATAATTCCTACTATAATAACTGCCCGGGATAATATTTGTCTTTCTAGAATTCCAACTAGTGAAGAAATTTTTCAGACCATCAAGAATATGTCTCCTTGGAGTTCTCCTGGACCAGATGGGTTTCAAGCTGGTTTCTATCATCACAACATGGACATTGTTGGTAAAGATGTTACTAATGCAGTTCAAGGTTTCTTTGAATTTGGTTACATGCCTTATGAATTCAATAAAACTTACCTTAGTTTGATACCTAAATGTGATAATGCTATAAAACCTGTAGACTTAGACATATATGACTATGCAATACTATTTATAAGGTGATCTCTAAGATAATTGCTGATAGAATGAAACCCCACTTAAAACATCTGATTTCTCCTTACCAAGATGCTTTTGTACCAGGAAGGGACATTCATGAAAATATTATTATTGCTCATGAGATGATCCATACTATGAAACATAAAGAAGGTTATGGGGGGACAATGGCTTTAAAACTTGACCTTTCTAAGGCTTTTGATAGAATTGAATGGACTTTCTTCTAGGGATTCTTCAAGAATTTGGTTTTGATGATAAATTCTGTCACTATATTGATCAATGCATATCAACCATTAATATATCTGTCTTGTTGAATGGTTCTCCTACTCATCCTTATACTCCATCTAGAGGTATTAGACAAGGTGATTCACTATCACCCTATCTTTTCATATTATGTATGGAATATTTATCTAGACTATTACTCAATACTGAGGCTAATCATCTTATTTCAGGGGTCAAAGCAGCTAGGAATGCACCAGGTATTACCCATATGATGTTTGTTGATGATATTCTTATATTTGCAAAGGCAGATATGCATAATATTCAAGGTATTATGGAAGTTCTTGATAAATTTAGTAAAGTATCTGATCAAGTTCTCAATCTGGATAAATCTAGTGTTTATTTTAGTCACAATATTAGTCCCGGTACTAGAGATATTTTGGTTAAGGATCTCAATGAAAGACACTGATAAATATCTGGGTATAACTTTTTTGTTAGGAAGAAACAAAACTAAAGATTTTAGATCTGTTATGCAATCTTTTGGTGGTAGACTGAAAACTTGGGAAGGGAAGACCATGAATCAATATGCTAGAACAACTATGATCAAACATGTCTTAAATTCCTAAAACTTTGATAGATCATATGGAATCTATTCAAAAGCATTTTTGGTGGGGTCATGCTAATAATAAAGGTTTTTGTCCTATTGGGTGGAATAAAATTAGCATACCTAAGGCATTAGGTGGTCTGGGATTCAGAAACCTGAAGAATTTCAATTCTGCTTTATTGACTAAAATAGCTTGGAAAGCTTGCAATGAGGATAACTCTCTATGTATGCAGATTGTTCAGGCTAAATATGGCAAAAACATTAATCTTCTTCATTTAGACAGTCTAAAGGAGGAGAGTTCTTGGCTTTGGAAAGGTATTTATTCGGGTATTGAAATTGTTAAACAACACTCAATGTGGATAGTTCAATGTGGAACTAAAATAAACATCTGGCTAGATAACTGGATTATTGGAATTAATAGTCCACCTGTCCCAATTTTAGGACTTTCTAGCTTTGTTAACTTTACTTTGGTGTGTGATCTTTTTCTCCCTAGCACTAGAATTTGGAATGAGCAATTAATTCAAACTCTTTTTAATCATGAAACTGCAATTGCCATCCTTAATATGAGTGTTCAAACTACAGGAGATGATTATCAAATTTGGAAACCAGACAGGAAAGGTAAGTTTTTTGTTAAAAGTGCCTATCATACTCTTTGTGCGGGCCATGTTAATGATTCAATTAGTAATGATCATATTCCAAAAGCAGTTTGGAAAAATTTGTGGTAAACTAAAGTTCCACACAGAGTGCAGCTCTTTACCTGGAAATATTTAAAAGACATAGTCCCTGTCAGGGATAAAATATCTAGGTATAAAACTGATGTTGAGCCCCACTGTGTTTTATGCAACCAACCCAATGAAACAACTGGCCATCTGTTTATTGAGTGTTCTTATGCTAAGGAAATATGGAATGGTTTGAATATTAATGTTTCTGAAATCTCTCATAATTTTGCTTCTTTTCAAGATTGGATAATAAACTTGTTCTCTGCAAGTGGAATTGATTACTATCAAAGGAATTACGCATCTGATCTATATGAAATTAGATTTATGTGTACCATTTGGTACATTTGGAAGGACGTGTGTAACTTAATTTTCAAGGATATTACACCTAATGTTCAAAGTACAGTGATCAGAATTAATAATCTGGTGCACCAATGTCATAATACTGCTAGTTCAATGACTATACACAAGAACAGTAATTTATCTTTGAAAAAATGGATTCCTCCGGAGGAAGGATTCATTAAAATAAATCTTGATGCTTCTTATATGTTTGATACAAAGAGGGGTAGCATTGGGCTAATTGATCGTGATTTTGTAGGAAAAGCTCTGGGAGTTAAAGGATGGAACTTAGAGGAAGAGTGGGAAGCTGAGTTTGGTCCTGAACACTTTGAATGTAAAGCTCTAGTCAAGGCGGTGGAATGGACGGAAGACTATGGATTTAATAAAGTGATATTTGAGATGGATTGCGAGAACGTGGTTAACTCAATTTGTAGAGATGATTCCTTTGTGCATTGGTTCAACCACCACTTGATTTTATCAATTAAGAATAAATTTCGAAGTAGAAACTATTGGTTCTGTAAGACAGTTAATAGACTAGGTAATACTGTGGCTCATGCACTGACAAGAAAAGCCAGGATTAATGCTCAAGATTTTTCTTATCATTTGAACTATCCTCCTGACATGGTTAAGTGGATAGAAGAAGATCATGTAAGAATTTGCAACATTTAATCATTAAATCCTTTAGTATCAAAAAAAAAAAAAAAAAATCTGACTTGGGACCATGTGTTGGTTGATGGGTCGTAATATGATATCCAATTAGGCATGCTAGTATTTGGTGAGTAAAATGATCCCCACAATTTGTAATTGTTAACTGAATTCTTAGAGGTCGGTGCTCGTGGTGACGGTGGTGAAGGAATTAAGGGACTTGTTTGTACCCTATTAAAATAGTGTACGTGCGTGCCGCACAAGCTAGTTGGTATGGGTAAAATACGATTTATTGCGGAAACCGGTGGGTTTATTGTGAAAACCCACATGGCTTATTATGGAAGTCAAATACGGTTTATTGTGGAAACCGGTGGGTTTATTGTGGAAACCCACATGGCTTATTATGGAAGCCAAATACGATTTATTGTGGAAACCGGTGGGTTTATTGTGGAAACCCACATGGCTTATTATGGAAGCCAAATACAGTTTATTGTGGAAACTAGTGGGTTTATTATGGAAACCCACATGGCTTATTATGGAAGCCTGAATTTGGTTTATCAGGGAAACCGGTGGGTTTATTATGGAAACCCACTAGGCTTATTATTGAAGCCCAAAAGTCTTGGATAATTATTTATTTATAATTATTAATATTATTTAAGATAAATGCAAGATCCTAAAAAAAAGAGGATAATTATCTTAAATATTTATAATTATTATTCAAGGTAATAGTTATCCAAGATAAATGAGGATTATGATAAATATTACGGTTTATCATGAATCTGGATGTTATTTGGGATTTATACAAATGAGGGAATTTATTAGGATAACCATCAAAACCCTAAAGCTACATCTATTTCTGCCTATATATAGAGGTTAAATCTCAACACAAAGGGTATGGAATTCTAGGTTTTGTTAACCACACAATTATTGTAATCATCATATCAATAGAATCTCTCCCTATGGGATTCCATCCGTGGACGTAGGCATCAATCGCCAAACCACGTTAAATTCTTGTGTCTCTTTTATTTTTGTTCAATTTGTTTCAAAACCCTAATTTATTTAATCAACATCAAATAATCGTGTTTTGTGCCTAGAATTATTTTTGGGTAAGAACAGGACCCCATCAATGGAGAAGAGTGTTTTGCTTCGGTGTGAGAGGTAGTGACATTATGCATTACCAGGAAACTGAATTGTAAAACTCAACTTCAATCATTTATATAAGAGATGAGTAACGGAGAAAGCAATGCAGAGAATTTGTTTTTTGGACTGAGGATCTAAACGTATGATACTACCTAGAATTTTCAAAATGGAACCTATAGTTTTTTCCACCTTCTCGATTTGGAAATCTTTGGATGTTTGTCTCTTGTACTACTATTTATTTCTGGTGTTAGCGGAAGAATATCTTATGGTAACTTTCAAGGTAAAAACATAAAATAAATGGAGAAGAACAATGTATGAGAATCTATTGTTGCAACACCATCAACTAACTTGTTTTCTTGGTACCTTTCATTTCACTAGACAAATAAGTATCTGGTGCTAGTCTCTTCAATTACTACTTGAGCAAACAAGCTAAAGTTTTGCATTCTATATATTCTTTTTCACTATACTTTTCATGGAAGGCAACATTGTTAACGCTACCATGTTAACCCCGCTGGCTGGTAAAATCTCAAATAGTTAACACCCGCCTCAACCACCGCTTGCATAAGGCATGTGAGACCATCACCCAAAGCACACTGCACGAAGATACAACCTTGTCGTTAGATTTTATGTTGGACCTCCAAGAAAGTAGAAAGGGTCAAGTATGTCTGATGCGAGAATATGGACTACACAAGGTTTTGCACTATGCCAACAAGATCATGAATAAACATGTGGACAATATGAAAGGATTTTTTATGCCAGAATCAGCCATTCAAAAAGTGATTTCACCCAAGTATTTTTATGCTGTCTAACGAGTTGCGTGATTCAATATAGACTAACCTTGAACTTTCATAGACCGGGGGAGCTTTTACACCACTCATACAGCAGGGTCTTCTAGAACGGCCGTAACCAAGTTGTTGATTCGTGGATATGCAGATTTCTCATTGAGTTGGTTCTGAGCCCAAATAAGCATCTTTAACAGGCTTGGTAGTTTGGGATCTGTCATTTTGTGATTTCTTATAATATTTACATAAGAGAAATGGTTGATACTAGATAAAAGGACAGTTTGGCAGATATTTCTTATAGTCGATCACAAAAATAAGATTAATCCAGTGTCAGAAAACAGGCATGTTTTAAAGATTATACGTTGGACAGGAAATACAAATACCATACAGATCTTACAAGAACAGTTTATATCGGTATGAGCCTCCCAGCTTGAGCACTGTGTAGATTAAAATTTGTATAACCTCCAATCACTACCTTCAACTAGTTATTGTCCCAAAAATGCTGAGTACTTTCGGTTTTACTTTTCCATTCTGTCATTTAACTTCTTTTGGGGTTTATACTGACAATGTGTAAATCTAGCACTAGGATGAGAAGAGCTTCCATTACTTGGACATGGTATTTCACCAGTAAGGGTACAAATCATTGTATCGGCTGCATTTCCAAACTTCCGCGGTCTAGACTTGTGACTTATAATTATCCTATAAATCTGTCTTAATCTATGTACACACACAATGTAGTGGGAATCTGCTAACCTTTTTCATGACTCTGGCTGGTGAGGATGGCAGCATTCACCTCACTTGCTGTTTTCAGACGTTGGGATATGTCCAGAAGCTCTCCAACAGGACACTTCGAGAAGTCTTCAAACGCCAAAAGTGATACTGTCCTCTCCAGCTCTTCCAAAAAGGTTTGCTATGGGTAGCAGGAACACAGACAATGACATAGATTACATGAGAAAAAGCTTAACCAATTCAATAAGCAGGAACAATGATGCAAAAGCAGGTGGCTAAGGAATTACATTTTCTTCTCCTCTTGGTGCAAGCTCTTCTTGAGCAAACTCAAGAGCTTCTTCAACTTTTCCATTGCGAATCAGTTCTATCAGCCTTTGTTGCTGAAGATGAAAAAATAGTTGTGGATTTGTATCTAGTATCTGCAAAGAGATCCATCATGTCCGTGAAAAACTGATAGCAAAATTTTCTCCGCAAACGGGGAATCGTCAGTTTTGCAGTTTTCTGAATGCTGGTTCTACAAATCAAGCAATCATAATAGAACATGAAATGGCCAATGGTGTCCCATGTTCACACACGACTATGAACAAACTTTAAGAAACTTACGAAAACAGCCACGTCAATGTGTAGTAACAGCTACTTACTAGCTGTTTTACAAATAGAATCAACTTGACATGGAGTGCAGGTTTTTAAATCAGATATGCAGATCAAAGTTCACAGAGAACAGCTAGTCTCCATTTTCAACATAATCATAATGCTTTTTGATATATCATCAAGCTTCTTATATTGTATGATGTTACTTTACAAAAATAAGGTCTATATAGTAGAGAGCATAACTAAACAAAAAAGAAGAACCGATAGTGTTATTAGAAAAGAAATCAAGGTAAAGAGAAGCTTTGCACAAAGAGGGGCATCCTCAAAGTACCACCAGTAGTTTTGTTGCTATATACACTATTACCAGGAGCTCCATAAGCTAAGAGCTTGTTGTAATCCACTTATGTTATATAATATAAATTCATATGAACATAATTGCACAGTAAAGATATAAGAATGTTAATAACACCATATGAACAACTGATAAATGTAAGCACGAGATGATCATACCTCGGGATTCAAATCATTAACTTTCTCAATTGCATCATCAATGTTTCCACATTGCACTGCCTTTTTGACAGCAATACGATCTGTTATCGTTGCAAGATCTATGTCTGCTATTTCCAGATAAGGATAACCATTGTCTTGATTTAAACTATAGCCGGAGCAATTGAATAACATAGACGAACATCAATTGAAAAAGAGGCAAACCACAGACTAACAGCAAAACACAATAAGACCCGTTTTCTGATCAGCCAAAAGGAAACAAAATAATGAAAGAGTAAAAGACCCATTTAAAAGGATACGCTCAGTTCCTGACTCCATTTTAAATTTTTCTGCAGCTTCAACAAAACCTTCAGTTACAAGAAAATTCATAACCAGCTTATTCATATCTTCTTTCCTAATCTTTACATCACTGAGCTTTTTCTCCCAGTCCACCCTTGTTATCACTTTCTTTGATGTCGACTGCATAAACATCGTTTTTAACACAACATTTACTACTTGCATTACCATCACCAAAAGAACTAAGGGGCAAAACTAACAAGAATTCGTATCAGATTTTATTTTATTTTCAGTTTTCAGAATCATCACTAGAATAAAATGGACCAAATTAAAAAGAAAACAAAGATTATAACAATCACCATTCTTTCAATCAATGCTCGAGTACGTATTTGAGTCCAGGCGAATGATGACATTCAGCTCACCTCATTCAAACCCATCAAAATCCAAACCCACACTCTTCAGATTCCCACTGAAAAAGAAACGAATATCCAACTCACAATTAAGAAACCTAAAATATTATTTCTAAAATTATTATGACATCAACTGTGTTGACTAAACCGATGAATAAAAACAAGAGAAAATTAAACTTTTAAACCGAAACCCTAGAACTGGATTCAATACATTGCTAGACTGACATGTAAAAGGAAACTTGCGAAAAACAACAGAAAAAAAGAAAAAATCCTGCAGAAGGTCGACAAGAGCTGATAAGGTTCAGAATGGATATAACCGGAGTCATACCGTTTTTTTGATGTCCCGACGGTTTATGCTGTAATCAACAGTTGTCGGAGTTCGTCAGTTCGTCTCTAATCTCTCCCTCTCTGGTGTCTCTCGCTGATTCTTTTCGCAGTTGACGAGCTTTGATATTCAAAAGTAGAAAGATCAACGCCTCTTAATCAAGCACGTGGATAGTACTTATACTCTATCCTACGGTGCATGTCTGGTAGAAATCTTCATCCTTTCTCAGCAATCTGTTAACGGCTTTTCCAACTGTAAAACGCGAACATGGCAGATGCCTTTTGAGTGTTGGGCCACGAATTGCCCATCGGTTTTGTGAAGTAAGCTTTTGTACGAGGGAGAATTAGGCTAAGGCCCAACCCATGATATGAGGCCCTTAATTAAGAACCATCTTTTGGGGACTACCCAATAAATGTGGGGACAACCCATAAGTTTTTGGGGAGGATATTAGAAGTAATATTTGGTCACCCCTTATAAAAAAAAATTATACCCACTTTACCCTTGATGATAAACTTAGTGAGTGATTAGTGTTTTATAAGTTGGATTGTTTTGTTTTTAACATTTTTTTTTGAGAGATAAGAAGAAGAAGAAGAAGAAAATAGGAAGAAGAAGATGGGTGAAGTAATTATGATATGAGTGATTCATGTGATGATACCTTGGATCTTTTTCTTTAAGAGCCACAACAAGAGTATGATGGTTTGGGTACTCATGGATACTTCAAATTTAGTTAATGGTGCTTGAATTGGCCAAAACATTCCTAAAAATGAACAATTTACAAATTGATTTCCGTTTGGTTAACAAAGTTCGGCTACAACATTTGAAGAACAGGTTACCGAACTCATCTGCAAGTGTAGTTCAGTTAATCTTTCTAAAAACACAGGCGGCCGAACTCAGCTTTAATGGAGTTTTTTGTTTCGGAGAAAAGTTCGGTTAGGAAAAAAAAATTACGAAGTAACCGAACTAAAAGTTCGGCTGGGAAAAAAAATGAAAAAAGTTGCGACGTAACCGAACTCAATATATAGGTTTTCAGAGAAAAATTCGGTTAGGAGAAAAAAATTGCGACGTAAGCGAACCCAATATATAGGTTTTTCATAGTAAACTTCGGTTAGGAGAAAAAATTGCGGTGTAACCGAACTTTTTGCGACGTAACCGAACTTTTTTGTGACGTAACCGATTTTTTTTTTGCGACGAAACCGAATTTTTTATGACGTAACCGAACTTTTTATGACGTAACCGAACTTTTTTACGACGTAACCGAACTTTTTGCGACGTAGCCGAACTTTTTGTGACGTTGCTGAACTTTTTGTGACGTAACCGAACTTTTTTGCGATGAAACCAAACATTTTGCGACGTAACCGAACTAAAAGTTCGGTTGAGACAAATTTTTTTGTGACGTAACCGAACTTTTCTCTGGAAAAAAGAAAAACCTCCATTAAAAGTTGAGTTCGGCTAGTTCGACAAAGTTTTTCACATAATTCCTAGCCGAACTTCTCTGCAACTTACATTTTCAACTCATTTTAATGATTACTTCTCATTTTTGCAACCAAAAACGAATGACAAGTGATGGATTTGTTATAATTTTGATTTTGATTTTGTTTTGTTAATGATTTAAATTAAGCTATATATAGAGGTGGTTGTGGTGGTGGTTCGAGGTGGTCGGTGGTAGTGAGCGGCGGGTATGATGGGAGGAGGTGGTTATATATAAAGGTGTTGGTGATGGGAGGAGGTGGTAATATATATATATATAGATTAAGGGTAGGTTAGTCATTTCAATATTTTAGGAAACCCCTTATAATGTAGGGTGGAGATTTGTATCACTGGGTAGTCCCCCACATTTATTGGGTAGTCCCCAAAAGATGGTTCAATCTAGGCCCCAAATTATTAAAAGACCTTGATATCCTCATGGATATTGTCAAGCCCACAATTAAATAAAATTTAAATTTATGCCCAAAATTATTAAAATATTATAGGATGATGTTCCAACCGCCTCCGACTACCATAGCCACCTCCAACCACCTCCGACCACCATGGCCACCTCTGACCACCACCGCCCACCACCGCCAGTCAAACCACCTCCGATCATCACCGCTGGCAACCTCCGACCACCACCGCCGCCACCAACCACCGTCGTCAAACCACCTCCGACAACCACCACTTGCCACCTCCGACCACCACCGCCATCCACATCCGAAAACCACCTCCACTGACAACCACCGCCGCCACCCACCACAACCAACCACCTCCTTCCACCACCGCCAACCACCACCAACATATGGCATGTGTATCCAGAAGTTACACATGTATATGGCATGTGTAACGCAAAGTTACACTAGCATATGGCATGTGTGCTCAGAAGTTACACATGTGTATGGATGTGTACTTATTAGTTATACAACAAAAATACACATAGAAAATACATGTATTACTTTAATATTCATTTACAATAATTTGTTTGTTTATGTAATTGCTTGTTATTCACAACAAACGAGTCAAAAAACTAGATATGTAAAACAAAATCCTCAAAATAAGCCGCTATATCTTAGAAATAAGCCACGATATCCTACAATAGAAAGATTCTCTTCCCTTCTTGTCTTCCTCGATTCCAAAATGCTTGAATTTCTGAAAGAAAATAAACACCCATGGGATTAGGTTGGGATGAAGAGAAAAAACAGAATTTTTAGAGCATATGCCATGTAACCAACTTAAAGTAATCAGAAATTACACATGCATATAACTTGTGTAACAGTAATTCAGTCACTAAAACTAGAAGTTACATATTCAATCAGTATGTGTAAGTAAAAGTTACACATCTAATTAGCAGGTGTAACTAGAAGTTACACATCTAATTAGCATGTGTAACTAGAAGTTACATATCTATTTTGAGAGTTACACATATATAATTTAAATGAGAGTTACACATTCATAAGCTAAGACACAGGGGCATCTAGATTTGGCTCAAGGACTGCATTATAGTAAGACGAAAGTAAAAAAACCATCATTAGGCTGCTATTACATATACCAATCTAAAAGTAAATTCACTAACTAAGTACCCCTAAAACAAGCATGTATAATCAGCTGGTACACGTAAAAATGCATGTGTAGTTTGGAGTTACACATGCAATATGCATGTGTAATCAACAGTTACACATGTCATATCAGGGTATATTTTGCATTTATTCTCATACTAACCATCGAAGTTGCAATTAGATGAACATCTGTGACGAATAACTAGTATGATTTTTTCCCTTCAACATACCCATTGAACGCTTTGAAAGCAAAAGAAAGCATGGTCTACACCATGCCCCAAACCACCAGCTGCATAATAACAGATTGAAATGAAGTAAGAACACTGATAACAAGATGAATACTGAGACGTAATAAAGTGAGAGCATTATAGTAACACTTAAATAAAAGATCAAAAAGAAACTATTTATTGTTATCAAGTAATTTACCTAAAAGGATTTCAACAAATACAAATCAAGTGGAAACATATAGAGGATCTTACTCTAAACAAGGCATTGGTTCCAGTATTCAAAAATGAAAGGAAAATCACACAATCAACAAATCCAAAGTCTAGAGTAGTTAAGGAAGATGATCTAAATACTTGCAACTATTTTCTCGACTACTTCACAGATCAATCTTATCTTTCCAAGTTGGAATCATGCACGCATCCATTATAAACTCCAGTATTAATCTCATCAAGCGCACGCCATTGTATCTGCAGTGGATTTAAAAGTTACTATAACATACTGCCACTAATTGATCATACACTAGTAAAACAGATGATATATGTTAACATTGTTCCCTAAACAACATGAACTATGAAAGGTTTGTTCATTCTAGTATGTGTAACTAGGATTTACACATGCATACAACTTGTGTAACTTTGGATTTTACCATAGCATATTGCTACTAACTGATCATACACTAGTAAAATAGATGAAATGTGCTAACATTGTTCCCTAAACAACATGAACTATGAAAGGTTTGTTCATTCTAGTATGTGTAACTAGGAAATGTATAGTTTAAGAGAACTATGAAAGAATTTACACATGCATACAACTTGTGTAACTCTAAGTTACACATGCATTAGTTGTATACTCAACAATTACAAACCACAAAACCCAAAGTAAGCAAATTCATATTATTTCCTTTTGAAATGTATAGTTTAAGAGAAAAATCATCTATGCATGGCAGATATACATCCCTAAATGCATGTGTAATTTGCAATTACACGTCCAAAATTCAAGTGTAACCATCAATTACACATCCTAAAAGTGTGTGTAACTAGCAGATACACATGCTAGAAAGCATGTGTAACTAGTAGATACACATGATTATAGCAACACAAATTTCATCAAAGATAGGTTCCTACCAACAGAAGGTTACATACTTTTCCTATAATTCAATAGCAATTAGCATATAGTGACATGAATAGTTACAGATGATAAGACACTCAAAGTTCTTGGAGTTCAGTTTTTACCTTCAATATTTGTACTGCAGTAACTTGAACCTAACACCTTAAAACGTCTAGTGCCAACAATCTCCAAATGTAAAGAAGAGTATGGACTTGTCACCCCGAACATAAGGTAGAACTTGTTCCAAAATAGCTACTGCCTTTTTAATGTCCGCCAAGTAATCTGCAATAAGTACAATATAAGTTATTATGAATGAGTTATAGATAAATTCCATGTTATATAACACCCATCCGATAAAAAAGATTCAAATCGTTATGTTACAACCTGCCACACCCATCTGATACATGTTCCTCCACCAATTACTCTTCCTCTAGCTACAATATCACCGCCATCACCACCACCACCAGCTCCATAATCCTCTTCTAAAACCTGCACATGCACCACCAGCACCTCCTCCAACTAAAAGTGCGAAAAGCTACATATACATTGGTCAAACAAATCACAGTTTTATAAGTTTCATTAGTGAAAAGGCGAGGGTACCCCAATACACCTCAAGGAAAAACTTTTCCTTCCTATAAGTCTTTTCTCCGAAAGTGATTGTATATAGAATGAGTCGAGATAATGAAACTAATTGGTTCACACTTCGTGTGATCGTCTATGGATACGAGATCGAGACAATACAACAACGAAGTATGTTTACTTGATACAAAGGTTCAGACTTAACCAAACACAATAGGATTAACGTATCAATTAAATATGAATTAATGTTTGTGCAATTTACTTTAATTATAATAAAACAATTATAATGCATAAATATAAAGTAAATAACACAGCAAGATTTTGTTAACGAGGAAACCGAAACCGCAAATGCAGAAAAACCCTGGGACCTAGTCCAGAATTGAATACTCTCATGATTAAGCCGCTATACAAAATAAACCAACTTCTTATAGTTGAGACCAAGCAACTAAACCTATAGTTCACCTAGTTCCATCTGTATTCCCATGCCTCCAACCTGTAAACAAGTCACATACTTAGACCAATTACTTTGGTTCGTATTCCAAATAGTAAAGGAACAACAAATTTGTTTGGTATCAACTCTCTTCAACCAAGTGATATGAGTTGCGCAAAGGTTCCCTTGTTTATCTTAACATAAAATCCTTTGCCAGGTTCCAAGATCTATCTTATGTTCAATCACCAAAAGGCAATCAGTAAGATTAAGCCAATCAACACTCTTAATCCAAAGAACTGTGTATATGCCGAGCTTCTCAATTAATCAATCCAATATACCACAAGGATAAACCGATTATTAATTGGATCCTATGTTACCCAAACAAGTATTGTGCACACCAAAGATTATAAAACCAGGTCAGAAATCTTCTATCTCTTCTTTGTCTTCAAATATTCTTAGATCTTCAATTAACAATCTCTTGTGATCAATCACACATAGAACGGAGTCTGTTAATAATGGATTATCACAAGCTCGTATTTAGATCTAACAACAGTCTAAAAATCCATGTCGAAACCTTGAACTAGTTTGAGTGAATCTTATATCAGAAGAGAAGATTCTCAAGCATAAACAAACTAGGTGCAATCAAATTTCAACCACCGTTAGTCAATCAAATCAATATGAAAACTAAATATAAACCGCAATATCTAGTTTCCTACCAACGGGTCGCGCTAGAGCTTCTCAATCCCAAAGAAGACTTTAAATTGAGCGGCCGTAAGAGATTTCACCTAATTAGATTACTCTCCTCTCCGGTTGGCGGCTTCACCAGTAACAGTACAATAGAGGAAGTTTACTGTCACGAAGGATTAGTTTGCTAGAAATGAAAATTCAAAGTATTTATAGGCAAGGAAGTTTGGACACCAAGGAATTTCCAAAACCGAAAATATTTTCAAGATATTTTTCCATATTAACCCAAATTCGGTTTTCATAATTCCTGTTAATGCACTGTCCAAAAATAGTGATCGAAATCTCCTTGGAAAATCTTTAACTAGCAAATGCACATTACTAATTCTTATTTTCCATATATAATTAAAAGATTCTTAACTTATTTAAATTCGATCTGGGGATTTACTTCCTTCTTAGCTGTTAAGGAATATATTTGAACAATAAAAGAATACACATTAATGCGCGTGTTCAAAGCGTGTCGACATCTTACTCTTGCAAGTCCTTTTTCATACTTACTCACTTGAAACTGATTTACCACACTTCCAAACAAGTTTAGAATTGGTTCATCTGACTTTCAAGAACTATGTGATTGATCAAGTAACGCTCAATCACAAACCTGCCAAAGCAAGTTTCGGTTCTACCTCCTTGTGAGTATTGTGCATAGTCACACTAGCTTACCAAAGATATGGATGACTAGGTACTAGGATCGGTTCCCCACATATATTTGGTATCTAACTTGTATGCACTGCACATGTCCATAGGATCGGTATCCCTTGCGTAAAAATATATTGCACATGTTCATAGGATCGGTTCCCCTTTCTTCTATAAACCTTGTTGCACCTCATACAAGGATCGGTTCCCCCTTGTGATGTACTTCACCTCTTCATAGGATCAGTTCCCCTTTCCAAAATTTGGTCAGATACTCACAAACCCAATCATACCCCAGGTGATTACTTAAGATCGGTTTCACTAATAAAAGTCATACCAATACATAAGTCAGGCCCCATGTGAATAGTTTTACCAAGAACACAAACAAGTCATGAGCGGTTATACTAATCACACATATTGGTCGTTCATAAGATTTTCAATAAAGAACAGCCCCAATAACGCCTGGCGATTTCCTTTTCGGTTCACAACACATATCATGAACTTACTTCCTTATAACACATGTAAAAACATTGTTTCATAGGATGAAATCCTCACCTCACCCATACATAATCACAATAGCATTCATATGATTATGTCGATGTCTCATATACAAAGTATAATGGTTAAGCAAGAAATTTCATATTGTATTCCTTAATATTATATCTATCTAGAGTGTTCATGCTTCGCAGTTTTATGTATTCAATATGCACGACTTGAAAGATACGTAAGGGAATAAAACAGTTCAAGTAAAATATCACTAACCTCAAGTGGAAGGATGATGTAGTGGTTGTAGCTCCGTACTTCTTCAAGTCTTCGTAATACTTGTAATGTCTCACCCTAATACATTCAAGCTAACCTATACGAAGTTGACTCTAGTACATTTAAATCAAGCGACTCTTAAATGAGTTTTGCCTCACTAAAATATGACAACCAAACTTGACATACCAACGATTGGTGGGTTCAAACGAGCTATGCTCTAACAATCTACCACTTTGTTAATTTTAGTGACAAAACTCTTACAATCATATGGATAAACAAAGTACAATAATTAATTACACATACGCTTGATTCCCGAATTCAACAACACATAACCTGCATTCATTCAATCCTTAAAATTTCGTTGTTGAAATTATAATAACAAAGCTCATACTCCCCCTAAAGGTGATATAGGTAGATTTTCAATCCGCACATCTTTGTTATCCCAATTATATGATATGTTACTCCCCCTTAGTCTGTGCTTTTCCTCATTCGTTAGATAAACATTTCAAGCACCATTGTCCTCTTCCCTAGTGACACCAATCAACATAAAATTGAAACCAGCATCACATGTTTACTCTATATATTTCTCCCCCTTTTTGTCACAAAAATGACAAAGAAACGAAAAAATAAAGAACAACACGAAAAGGATCTTACAAATCTTAAAATATACTTGCAACCTGTTGAGTCAAGCACGAGGGTTTTACATACCATTTTTGATAACCAATATCAAAACCGAAACTACAAAGTAATTATGTTTTGATATGTTATCATGGAAATAATTGCCTGAAGCAATTTTCCCAACTAGTTTAGCAAACCAAAAATCAATTAAGCAACTTAGTTACTTTGCTAAACCGATTGTATAAATACAACCGCTTCATTCGATAAGACCAAAACAAAGATAAACTCCATTTTTCTCAACATGTTCTAATTATCCATATAACTTAGACCTTTAGATTTTAAACAAGCCAAATACTAGGTTAGTTAACTAGCATTTCCTTGTTTAGGCATTCAGCTAGACTTGAATAACCGAAACCTCTACTTTGATAATTCTAACTAAGATCAGAATTAACTTAGTTTAGCTTATCCGGAATCGAATTGGACTAAACAACTCATCCCGTCAATATATTCATTCGTTAAGCCATAAATAATTCATACAAACCAATAAATCAACTTGCATAATTAATTACCTCAACCGGAAGCAATTGAAACAACATATATCATTAAAGTTCCACTGTTGCACCGAAATTTTGTAAGCTTAAACAATTGATACCATACAATAAACAAAATAAAAATTGTTTTACTTAACTGGAAGCAATTGAAATAACATAAACATTAAAGCACCGCAATTGCACCAAACTTTCGTAAGCCTAAACGATTGATATCACAAAACAAAGCAAGATAACAATAGTTTTACTAAACTGGAACCAATTGAATCACACAAACATCCACACATACATAATGGAATAAACACATCAATTGTACCGATAATTTCGTTTAAGCAAAAGCAATATGTATATATCAAATAAAAATAGGTTTTTCTTAAAACTGGAAAACAATTAACTAACAAGATTGTTACCTCAATTTCGCATCCAACTTCTCCAATATGATAGCATCTTCTTCTTCCAGGGAGAATTGATATCGAAATACCACATGTTGTCATCCTTATGCAAAAACAAAAGAATAGCAACAACCAACCTTTACCAGAGAAAGGTTGAAAATCGGTTTTAACAATTGCAAGCAAAAGTTGAAAACCATCAAAACACATATGCTTTTATGCTAAACCAAAACCGATTCAACATATTGTGACTTTTTCACATATTGTTTCTACAGAACCCCTCATGATCTTTTGATAAAGCCTACCAACATGGGCTAGAACTTAATCCTGCTAAATCAAAAAGTCACCCCAACCATAAGGGTTCACAACATATTATGAGATCGAATATCAAGGTAATAAAACCGTAATCAAACATCCCATAAACATACATAGCAAATAAATAAAGTATTAAAGCACCGGCTATGTAAATAAAAAACTATCACAAGAAAAATTATAAATCAAATAACTTCATTCATAATAGTTTTTATTCATAAATAGACTTTACATAAAGTAGCCTAATTTTAGATAAGAATTTAATCTTATTTTGGCTTTACATGCCTTGTTGGAGAATTCTTTTAAGTGAATCTCTGTTTCTGTTAGATCCTTTTTACAGTATTCTAACCCTCTTTTGAATTCACCAAGATCTTTGGGCCACCTATATTTTGCAATAGACTGTTCATAACCAGAGATTTTCCTCTTTGCTGCAATAATATCATTATTGAGGAGATCTTTTCTTCCAATAAGTTACATTATTCCTTCAAGCATGTTCGGAGCTGGATAGACTGAAGGACATGCCTTTATAGGATAAGAGCAATAATTGGAACATATTCCATATATTATTTTCTCATAATATAATAAGCTTGACTTAAGAATGTTTTCAATTTTGTCTACACAAAATTCACAGATAATGTCAATACAACCTTAACCCTTAGCTAGAAAAGAAATAGCATGGAGTAACTTTGATCGGGGTAAGGATTTGCAGGAGTTGATCACTTCCAGAAGACTTAAAGTTAGGTCCTCATCGTTTTCTTTGTATGGAGAAAGCATTATTACAGTACACTCTTGTAATAAGAATAGCATTGTCGGTCCTATTTATAGACCCTTCTTTTTCCCTTTTCGAACCAAAACTCAACTAAGAAAGCTTGCCTAAAAACAAAAACTTACCCTGAATACAATCAAGAATATTGTACGTTTTTGGTAGGTCATGGAGTTTCGGTTAACTCTTTTTCCGTTTTTCTGCACAATAACAGATCATTGAAGGTTGTTTGATCATCGAAATCTTTGGACGTCTTTAGATCCCTTTTTAGTCTAAGCACTAGACTTTCATAGTTATCTTTGTATAAGGGTACAACTGGATTATTTTTCTTAAAATTGATTTTAGATGACTTCATTTTTGATACCTTTTTGGACTTTGGTATCCACTTGTAAGCTGACCTGGAATGAAGATTTTTCATCTCTAGTTCCATTGTATCTCTCCACCTTGAAACATCAGATTTCATATCCCTATTGATAGAGAAGTTACCCTTTCTATTATTTTCCCTTTTAGGAATGTTCCTTTTAGGGTATGACTTCAAATTATTATAATAACTCATTTGTCTTGCAGGATACTGATGATCTGAGAGATTCTTGGAGACGAAACATTTCAATTCTTTAGAAACAAATGCTAGAGCATTTTGCATCTTTCGAATTTTGCAATTCCTTTGCATATGACCTTTATCTCTATAATAAAAACAATACTTATTGAATGGTGTAAAGTTTTTTGAATTACCTTTATAATATGTTCGGTTACTATGCTGACCATTAGTTGACGTATCCTCTGGTTGCTTCTAGAGATGGTTTCCGTTGGAATTTCAATTGAGCACTTGGATGTCTCATGCGTGCAGGCTTGTTCTGGAGTAGAAGAGCAAACAGCTTTCACGAATTTCACTTCCTTGTTGATTGTTAACACATCATCTCCATTATACCCTAATCCACGTTTGTCGCCATGACCTCTCCATGCATCCAACATCGAGGATAAAGTGTTTGAGCTATCATTGAGCTTTCTTATCCTCTCAACCTCCTCTTCTAATACATTGATTTTCTCAAGAGATACAACAAGTTGATCCTCAAGAGGATTTTTCTTGACGGAATCAGACGCATGCTGTTCATTCCTTGTTGATTGTTGAGAATTAATCTTTGCCTCTGTCTCAACTAGTTTCTTATGTAACAAGTAATGTTTCCTGTTGAGAGTTTCAAACTCAAGGGTTTTTTAGTGTAGACTTTCTTCGTAGTTTCTAAGAAGATATCTGGAGTTCTGATATCCATAGAAGAAGCCAGAGAAGATTTTTCTTAGTTTCTTATTTTCTCTACACATCAGCCTTTTTGTAGAAATAACATCTAGTATAGAAGAGTATTCTGACATATCTTCTTCAACATCTTGATCGATTTCTGAGTCACCTTCTTCGGACATTTCATCAAGATGTTTTTCAAGGCAGGTCTGCCAATCACCAGAATCTACATTATATATATATCAAGTTGTTCAGTAGATACATAGGGAACATCATTTAGAGATGTTGATCCTTCATCTTATTTTACGTTAACTGAATCATGCAGTAGATTCATTTCTTATAGGATGGATCGCACCAAACACAGATTGTTAGATCTTTTCGTGTTTGCCTGCTCTGATACCAATTAAAAAGGCGAGGGTACCCCAATATACCTCAAGCTAAAACTTTTCCTTCTTATAAGTCCTTTCTCCGAAACTGATTGTCTATAGACTAAGTCTATACAATGCAACTAATCGGTTCACACTTCGTGTGATTGTCTATGGATACTACATCGAGACAATACGACAACAAAGTATGTTTACTTGATACAAAGGTTCGGACTTAACCAAACACAATAGGATTCACGTATCAAGTAAATAGGAATTGACGTTTGTGCAATTTAATTTAATTATAATAAAATAATTATAATGCGGAAATATAAAGTAAATGACACCGCAAGATTTTGTTAACGAGGAAACTGCAAATGCATAAAAACCCCGGGACCTAGTCCAGAATTGAATACTCTCAGGATTAAGCCGCTATACAAAATAAACCAACTTCGTATAGTTGAGACCAAACAAATAAACCTATAGTTCACCTAGTTCCGTCTGTATTCCCATTCCTCCAACCTGTAAACAAGTCACGTACTTGGACCAATTCCTTTGGTTCGTATTCCAAACAGTAAAGGAACAACAAATCTGTTTGGTATCAACTCTCTTCAACCAAGTGATATGAGTTGCGCAAAGGTTCCCTTGTTTATCTTATCATAAACTCCTTTGCCAGGTTCCAAGATCTATCTTATGTTCAATCACCAAAAGGAAATATGTAATATTACGCCAATCAACACTCTTAATCCAAAGAACTGTGTTGATGTCGATCTTCTCAATTAATCAATCCAATCTACCACAAGGATAAACCGATTATTAATTGGATCCCCTGTTACCAAAACAAGTATTGTGCACACCAAAGATTATAAAACCAAGTCAGAAATCTTCTATCTCTTCTTTGTATTCAAATATTCTTAGATCTTCAATAAATACCTGCACACAACTACCTGAATCTTTTGTGATCAATCACACACAAAACGAAGTCTGTTAACAATGGATGATCGCAAGATCGTATTTAGATCTAACAACAGTCTAAAGATCCCTGTCGAAACCTTGAACTAGTTTGAGTGAATCTTATATCAAAATAGAAGATTCTAAAGCATAAATAAACCAGGTGCAATCAAAGTTCAACCACCATTAGTCAATCAAATAAATATGAAAACTAAAGATAAACTGCAATATCTAGTTTCCCACCAACGGGTTGCGCTAGAGCTTCTCAATCCCAAAGAAGACTTTAAATTGAGCGGCCGTAAGAGATTTCACCTAATTAGATTACTCTCCTCTCCGATAGGTGGCTTCATCAGTAACAGTACAACAGAGGAAGTTTACTGTCATGAAGGATTAATTTGCTAAAAATGCAAACTCAAAGTATTTATAGACAAGGAAGTTTGGACACCAAGGAATTTCCAAAACCGAAAATATTCTCAAGATATTTTTCTATACTAACCAAATTCGGTTTTCATAATTCCCGTGAATGCACTGTCCAAAAATAATGATCGAAATCTCCATGAAAAATCTTTAACTAGCAAATGCACATTACTAATTCTTATTTTCCAAATATAATTAAAAACCTTAATTAAAAGATTCTTAACTTATTTAAATTCAATCGTGGGATTTACTTCCTTCTTAGCTATTAAGGAATATATTTGAATAATAAAAGAATACACATTAATGCGAGTGTTCAAAGTGTGTCAACATCTTACTCTTGAAAGTCCTTTTTCATACTTACTCGCTTGAAACCGATTTACCACACTTCCAAATAAGTTTAGAATTGGTTCATCTGACTTTCAAGAACTATGTGATTGATCAAGTAACACTCAATCAAAAACCATGGGTGTAACGGTTCTACCAAAACAAGTTTCGGTTCTACCTCCATGTGAGTACTGTGCATAGTCACACTAGCTTACCAAAGATACGGCTGACTAGGTACTAGGATCGGTTCCCCACATATATTTGGTATCTAACCTGTATGCATTGCACATGTCCATAGGATCGGTTCCCCTTGCCTAAAAATGTGTTGCACATGTTCATAGGATCGGTTCCCCTTTGTTCTATAAACCTTGCTGCACCTCATACAAGGATCGGTTCCCCCTTGTGATGTACTGCACCTCTTCATAGGATCGGTTCGCCTTTCCCAAATTTGGTCAGACACTCACCGATCATACCCCTGGTGATTACTTAAGATCGGTTTTACTAATAAAAGTCATACCAATATATAAGTCAGGCCTCATGTGAATAGTTTTAACAAGAACACGAACAAGTCATGAGCGGTTATAATAATCACACATATTGGTCGTTCATAAGATTTGCAATGAAGAACATGCCAATAACGCCTGGCGATTTCCTTTTCGGTTCACAACACATATCATGAACTTACTTACTTAAAACACATATAAAAACATTGTTTTCTAGAATGAAATCCTCACCTCATACCTATACATAATCACAATAGCATTCATACGACTATGTCAATGTCTCATATACAAAGTTTAATGGTTAAGCAAGAAACTTCATATTGCATTCCTTAATACTATGTCTATCTAGAGTGTTCATGCTTCACAGTTTTATGTTTTTAATATGCATGACTTGAAAGATATGTTAGGGAATGAAACAGTTCAAGTCAAATATCACTAACCTCAAGTGGAAGGATGATATTGTGGTTGTAGCTCCGTACTTCTTCACTTCTTCAAGTATTCGTAATACTTGTAATGTCTCACCCTAATACTTTCAAGCTAACCTATACGAAGTTGACTCTAGTATAATTAAATCAAGAGAATCTTAAATGAGTTTTGTCTCACTAAAATATGACAACCAAACTTGACATGCCAACGCTTGGTGGGTTCAACCGAGCTATGCTCTAACAATTAGTATTGCATTAGAAAACAAGTTAAGCATACAAATACCATGGCTAGTAGCCAAAAAAAACCATTTTCAGTAAAGGTTTCTTCCAACATATGAAACTTCTAATGAAATTGAAGGCAAAGATGATACATAGTTCAATGTGATGATACCAAATTCCTTATGTAGTTATTATTTAAACAACTTAAAACAAATTCCATGAAATCTATCATGAACGGATGAAGTCGAATTTAAATAATGGATGAAACTCAAATCAAATGATGGGTAATAAAAATGATGAAATTTAGAGCTTCAGAGCAGAATATCATCCAAGGAAGAGTAGTTAGAAGATACACATACTCAAATACATGTGTAATCAACAATTATACATCCAAAATGCAAGTGTAACCAGCAATTACACATCATGATGCAAGTGTAACCAGAAATTACACATCCAAAATGAAAGCCATTAGCAAGACACGAAAATTATTTTAGCTTCACCTCAACTGCAGTTGCAGATCAACTCTGCCATTCATTAAATCAAGCCTAAACATTCATCTAAAGTTCACAATCCCTGTAAATGCAGCTGTCAAAAACCAGCACCAACCTTCTATAATTAGCTACAAGATAACCTGAGCACCACCAGAACCACCAACTCCATTTCTGAATCTTCTGCACACAGCCACACCAACAAAACCTGTAGAAATGCATTTCTTCCTCTCTTCTACAGTTTTGAGACAAAAATAACAAAATCAAGATCAAAATTCAAAAATGCAGAGAGTAGAATCCATATTTGTTATTGTAACCAACGCATCTTCTTCTTCTAATAATAAATTTATTATCATTTTTCTAGATCTAAAAGAGCAAATGAAAAATAAATCAAATCGATTGAAAACAATTCAATCAAATACATGAGATGTATTTGAATCAACTGAGAAATCCAAATTAAATGACTTAGATCAAATCGATCGATTGATTAAGCTGTTAATCGTAATCAATAAATCAATTGAAACAAAAAAATGTTGGAGATCTGAGATATAATCTATGGAGAAGAAAGAAAATCCTAGAAAAGATCGAATTAAAATGATTGCAACAGAATAAATTTATCTATTCATCATTTTCGGTGATGAAGTCTTCTTGATCTTTCACTGCTATTTTCTCGATCTTCTTTAACACAACAAAAAACTCATCCAAAAAAGATCTCCTCGATCATGAAACAAGTCTAATGATTTCCGGTGATGAAGTCGTCTCGATCTTTCATTATTGATGAATGAATCTGAACAGAGAAATTTCGCCAGAGCCGAGAGAGAATGAATGGAGAAGAGAGAGAAACAAAATTGAGAAATGAAAAATATCTTCTATATTCCTCTTGTATATATACTAAAGGGTAATGTTGCCATTATTAAAATTCGGAATAATTAATTATGGGCCAGATATGAAGAAAAATTGATATTTTGGGCATAGTAGTAGCATTTTCTGAAAGTATGGAGTTGACAATGAAGGATCCATTTAGTGGGGCTTCTATATGTTGAACCCATATAGTAGGGTTGTTCTAGTATTTTTCACTTTGTATGAACCATTATTTCAGGGTATTTGTCTTAAGAATAAGGTCTTACGGTCCCTTGATAGCCGTTGGATGAGAATATAAGGATGGTTTGGATTATTTCTTTTTTGCTGAGAAACACACCACTGCATTAACTTAGAAGAAAGTTACATACATCAATTATAGGCTCTTTCCTCATCAAACTGTCCAAAAAAGGAGGAAAAGAAGCCCAAATATCTTTCAAACTGTACTTTCTAACCCGACGTGCAAGCCGGTCAGCTAGTTTGTTCTTAAGAAGCTTAATATATACAAGTTTAAAACTATTACAACTTGAAAAATAAAGCCGACACTCCTCCAGAAGATCACTGCACCATTGCCTCCATCAACAAAATCCATTAACTGAAAGCAATCACTTACAAACAGGACTTTAGATAGATTCATCTCAAATGCCCAGGACATAGCCAAAATTAGTGCAGTCGCCTCAGCACCAACTGTATCTGTAATCAGTCCAAAGTATGATCTAGATATTTTTACTCTACCTGCATTGTCACAGATAATAATACCAACACCCATGTTAATTTCTTGAAAGAACCATCGATGAACATGATATAATCAACAGCCTGAATAAGAGTTTTAACATCCATTCTAATAGTTTTATTAGTCAAAGGAGGAGCAATATAAGTATTGATTAATCTTCTAGTATCCATAATTACTCTATCAAGATTTAGCGAAGCACTTCTGAAAACCACATCACATCTTAATTTCCAAAGACACCACATTACAATAGCACCAATGCTTGGCCAATTTACAACATAAGGAAAGTTACCCAAGACTTTATCAAACCATCTCAGAAAAATATCTTCAATCCAATCATAATCAGAGACAACCAAGTGTTGTAGAGATAGAACAAACCAAATATGAGACGTTATAGGGCAAAGGAAAAACAAGTGCATAACAAATTCAACATCATTTCTGCATAATGAACAACAATCATCAACAGCAGGATTATAAAGCTTAAGGATAGAATTTACCGGTAACATTTGAGCAAAAACTTTCCACGTAAAGAATTTAATTTTTGGAAAGCAATCTAAATACCAAACTTTTTTCCAAAAAGAATCTTTTTCAACCGAAATAGACTCATTCATATATACATTGTAAGTTGTCTTAATAGTGAAAGCACCACTTTTAGTATGAGCCCACATAATGTTATTTTTTTCACTAATTTTAATTCTTAGAGACCTAATCTTTATAACATCATCACGAGAGAACAAAGAGATTAAAAGTCCAATATTCCAAGTATTATTCTAAACATCTATAAGCTCACTAACAAAAGTGTAATCATTAAAATTAGGACTAATCGAAACCGGTGGCGAATTATTAAAAGGTAACTAGATTGAAGACCAGATTCTCGTAGAAGTACCATCATTAATTTTACTCACAATATTATCTTTTAAGAAAACAAAACTATTAACTATACCTTTTCGGATCCAAGAAGAAGTATTCGCAGCTTTATCTATTTCCAACAAGTTTTGATTAGGGAAATACTTATCTTTTAAAAATCTAGAAACAAACTGATCTGGGTTTTTACAAATTCTCCAGCCCAGTTTAGCAATGAAAACCCTATTAGTAGCATAAGAGTTTTTAATACCTAGGCCACCACTTAATTTGGACTTACCAATATCATTCCAAGAATGAAAATATGCAGCTCGCCTTGGGTTTTTCTTAGACCACCAAAACGTTCTCTGAATTGAATCAGTTTTAGAAGTAATCTTTTTAGGAAATGGAAAACAACACACATGGTAAACAACTCTTCTACCAGCACCATTAAGATTAGTTCTCTTACAATTACTCAATCTAGCATAGAACTTATCTATAAGAAACTGAAAAGACTTAGTTTTATCCCTTTTAACAAATAAAGGAGTGCCAAGGTATTTCTCAGAACTACTCAGAAATTTAATCCCAAGAGTGTTTGACAGTAACTTCACATGCTTATGATGCATCTTAGCACTAGTGAAAAAAATAGATTTCTCAAAGTTGATAGCCTGACCCGAGGACTTCGCAAAAGTATTTATAATCTTCATAAGGTTTCTAGCATAAGTTAAAGAATATTTCGAAAAAAGCATACAATCATCAGCGAAAAAAAAGTGAGAAATAGAAGGACTATTTTTCATTAGTTTAAAACCTTGAATCATTTTATCAGTCTCACCTTTCATCAAAAGTTGAGATAAAGTTTCCATACAAATAATAAAAATGTAAGGAGATAGGCAATCTTCATGCCTAATACCCCTAGTAGGGAGAAAAACCTCACCCGGTGAACCATTAACTAATACTAAATAAGACATCGTACTAATACATTGGAAAATCAGCTGGCACCAATCTTCAGAAAAACCAAGTTTTTTAAAGACTGAAAGAATAAAGGGTCATTCTAGTCTATCAAAAGCTTTTGAAAGATCTAGCTTGATGGCCATAAAACCATTTTAATTGTATTTTTTTCTTCCTAGTTTTAAAAAAGTGCAAGATTTCATGGCTAATGATAATATTATCTTGAATCTGCCTATTTGTTATAAAAGCTGATTAAAAAAGAAAAATAAGAAAATCAAGAAGAGGTTTTAAACAATTTGTAAAAAAAAATGAAATAATCATATAAACTGTATTAGTTAAGCTAATAGGTCTAAAATCATTAGGAGGGGAAAGATTATTTACCTTAGGAATAAGCGCAATAAATGAATGGTTTAAATGCTTAAGAATAAACTTATTGCGAAAGAAAGATTGGACATGATTAATAACCTCAACAAATACTTCCTCCCAATTATCTCTGAAAAATCCTCCCGGGAAGCCATCAGACCCCAGAGATTTCCAAGGAGCCATATTGTTAACAGTAAAGTGAATTTATTCAATTGTAGGAATTGCCACTAAGTCGACATTCATTTCTTCCGCAATAATTGGTTGCACATCTTTTAAAAATTCTTCAATATCAGTATTACTTGGCATAGAAAAAGTATAAGTACATTTAAAATGATTTGTAAGAAGAGAAACAACTTGCTTTCTATTTTCCAACCAATTACCCTGACTGTCTCTTATAATATGAATGGTGTTATACATGTTCCTATGTTTCACCGTGTTATGAAAGAAATTTGTATTCTTATCATAATGTGTAAAGTAGTCAATTCTCGATTTTTGTTTATAAAAAGTATTTTCAACCTCATACACGAAATCCAGCTGCTTAGAGTAATTCAAAATATAATTACCTATAGTTGGAGTATATGGCATAGACTAAAGCTTCTCAATTTCAGAATTTAATAACCTAGCTATAGTAGTTTTAATATGACCAAAAGAATTCAAGTTCCATTTGCTAAGATCCTGCTTAAGATTTTTAAGCTTACCATCAATAATAAAACTTGGAGAACAATTAACTCCTTTATCCCAGGAATTAATAAGTACTGTCTTAAAGTCAGGACTCAGCTGCCAACATTTAAAGAATTTATACGGAATAAAAAGACCTTGTTCTTGATAAAAACACTTTAATAAAATAGGGTTGTGATCAGAAAAAACTCTTCCTAGATTAGTGACCCGAGTATGTGGAAGAACCAAAACCCTTTTTTCATTCATAAAACCCCTATCTAATTTTTCAAAAATCAATTCAGTTGGATTCTTGAACCTTCTATTACACCACGTGAAAGGGCTACCAAAAGCAAAAATTTCATTCATATTTAACTGAGTTACGCTATTTCTAACAAAATCCGGAGGAAAGGAATTTTCAGGGTTACCACATTGTTTTTCCGAAGCATGCAATATAAAGTTAAAGTCACCTAATAATATCTAAGGCCTACTACAATCTTCATTCATATGATTTAAATAATTCCATTGATTCATCATACCTAGAGCATTCAGAGAACCATAAATGAAAGAAACAATGCAGTTTTTGATAACCAGAGTAATGTCACAAACAATATGAATCATGTTAAAAGCATTACCTATTACTTCAATATTTGAATTTGAAAAATATACTAATGCTAAACCACCTGATTTACCAACAGCAGGCACCACATACCATAAATCATTAGGGAGATTATGACAAAACTTGTTTACAGTTTCAGTGTCTACCATAGTTTCTAATAGACAAAATGCATTAGGTTTAAATTTTCTATAAATGTTTAAAAGGTGAAACCATTTTTTATCCAAGCAACAACCATTCATGTTCCAACAAAGAAATTTCATGAATCTAAGCTATAATTAAATTAAAAAGAAAACATAGATGAAATAAAGATAAATTAAGTAAAAACCTCAAAGAAAACTTACAAGGTCATGAGCATAGGCCGGCTCAGCATCCATATAGTCCATTGGGTCCACCATCATGATATTTACTTCATTTTCAGATTATTCTTCAGTGATAAGAGGTTCAGGATGTAGAACTGCAATAGGATTAGGTTCATAGATAACTTCCTTATCAAGACAGCATTCTAGAACTTGATTGCTTGACGCTAAATACTCTGAAGATTGATTAAATAACATGTCTGAAGTATAGCTAAGTTCATAAGAAGAGTTAACCATAACCCCATAGCTAGAAAATACTGTTTGAGATACAGTAGTACATGAAGCTGACCAAAAGACATTAGATTCCAAATTTTTAGGACTCGACAAACCACTTTTACCCATATTAAAAGACAACCCAATGGGAGGAGAGAAAGGTGGTAGAGATACCATAGGATGCCAGTGTGGTACCGGAACCATAAAGGAAGAAGAAGAACTTGAACTAGAACCAACAAAGATAGATTCAAAATTTGTTCTAGATATTTTTCCCTTTTTATCATGAATAAAAAAAAAGGATCAAAAGAAAAACCATGTTCAGCAGGAATAGAAAGATCCGAGGATAAAAGCAAGGGACAAGAAGAGGACTGAGCAGATCCTTTTACAGAAGAAGAGCTAGGTTCCTTAATGGTTAAAGCAATAACAGAAGGAAATAGAGGAAAAATGGAAGAAAGCACAGGGAGAGAAGTAGAACTTGAACCTTTTACATTTCCAACAGGCTAGAGACTGAAAGAACAAGCTAAGGGTTATGCAGCAGAACCAATACGAGATCTAGAACTAGCAGAAGCAGAGACATCAACCCTCTTAGTTTCACAAGAACCTTCCCCTTTTTTCAGAACCAGAACCCACCTTAGCAAGAGCAACATGAGTAGCATTAGGCGAAGGAGAAGGTAAATCTCTCACAAAGATTCTAGATTGAATTTCCTTGCACTTGAATTCATCATGAAACAGTACAAAATATTTTGTGCATGCATGAAAAGTAAACTTAGGATAAAAGGCAGACATAGTGTAAGTTTTTTCCAGAAGTATTAAAAACAACTTTCTTAGCCATTTGAGACTTTAAAGGAACCATGACCTTTGCTTCATAAAAGTTTCCCATGGGAGTATCAACTGCTCCAGTCTTACCTAATTGTTCTATAATTTCCCTAACTTTTCCTTTGTTAATGAGAGATGTTAGGATAGTGACTTGGGCAAGCATTAAAGTTTTGTCCCATACCAAATCAAACACAGACTCCAGGTCACCCAAAGGTTGAACAACAAAAAGTTGACCAAAAAGAAAAGATGGCCTAGCAGCCATTGCCAAATCAAGATCAGAACTTTTCTTGAACATAATAACAAAAAGATTCAAAACACCCTTCATCCCTTTAATAAAAGGATTATCTAGCTTAAAGTCTGCAGAGTTAATAGTCCACACTCTATTTAAATGATGTTTAACTGAAGTTTTGTGGTAGTTACGATACTGGTCACACATCAGACCTGCTATCCTAAAAGGAAACTCTTCCACATCTTCATCTAGATCTAGGACCCTCACATTATCTTCAGGCACATCCATAATCACTCAGAATTGAATATAAATCAGACTTAAGAGAGTATCAAAAAGAGGAGAGCTTTCAACCTAACTAGAAGATCAATGAGACTCATAAACTAAGAAGCGGTTAACTATATAAAGAGAAAAAAGAATAAGAATAAATTATAGTTACTTGCAGCCCAAATATTTTAGTCTTCTCTAAGATATTTGTTTTAACTATCCCAAAAACCAAATCTTTACTCAACAGACTGACATACCATCAGCTGAACAAACAAAACAAGTCTCTCTAATAACCAAAGTTGCCAAGTGTTAGATCAAAACATCTCTCAAGATACGCATATATACAATAAGATAATCAGAATTAATTAAAAAAATCCAATTCTTAATTCATCTGATAATTTTCCAGGGCTGATATTATCAGTTTCCAAAGACAAACCCTTAGAATTCTTCAACCAAAACCTGTATCAAGAAGAACCTATAAGTCTAGATAGCAGGCAATCATAAGCCTAATAAAATTCTTTAAGAAAATAAAACTCTTCATAATTCAACCAAGAGGGTAGTCTAAGTTCAAAAGAAGTAAATTAATTCCTTCATAACCAAATCCCTACAGGACGTAGGATCTCATAATGCTAAAAATAACATATCCAAGAACAATCTTCAGAGAAATATCAATCAAACCAATAAAGTAACATTGATAGGAACAATAAACCATATCCGGAAGAAACCTCTATAAACCAATAAATACATTTATCACTTTGCTTAATCTCATGATGGTGAAAACCTGAACCCTGTGTTGCCGTCTTCCTCAACCCATAACCTAATCCGAAAAGAGAATTATAAAAGTTAGAATTGATAATTAGAAGATTACTAAAATCACAAAAATTTAAAACAAAATCAATAAATAAATTTAAAAACGAAGATAATTGATAACTATATAAGGGATAAAAAGATTGGATTGATATGACTAGACCAACATAAACTAGGGCTTTGAAAAACAAACAAGGAAAAAGGAAAATTTAGGGACACTTTTGAAACAATTATATCATTGAGATGATACGATTTGAGCAAAATATTCAGAATAACATAGATGAAGAAAAATCTAGAAAGAAGAAGAGGAATTAAACGAAGAAGACGATGTAAATCTTTTGAGATTGACTAAGTCAGCGTCGCCTAACCAATCGCCTAAAAACCTCCCAGAGCAACTCTTGATAGTCGATTTAGATTTTGGATGGTTTGGATTAACTCACCCTAATAGGGTAAATTCGGGTAAACTTACGACTCGTAATGAAAAATAAAGTTACTCACCAGTCTCTCTATTGTAGATTTCATCAAACTTAAATACTATAAGTTTTTAGGAAATGTCAATGTGCTTGAATTGATGTTCCAGTGCTGCATCAATTTTAACTCTAATATCTTTCTTGCACCGTGGTTGGCCTACTGAGGATTGATTATTCTATTGATGGTCTTTATATGAATGGGGAATGATGGTTTCACCCCATTTGAATTGTGTGATATATATTGATGTAGTTATTTAGTTGTGAGTTGTTATAGAAACAAATTAGTTAGATAAGATAATTTCTGGTAGTGATTTAGATTATAAATTTATGATATTTATGCTGTTTTTTCTTTGGGATCTGTATTGTTTGGGTGTTTTGACTCCATCAGGGAGTTTGAGATTTTGACACTTAAGAAGCCAAAATTGGGTTTGGCTTATTTGATTCTCACTTACTGGGGAAGGAGGGAAAGAAGATGGGGTTTAGAGGATCTGTATTGGCCATAATTCCATTTGGTGAAATTCAGTAGATTCATCATTTTGATCTTTGTTTCGTTAAGAAAAAGAAAACATGTGCATCACTTAAAAATCAAGTAAGAATACAAAGTATCAAATTCCTAATTAATTTTTCTGCCGAAAATTACTTGAGTATGGAGTGGTGCATCCGCTCAAAAATTTGTTAATAGCAGTCGATGAACTATTTGAGTGGAAGAAGAGAATTATACACAAAAAGCATGTTCATGGGTTCATGGACTTTTTAATCATACAAATTTTATTATACACAAACACTACCAGAAACCCTTGATGATCAAACCCTTCCCCCAATAATAATAAATCACAGAAGATACACAAGGGAGAAGGAGAAGACGATGATTATCTTACGGGTTGTAAGTTTACCCGGATTTACCCTATTAGGGTGAGTTAATCCAAACCATACTTATATTCTCATCCAATAGATATCAAGGGATTGTAAGACCTTGTCAAATAAGGGGATGTCAAGGGATCCTCCATCTTGGTCCATTTATATTAGGACCCACATCAGTTTGGTCCTTTCAGAAAACACCTTTTTTATTTGGTCCATAATTGTTTAAAAATATGAAACACATAATAATACCCTCCTCTAACTGTTACCGCCGTAAACACATTCATCTACCTAAAAACAGGTAAAATCTTCTTTCTCTTTTCAGTCTCTCAATTTCACCTTTGCAAAAACTGCTTCGTCTTCTTCTATTTATCTGAAAAAAAAACCAGAAAACGAACAGATCAAACAACAAAAATCGAAAAAAAAAATCATCAATCGAAATCAAGTCAGTCATCAAAATCCAAAAAAAAAAAAAAAAAAAAAAACAATCGAAAAGAAACAACCACCAAAAAACCTAGAATATATTTAAGAAATCAAAACCCTAAAATGAAGAGATCGAAGAAGAAAATAGCAGAACCCATTGACAATCAAAGAAGGAAACATCTAATTAGTTGTAGTTGAAGAAGAACTAGTTAAAAAAATCAAAATCAAAGAAACCAGCGAAAGGTACGATTCGAACAAAAAATCCTAATTCGGAGTACTATAAGTTGATTTTTGATGTTGAATATTATTTTGAAGTTAAATTTTGATATTGAATGTTTCTTTAAATGCATATTCATCATGTTTTATGTTGTTTTCATGTTGATTCATTTATATTCAGTTATAGGTAGTGTATATCTTGTCGGAGTTCACGAAATAGAATGAACTCTAAAAAAGTTGTAGATCTATTTGATGTTTGATGAATTATAAGTCCTTCTTTGACTGAGTTCATTTTGTACCATGAACATGTTTCTTTTTTGATGTTTGTTGGACTTCATTTTGTAGAATGAAGTCTAGAAAAATTGTAGATCTAGATGCTATAATTCACTTTGTAGAATGAACTCCACAAAATGAACTCCCACATAATGAACTTTGTAGAATGAAGTTCTCGAGTGTTGGTCCTTCTTTGAGAGCTCATTTTATTGAATGAACTTCGAACTGCTTTCATCTTTGAAAGTTCATTCAGTATTGGTCCTTCTCAAGCTACATTTTGTCTTCTTTTATTAGCTAATTTTTATAAAAGTAACCATTAGTCTTCTTCTTTTTTTTTTTTTTTTTTAAATGCAGAAAATAAGATAAAGTGTAGCTTTGCTGGAGTCATTTCACTTGGTGATAAGATTAAAGCACTAGAGGGACAAGAAGCTTTGAATAAAGACCAAAGAAAGGCTTTGTATATGAGTCTGTTGAGGGAATATAATCAAAATATTTATAGAAGATGACGTTGTTGCTTTTGAATGGATTAAGTCAACAAATGTTGTAAAAGTTTTTTGTAATGCACACCGTTTCATTCTTGATACATTCATTTTCAAAGTAATGGAAAAAACACATGTTCTAAGATCCTCACTTAAAGAGTTGTCGTTAGTGTTTGGAATTCCATCTATCTCTGGAGGAGGAATACAAAAATCTTTCTTAGATTCAAGAACTACACTTTTGGGAGGTTCTATACAACCTAAAAATTTGTTCCACCAAACAAGAAAGATTTTGATATAAAAAACACAGAATTTAAAGAAAAAATCATTGAGTTGATTAAGAATGAAGGATCTATTGAAGATCTTGTAACCATGTTTGAACTTTTTTATCTTGTATACCATTTTTCTTACTACTGGTGATGGAGGTTCCATCCACACTAAGTACCTAGATTGCCTAAAGTCAATAGGTAGAGTATCTTTGCCGCATCTCGTACACAAGCATTTGATGGTGAGGTGAAAAACTATTAGATATTTGTTCATAATTATTTGGTGGTTTATTTGTATAGTTCTTCATAATTGTTGCTGATAACTGATTAGTATGATTTTTATTTTTACAACTTTGGTTTATTGAGTATTCAAACAAATTAACACACAGGTGGAAGGTGCAAAAAATAGTAGAAGATGAAGTCTATTGTCCAAGATTTGCAAGGTGGAATATCGACACCATTTGCAAACACTTAGAAATGAATGTTGAAGATTATGAAGAGGTAAAAAAACTACTTTAAGATGCTACTGTTATATTGTATTTGATTCTGTAATGAACTCTGTTACTTTAACATAAAACTGGGAATTCATTCCACAAAATGAACTTTGACTGTTAATGTCGATTCCTCTGAAGTTGTAGTTCAATCTTTATAATGAATTCCTACTATGAATGTTTAATGAGGATGCAATTAGGGGTTCATTGTGTGAAATGAACTCTAAAAAATATTGATACTGTATGACTATTGTAGGTACTGAATATCGCAAGATAATAGTTCACGAGTATCGGGAGAAAAGAGTTATAAAATGTTACGATGATAGAAGAAGCGCAGAGAAATATGAAGTTTTGCGAGGATGGAGTAATTTTGCGAGTATGAGTTGCGATACTTCGTAACTCATGTACAGCTGTATAAAGTTTTACTATAAATAGGAGTTCAAATGTAAAATTCGAGAGGTTCTTTTAGTGAGTGTTAGAAAATATTTTAGGAAAGAGAATAGAGAAAGTTGTAACTATTCTAATTCCATTTAGATACTTCTTTTTGATCAATTGAGAACATTAATAAGAAAATTGTTATTTATCATCAAGAACTTCTTGAGTTTTTACTAATTCTATTGAGGGTGTAGTTGTAGGTTATTCTGCAACTACATAATTGGCGCTAGAAACAGGGATTGAACCTGTGGTAGCCTAAATTTGAGGGAATTGTGGAAAATTTGAAGATCAAATGAAGTTAGTAGATGGAGATGACAAAAAAGAAGAATGTAATATGATCACAGAGACAATGATTGATGAATTTCATAGTAATATGAAGGGAAAAATATACAAGCGAGATTGTAGAGGAAAAAAGATCATGGAGGAAGAAAAGATGACAACTTTAGAAGAATGGGAAAAGCATAAAATCACATTTTCAGTAGAAGAAATTCCAAATGAAGACTTGAACCACACTTCACCATTGGTGATCACATTGCCAATCATGCTAGAAGATAAGAAAGCTGAAGAAAAATGGAAATTAAACCGAATTTTGGTTGATACGGGGAGTTCTGTTAATATTATATTCTATCATGCACTTAAGGGGATGGGAATTAGAGATGAAGAAATCATAAATTCAAAGTGTCTTATTCATGGATTAGGGAAATCTACAACAAAATCTAAAGGAGAAATCATGCTGCGAGTATTACTAGGAGAAATCGAAACACATGTAATCTTGTGTGTGATAGATATGGAATCTCCATATAACATGCTGATAGGAAGGCCGTGGATTCATGCGATCAAAGACCATTGTTGCTTCAACATTACATCAAAAAATCAAATTTCCTACACCAAATGGAATTCAAGAAATAAAAGGAGATCTTGATAGTGCAAAATTTGTTATCAAATTGAAGTAACACAATGCGGAGGAAGAGCAAGAAAGAAACAACTTCGTAGGAAACTTGCAAAGGAAAACAAGAAAAGAAGAAGAATTCAGTGTATACAATAAAGAAAAGGAAGGGAGAGGTATACCAAATGAAATTGATTCGCAATACTTGGAAGTAAAGGGTAAAATCCGTGTTTCTTGGAGTTGTGAGATTTGTGTTTCTTGACCTCATTTGGCTTTTTTACTGATTGTTTTGGTGTTTGTTTGATTAAGGTTATCCTCTTCGAACACCAAGGATGGAATTCCAAGAGATGAGAAGAAATCAGTTTTTTCTTTATCAATTCAAAGTGTCTTAACTGGTGACTACTTGTTAGTGATAATGGGGTTCCGATGAATCATGAAAAAAAAGCAACAAAATTGTTAGTGAATTTTGCTGGTCATGGTGAAGATAAAATCTAAGGATGATCTTTGATACTTTTATAAGTCCATACAAAATCAGGGTGCAATATCTATCTCTTCTGTAAACTATGTTTTCCATTGTACTCTTTTTTGGCTCTTGTAGATATGCTTTAGTGAGATATGGCCATCATCATGTCTATACCAAATCATATCTGATTAAACTTTGTTGATGTTAAGGGATTTGTCCCCAGAAAAAGAAGGGGAACCAGCAAAAATAATTAAAGAACCAACACCTATGGGGGAGCAAAGTCCAAGCTATGTTGCAGCTGAACCAACTAAAGAAATAAATATTGGAAGTAAAGAGGAGCCTTTATTCTTACGAATTGGAACTAAGATGGATGAAGAAGAAGAAAAAAGGACTACTAATCTTTTGCGAGAATATAAAGATATCTTCGCAGGAAGTGTAGATGAGATACCAGGAATTGATCCATCAGTGGCATGTCATAGATTTAATATAGATAAAAATATAAGACCATTCAAACAAAGAATAAGGAAGATATCACAAAATTATCATGTACAGATAGAAGAAGAATTACAAAAGATGTTGGATGCAGGGATCATAAGGGAAGCAAAATATCCAGAATGGATTGCGAATATGGTCATTGTTAGAAAAAGAATAAAGGAATAAGAATTTGCATAGATTTCACTGATCTAAACAAGGCATGTCCCAAAGATAGTTTTCCATTACCATATATACCACAAATGGTGGAATCAGCTGCAGGTCATGATAGAGTCACTTCACTTGATGGATATAAAGGGTATAATCAAATATCACTCGCAGAAGAAGATCAAGAACATACTGCCTTTTTTACTCCAAGGGGTTTGTATTGTTATGTGAAGATGCCATTTGGTTTGCGGAATGCGGGTGCTACATATCAACGTATGGTTGAAAAAGTGTTCGCGAAGTGGATACATAAAACTTTGGAGGTATATGTAGATGATATGTTGATAAAAAGCAAGGAAGCTAAAGACCATGTGCAAGATTTGAAGGAAATATTTGAGCAAATGAGAAAGTTCAACATCAAATTAAATCATGAGAAATGTATAATTGGGGTTTCATCTGGAAAGTTCTTGGGATACATAGTATCGAAGGAGGGAATACAAGTTGATCCAGAAAAGGTCCAAGCAGTTCGTGACATGCCAACACCTGCAACGGTAAAAGAAGTACAAAAACTAAATGGACTCTTGGCTTCACTTGGGAGATTTATTTCGCGAATGTCAGATAAGTGCAAGCATTTTTTCAACATACTTAAGAATGGAGAAAAATTCAAATGGACTGATGAATGTGAAAAAGCTTTTCAAGGAATCAAAGAATACCTCGCAAATACATCTATACTACAGAAACCAGAGAAAAACGAAGAATTATTGGTATACCTCGCAACAATTCCATATGCTCTAAGTGCAGTTCTGTTACGAGCAGACGCAGGAGTAGAAAGGCCCATTTACTACATTAGTAAAACCTTTAATGCAGCAGAAAATAATTATTCTAAAATGGAGAAGTTAATCTTAGCCCTGGTTTATGCATCATTCAAGTTGCGAATATACTTTCAAGCACATGTAATAAAAGTGGTAACCAAAGTCCCAATTGAATCAGTCATGAAGAACACAAAAAGGTCAGGAAGAATAGAAAGGTGGAATGCACAAGTAAACCATTACAAGATAAAATACGAAGTGTTGTCATCGCAAAAATCACAAGTTGTCGCAGATTTTTTGGCAGAATTTCCTTTGGAAGAAGATGAAGCAATAGAGGAAATGATGGATGTTGAAGAAGAATTCGGAAATCTAAAAGACTTGTTAACAGAGCCTGATATATGGGAAATTCTGGTGGATGGATCATCCAATAGTGAGGGAAATGGAATTGGAGTCGTGTTGATTTCACCAGAAGGAGAAAAAACAACATTCTCATTCAGACTAGAATTTGCATCCACGAACAATGAAACAGAGTACGAAGTTGTAGTGCATGCATTAAAGACCGCAATAGAAAAGAAGCTTGAAAGTATAAGGATAACAAGTGATTCGCAATTAGTGATTTGTCAAATTAAAGGGGAATATACCACAAATGAATCTTCTTTGAAGAAATACAAGAAACTCGTTGAGGAATTATCTGCGAAGATACCAAAATTAAAATGGAGACATATATCAAGAAAATATAACCGTCTCGCAGATGCTTTTGCATTTATTCCAAGCATGATGACAAATCCAAATACAAACAATTCAAAACCCATCAGTGGACAAAGAGAAAGAAATTGAAGAAGATGTTGCGATGGAAGTAGAAAGAGAGTTATCAAACAACATCGCAGATTGGAGAAAAGAAATTCATGAATACCTCGCAACAGGAGAAACATCCAGGAACAGACTAGAAGCACATAAACTAAAAAGTCGTGCAACAAACTATGAGTTGCGAGAAGGAATTTTATACATAAAATCTTTCAGTGGACCACCTCTCAGGTGCTTAACTCGCGAAGAAGGAGAAAAGATATTGAAGATGTTACATGGAGGAGAAGCTGGCAATCATAGTGGGGGAAGATATCTAGCATATAGAGCAAAAATACAAGGATATTACTGGCCTTATATGCATACAGATGCAAAATTGTTCGTACGAAGATGCAAGGAATGCCAACGACATGGTAAAAGAATTCATGCACCAGGAGCTACATTAACTTCTTCAACAAGCTGCTGGCCTTTTGGTAAATGGGGGTTGGATATTGTTGGACCATTTATACCTGGATCTGGACAAAGGCGATATTTGATAGTTGCAACAGATTATTTCACGAAGCTCGCAGAAGTAAAAGAAGTACAACATATTCGTGATAAAGATGTTTTTACGTTTATATTTGAGAACCTCATTTGCAGGTACGGGGTTCCAGCACAACTAGTATCTGATAATGGAAAACAATTTGAGGGGCAGAATATAGAGATGTTACTCAGTGTCTTTAGAATAAAATGTGGGAAGTCAACCCCGTTATATCCACAAGCTAATGGACAAGCTGAAGCAACAAATAAAACAATCGCAGATACAATCAAAAAGAAATTAGAAGGACATCTCAAAGGGTGGTGCGAGCAAGTACCTAGCGCAGTTTGGGCATACAATACAACTAGAAGAGAAGCAACTGGAATGTCTCCTTATTGTCTAACATATGGAGTAGAAGCAGTATTACCCACAGAGGTTGTAATTCCAACAACAAAGAAAGAATCTTGGGAAAGAAATTTAAGTGCGGGAGTAATATTAAGAGAATTGGATGATTTGGAAGAAAAAAGAGAAAAGGTGTTGCACCATATGAGGATTTATCAGGAACGATTAGCTCGAGAATACAACAAGAGAGTCATTGAACGTGAATATAAACCAGGTGATTTGGTCATGCGAGAAACACCTCGACATCAAAAAGAAAATGGAGGGAAATTAGCACCAAAATGGGATGGACCATATGTTATTAAAGAAGTTGTAGAAAGCGGAGCTTATCGGCTGATGGATCCAGAAGGGAGAGACATGGGTTTGAGGCTTGGTAGACCTTGGAACATACTATATTTGAAAAGGTATTATCCATAAAACTCATGAAATTTTTTACGAATATTGTTTGCTCGCAGGAAATTGGAAAAAGTTACGAATTTTCAAAATTTATATTCCGATTAAAATTTCATTAATTTGCGAATAAAAGACCGCAATCTGTGATCAGCCTCCAAAAAAAGAAAAGAGAGCGAGAAAATTTTATACAGGCAAACCTTTGTGGCGTACACCCTAGTTCGCGAAGCTATAATTCGTAAGAGGCAAATTCCTAAAGTACGTCATTTAAGGGGGTACCTATAACGTGGCTAAGGGTAACCGGAACACCACCAAGGGCCCTTAGTACATGGTAAAAATTTTGGGGTACAACCCAATAATGGGGTACCTATCCGGGTTAGACACCTTGGATTCTCACCTAATCTAACGACATTACGCAATATAAAATGCGGTGTAAGAAGATTTAAATTTGGGAGACTAAGGCATCTTGTCTTTCCCAAGAAGTGCAGAAAAACGATCAAGGCGCCGAGGTACACGGTTGAGTCAAGAGTGCGGGTGAGGTTGAACCACATCTGCCATTTTTGACAAGTCTTGGCAAATGATGCACTTGGCCCAAAGATACCCCATAGGGTGCAACCTCGTAACTATAAGCCCTATAGGCAAAAAGGATAAGAGGTTGCGATCAAAAGCTGGTTGTTGGCAGAACCGAATGGGAAGAGCTAACCTTGTATGGTCGATGTACGCTTCCTTGAAGGGGCAATCAGGGGGAAGATAAAGGGCAGCACCCTCCATTAGGGAGCTGATAAGTGCTATAAGACGCAAATGTCACGAGGCTTCTTGTTTGCGAAAACATAAAGGCTTGTCATATTTGTGCAACAAATGAAGTTCTGCGAGCCTTCTAAAAAAAAAAAAAAAAAAGGGGAGAAAGAAAGAAAGAAAAGAATAAAGAACTCGCAGAACATAATAAAGTTAAGATGAGATCAATGGGTCATTACATGAAAGTGTAGAGACGTCCTGCGATTTCATCGAAAGACGGCAATGTCATGGGGATTTATGTTCGGAAGAATATTTAGGCCTGTCATATTGTCGCAACAATTCCTGAAGAGGCTAAAATACTATACAAAGAAGTTAAGATGAGATCAATGGGTTTTTGCATGAAAGTGTAAGAACGTCCTGCGATTTCATCGCAAGACGATAATGTCACAGGGTTGTATGTTCGCAAGAATGTTCAGACTTGTCATATTATCGCAAATAATTAATACAAAAGAGGTGGCAAAATAAGACCTTTACTTAGGAAGGCATGATAAGACCACATAAATTAATGAAATTTATTGCAATGAAGAAATTATACAAGAATATACATTATGAAGATCTGAAAAGAAGACAATTTTGTCAATATCATTGAAGAAATTTTACAAGAATATACATCAAGATATTTTGAAGAAAAGACAGCTCTCGCAATATCATTGAAGAATTTTATGAGAAGTCCTATCAAAAAAGACAACATCATTGAATAATTTTAATGAAGACTTAACAAAAGATGCAATTTTGATAACAATCAAATACAGATAAGTTCATATTCGTAAAAGTTTACGAGAATTACATACTTCTTATATTTCTTCATTTGATGAATTGAATACTTCTAATACTTTTTATATCTCTTCATTTGGTGGATCGAGTACTTCTACTACGAAAAAGGGAATTGTGTATTTCTAATAATTCATTTGGTAGATTGAATACTTCTAATACTTCTTATATCTCTTCATTTTATGGATTTGGTACTTTTAATACTTCTACAAAGGTTGAAACTTCGTAAGATAAACTGAGGCAGATATTTTAATACTTCAAACAATGTTTAATCATTTAAAGAGAAATAATAGGGGGAAAAGGATATACTAAGCTTTATCTGTGAGTGATATATTATTTTTCTTCACATGATCAAATGGGGAAAATTTAGTCAAAGAAAGGTTAAATTATCTTCGCAAAATATCAAAAAGAAAGGATAGATCATCTTCGTAAAATATCAAATGTACTTCTCAAAAAATATAATTGTTCGCAAAAAGGAAACCAACGGTAACTAAGGGAAGGAATTCAGAAGAAAGAAAGGAGATCCAATGATAAATTGAACAAGGAATATTATCATGCTTCATCAACACTCTGTGCTGGATCTTTAAGATCAGAGGGGTCATTAGCAGCCTTCGACTTTTGCGAGATATCATCCTTGGAAGAATATGCAGCAGGGACATCTCCTTGAGGAATAGATTTTTTCTCATCATCAAGATCTTCATCATCACTCTCATAATCAAAATCACTATCAGGCTCACGAGCAACTTCATCGTCAGATATCTTCAGAGGAGTAATCTTTACAGGAGGCAAGCCTCTTGATAAGAGAATGTTATTCGCAAAGACTTGAGCTTTCAGATGACTTTCACGAAGTATAGCCTTTTGATGATTGGTATCTTCGATATCCTTGGAATAAGCAAGATAATTGAATCTCTGAGTAGCACGGTCACGAGAGTTGATTAAGCGAGTAGAAAGCAAAGCATTCTTCTTACGAAGCTCAGAACAGGAGGCTTCTAATCCAGCTTTTGCATTACGAAGGTGGTTCTCAGATTCTGCAAATAAAACAGAGTTCAAAGAATAAAATTTACGAGTATAACGAAATTTAAAGATGTACCAGAGGCAGTCAAATTTTAATGACTACCTTCTCTTTGCGAAGTAAGAGATTGAGTTAAAGATAGACAACAGTTCTTCATCTGATTCATCGCATTATCAAAACCATCACCAACTAATCCTTTAAGTCGAGATTGAAGCTTTTGATCTTTAGAAAGGAGAAAAATTTTATCCTTCGCAAGTTTGGCATTAAGACTTTTTAATGACGAGTAATCTTCTTCAAGTTGATTCTTCTTAGCACACAAGACTATATTCTTATTAATAAGGGAATTCTTCTCAACAACAAAAGAATTTCTTTCAGCATCTGAAGACTTCTTTAATTCCTCAAGTTCACCTTTCAACAAAGAAAGAAAATTTTCTTGATCGCAACATTTATTCTGAAGAGTCTTTAATTCTTGCGAAGAAACAATCATTGTATTCAAAAAAACGAACATTTCTCTTCTGATAAGGTTTTGTTCTCTTCTAATAAGGTTTCTATTCTCAAATTAGCTTTGGTTAAGGAAGAAAAAAGTTGAGATATGTCATCATTCAAAAAATTTCGATCATATATTAATTGAGTATTCTCTTGAAAAAGAGCATCATAGTTGTCAAGAGCACACGAGTAAAGATTAGATAAATGGGAAAATTGGTTTGAGAGGCTTTCATGCTTGGTTCGATATTCTGTTGCATCTGATTCATGGTGAAGTACCAATCTTCTACATTTCTGGATGGATTCTATAAAGGGGAATGGGTTTTAATGGATGTTTCAAGCATATGAAGAATATAAATAAATAAAAGAGAAAATATGAAGATAGTAATCATACCTTTCAGTTCATCATTTCTTTTGCGAAGAATCGCACAAATCAGAAGAATTATTCGAAGATGATGATTTTCTTTACAAAGATCCTCGCATTCTGCTTGAGAAGCTTTCAAAGATTGGCGAAGCAATTCAATTTCTTTTTCCAAGGATTGACGTGAAGAAGAAATGTCTGGATTGACGAAATTATTCAGAACTTCGCAAAATTCATATTGCGAACGAACATTAGTAGATTTCGCAGTATTGGTCAAAACCTCAGATAACATTCGGAAAGTTGAATAAATTCCATCTCGAATTTCTTGAGGAAGAGGAGAAGAATTTGAAGGAATAAGAGCAAGCTGCAAATTGTCTGGAGAAATAGCACTTAAAGGATTTGAAGACAAGACAAGTTTTTCTAAAGAAGAAGTTGAATAAATATTTTGCGAGGGTTGTTTTTCAAAAGAAGAAGTTGAAGAAATATTTTGAGAGGGTTGGTCTTGAAGAAGTGTTGATAAATTGACATTGATAGGAGATTGAAAAGCAGGTAATGGAGTAGAGGCAGGAGTATGTGAAGAAGCATTTTCACGAGAAGGAGAGGAAAATTCCTTATCAACTTCAGGAAGGAAGTCATCAATCGGAATTAATGGTGTGGGTTTAGTTATTCGAGATCTCTTGCTTGGATTTGGTTTTTTCGTCAACCTGCGAATCAAAATGTAGATTAAAAACTGAGGCAACAATATATTGTTCAGGAAAGAAGGCAGAGTATTTTAACTACCTTTTGATTCTCAGATTTTCTTCTTCGTGGATTAAGGCTTGGATTCTTTAGTTGAGATTTCATCTGAGAAGTTATTTTGCTGAAATAAACCAAAATCAGATAACAAATTATACAGAAATTAAAGAGGAGAACAAATGAAATACGCAGAGATAGAGGGAAATTACCTTGGAGAACTCATGAAGATACAGTAGAAGAAAAAATTGCAGAGAAAATAGTGATAGAGAGTATGAGTAGAAGATAGAATTGCGGAAATAAGAAAAAGAAAAGGAAGAGAATATAAAGGAGTTATATAATGGAATAACTAAAAAAGAACGGTTACAAAAGACGTGTCAAAATTTCAAAAGACTAAGTAACGGTTATGTTCTCACGATCATTTCTTCTTCGTAGAATTGACATGAGAAGAGGCAAGATGTAGGTACTGAATATCGCAAGATAATAGTTCACGAGTATCGGGAGAAAAGAGTTATAAAATGTTACGATGATAGAAGAAGCGCAGAGAAATATGAAGTTTTGCGAGGATGGAGTAATTTTGCGAGTATGAGTTGCGATACTTCGTAACTCATGTACAGTTGTATAAAGTTTTACTATAAATAGGAGTTCAAATATAAAATTCGAGAGGTTCTTTTAGTGAGTGTTAGAAAATATTTTAGGAAAGAGAATAGAGAAAGTTGTAACTATTCTAATTCCATTTAGATACTTCTTTGTGATCAATTGAGAAAATTAATAAGAAAATTGTTATTCATCATCAAGAACTTCTTGAGTTTTTACTAATTCTATTGAGGGTGTAGTTGTAGGTTATTCTGCAACTACAACTATATAAATTTTTGACGTGTGCAACTTTCACCAAATTTCATGGAAGCATATACTGATGCGGAAAATAAGCTACTCCAACAAACAAACAAAAACAAGACAAAAGCTGAGTTACATGAGGAAGAATTCACCCATATGACCACTCAGATATAAAGTTTGAAAGCTACACATGTTTAAGAGATAGAGAACCTAAGAGATAAACATGCTCGAGAGATATAAGAGTTTACAAGAAAACATGCTGAGGAGATGGGGAATCTTTTTTAAAAAAAACAAGAAGAACTTGAGCAATCACTTGCAGAAACAACAACTTCAAAGACATATTTTGAAATAAAGATGGAATACCTTGCTATACATTTAGATTCTAAGCAAACTGAAGTTGATGCATTGCTAGCAGAATGCGGATATGTAGCAAAATTCATTGCATACCAAACTTCAGAATTCATGCATACTATTTTCATCTATGAGCACAAGAGTTCATTATTGAGTAATGAAATAAACAATATATTGGATCAACCAGTAGATGAAGGCATGAAAGCTGATGAAAGAATGCAAGATGTTGTGAATGAATGAATGGAAGCAGTACCAGATGTTGTAAATTAAGGAATGTAATCTGCTGGAGGATCTGGTTATGATAACATTTTCCCTGTCGTATCTGTTGAAAATCCTTTTATTGAAGTCGGTGGAAGTGATATTCAAAAAAAGCTCATCGATACGATGACTGAAGAACAACTTCCTTCGTTTATAACAGACGGCAGCATTGATGGAGTTCCTTTTGATATTGATCAATGTGTGAACCTAGGTAAAAATTCCAAACATTTTTGTTCCTTCTATAAAAAAGTCTATGCTTTAGAGGTTGGAGTTCATTCTGTGGGATGAACTATGGCTGTTAATGCAGAGGTTGGAGTTCATTTTGTGGGATGAACTCTGACTAGAGGTTGGAGTTCATTCTAAGGGATGAACTATGGCTTTTAATACAGAGGTTGGAGTTCATTCTGAGGAATGAACTCTGACTACAATATAGAGATTGGAGTTCATTTTGTAGGATGAACTCTGAATACAATATGAAGCTGTTGGGAATAGATATTTTAAAAACATTATTTAATTTCCAATAAATTAGTGTCTCATTTAAATGGTTTTATTGTGACATTTATTCTTCTTTTAAAGAATAAATTAATTTCGTTATTAATGTCAAAAAACATTTTTTGTTGAATTGGTTAATGATGCTAATTACCAACTTATTAATGCATTTAATTTAATATTATTTAATTCTTTGACTATTATAAATCAGATTTTGATGAAAAGAATTTGAGAATTGTTGAAACATTTTTAGAGAGAGAGTTTTTCATTTTTATGTCTCTTGAGTTTTAAGGAAAAACGTTTTTGGCTAGAAAGAAAAACAAGTGTGTGAGCATCCTTGATTTTTCTAAAAGAGTTTCTGAGAAAGAATGAAGTGTAGAAGTTTCACATCCTCTCACTGTGCAAGAGTGATTGTGTAAGAGATTGATCCCGGTTGTTTTATCCTGGGGACGACGCGCCATTGAAGAATTGCTTGCACGATCTTGGGAAGAGCCGCGAAACGTCTTAAAGAAAGTGACCTAGTCCGCGACTCAGCCATAACATTATTTTGCTTGATTTTTGTGATTGTTTTGCAGGCATAATTCAGCAATTGTTCCAACAATTTTAAGACGGTCTATTCTGCCACGGATATCAAAAGAAATGATAGCTGAAACGCGATAAGTATCATTGTTTAATTTGTTTTATTGAATTATATGAACAGTGTAATTCTTCTTTAGCAATTTAGCAAGATGATTGGAATTAGTTTACTTGATACCTAAAGTAAATTTATGTCTGATCTTGATAAACTAGGAATAACATGGTTAAATATTTTTCTTTGTGAATATCTAACATAGAAAAATATTGTTGATGTTAAACAAATAATTTTTAACATGTTGTAGAGTTTTATTTTTTTTATCTCTTACACGAAAATGAATTGGGTCAAGAAATTCTAGCCAGAAATATTAGACTTTATGAGGGTCATTCATGTCAAATTTCAGAATTTTTGGAGTCCGAAAATTATTTTTTAAGGTATTTTATAAAATCGCATAATGTTGCTGAAATTTTTGATGGGCAGAAATTTATCCTTAATTGAATTCGTTTGTCACAATCTTGGTATAGCTATTTTGAATTTGTGGAACATGAAACTTGTGGATCAGGATTTTATCTTCAAAATTGTTTTCCCTTTCCCTCTATCTTCAAAATTAATTTTGAAATTTCCCATTTATTTTTTTTGGCTTGTGAAGTGTGGTGATTTTAAAATCGTTGGTTATGTTTATCTAAAATAGGGGACGTGATACTTGAGATTAGACATTAGAGATGTAAGAAATTACATTATAAAAATCATGTTTTTATTCTTGTACTTCATACTCTTGTTTTGATAAAGAAAAAGAAGATCATTGTTAGCAATTAAACTAATACACCACATATGTTTGATAAAATGCTTATTAGAAAGTTGTAAATACATGATATTATAACTAAAGAACTTTGTATCCTTGTTTGATATTTAAGAGTAGCTTGGAGTACTAATTTTGTGAATGGTCTTGAAGTAACTATGTAAGTTCATACCTTGCTTATTTTTGGTTTCAAATGCTCACATGTACATGATTGTGACAGGTGAAAATTCACTTACTTGAGCAAGTTTTTATTTTCCAATGAAATAAAAATTGCGGGAGATTAATCGATATGAGGAGCAATGGATTTTCTTATTTCATTATTGGTGTGCAAATAATGGACAATGGTTTATTACCAATTGAGCTTTCAAAGAAAAAGAGGTATGTTGGACTAATTATTCGTAGTTATTGTAGTGATCAAATAATGGCATTCTAAATTGAGTAAATTGATTGTTCAATCTTAGAATAAATTTTAGGGAAAACAAGATATTGAGACTTATTGTGTACGGCAATAAACATGTGACTCATATAAGTTTGGAACTTATGAGATGGAATTTTATACGAACCCAAAATTGAAATAATAAGAAACCTAGTCAAAACTAATGTGGATATCAACTCTCACCAAGAAATGAACATAATATTGATTATGAATTTATTTGCTATTCTTGCACGACATTGTAAGGATATCAAATGTTATTAACAACGCTTTTCAAGCTAAGTTAATGTGAATTGTGGATACGGTGAGAAGTTGGTATATATTGGTGTTTTACACCATGTTTTTTTTTTGATAGGTTATGGTTTAAAAGTTGAACCAAATCGTTTTAAAGAAAGTGGTGTTGAGATATACTCACATCACTAGGATTTTCGGTATTGGTAAGATCTCAAAGTTTTGGGGTAGAACAATCTTGTTAAATATGTTCATACATCCGAAATGAGAACGAATTCTATTCTCCGCATATCTTGTTATTTACAAGATTGAGATTAGAAATTTGTTGAGTTTGATCAATACAATACTACAAATGATATGTTATGGATAAAATGTCTGAGCATAATATTTCAATTTTATCATAACATAAATTAAATTTTGAATAATTGAAATATGAGATTTTGTCATGCTTTTTAAGAAATCAGTGAGTTAGTGATGAATATAAGCATGCTATATTTTCTTATAAACTTGGTGAATTTTTGAATAACATATGTATGTAATCTTACCTAACTCATAAAAGCATGTACCCTTTCAAATCTAACGCGAGTTGCATAAGTTTGAAATGAAATAAAATGTTGGAGAATTTTATAAAAACATGTGTGATGCTTTATGTGGCTTGTATTGATGTCGAATATGATACTTTGAGTAGTTAACTAGGTGATGATGTCTTCACGAAAATTGTTTGAATTTTTATCCGCTATCTTGTGTAAAACACTTTGGATTTAAATAATTGGTTCATTAGTTTTTCACAATTTTTTGGAGTCTTTTGATATTGTTTTGAAATTCTTGTTTGAGTCAAAAAATAGTGGGGGTTCCATAACCTATGTTTTAAAAACTTTGATTTGAATTAGAGGAACTAGAAAAATGAAGGTGACAAGTAATTCACTAAGAATGAACCTAGAAAAGCAGATATAGTGAGACTAAATTTTAGTCATGAATATTTTGTTGATGGAAAATAATTTCTTATAGAGAGTAACTTTGTTCTTCAAACTATTAAATCTTTGGCAAAAAGTTTTTATGAGCCTATTAATTGTTTTTAGACAAGCAAACAGAAAATTTCTGACTCTTGCATTCATGTCGCTAAATAACTTACATGCTTGTTTTGTTGATGTTGTTTTTACGATGTATGATTCGTTATAGTCATAAGTAGAAATATATACTTTTGTGTAAGTTAAAGATGAGAATCTATGTAAACCAAACATAGAAAACTGAGTAGTTTCTACAATAAAAGAAAGCATATAAGTTAGATGTGAGTTAACATTTATATTCTGAAAACGACTTTAAAACAATATTAAAAAAAATTATTTACTTGATTCATTCGAATGATTTTAGAATTGATGAAAATGAAATGCACAATACCCTTTGTTTTGTATGCATAAGTGATTTGTTGAATTTTTATTCTAACTTATAGGATGAAAATGAAATTGAAAACATGCTCAGTTTACTATTTGACATGAAAGACATGAGTGAAGATGGTGTATGTTTTTTGATATGAACTTTTTCTTTCTTTGGATCTTTTTCATTTCAATAAAAATAGAATTTTAAAAGAGATAGAAATATATATAGCCTGACTGTAAATTAGTTTCCACTCATTTGGTTTAGTGATAATGCTTTTGAGAGTCTGATTACACTAGACATGAGTATGGTAGCTCAGTATGTTTCTTTGATACGTGATTGACTGTGTATAAGTAGTTTTTGTAGTGGGGGTTTAATATATTACTTCCATAGTGGGGGTTTTATATTCATATTTACCAATCCTAGTATGGAAAATTGGTAAGATTTTGAGAAGATTATGAGGTGTTTCAAACACACCTTATACCTAAAAATACACTATCTAAATGGTTACCGCAATCTTTTAAGGATATTGCGAAGTTGATTGGACATCCTTTCAGATGAATCCTTTAAGGGATTGTTTGTGGGTGAAAACCGTTTCTGCTGATTTTGGTAATTTTGGGTGTGTGGGTGAGAAACGAATCTAAACCCTAAATAATATACTGCACGGGAGTACTTTTGATTCGAGAGATCAATCTGTACAATCCTGGCATAAACCAAGAAATGACCGTTCCAGGCTTGCTTCGGTCACAAAGTGAAGGAGAAGGGTTGGTCTTAGGGAGGGAAGCGAAGAAAGTGTTGAGACCGGAATAGTTGATTCTGGAAGTGTGGGCGTTTTACGACTTATATCAGAAAGTTGAACTGGCTAGCTGAGTGGGAAAGCTATCAGATGATTTCTGGATGTGGTATTGTTCTCCTGACCAAAACTTGTTGTTTGGTGGAAATAAGTGAGACCTATTTATACAAGTCGCAACAAAAACGTACCCTGGTCTCGTAGGAAGTGGAAACGATTGAGTAATGGAAGAAGGGAGTAACAGGTAACACCTGGAATTTATGCTTCCATAATGAATGATACGTTTACACCATTACTTCTCACTATTACTAACCGCCCCACTTTATGACACTTTCATGTAAGGGGAGTATTGCACGCCGCATTCTGTAAACCGCCAGACCAATACCCTGATGAGTATCCCCCAGTTTGTGACATGTTTTGATATCTCGAGTGTTTTCGTGGAAAACATGTAGCACTTTGCTACGTGTGGCAAGTTGAAATTGAGAGGTTTGCCGCATGTAAATATCCCATGTGATGCTAGGATCGTTTTTGGGCTAGTTGCCTAAAACTTGTCACGAGCTTACCGGATTGGTGGCAAACTTCGATGGCCGAGATCGCATCTTATGAATAAGGTAGCCGTAGATTGTAGCTAACTTACGTTGGTGCCTGTCAATGACGCGGTGGCATGGAATTGGCACAGTTGCGTAAATGGTTTCTGGCGTGGCCAAGGCGCCGTGGAAGAATTAGGGCTTGGCATGGCCAAGGCTCCGTGGAAGAATTAGGTCTTGGCATGGCCAAGGTTACGTGGAAAAATTAGGGCTTGGTGTGGCCAAGGTGCCATGGAAGAACTAGGGCTTAGCGTGGCCAAGGCGCCGTGGAGTCGGACCCATATGTGGCGTGGCAACATTGACCCGGTTTCCACGCCAATCCCATTGCTCTGGAAACGTTATTTGTCTTTGGTAGCAATTTTCCCAAATTAGGGTTTGGCATGTCGAAACCCTAGTGCACGTGGCACACGGATGCGGCGTGGCATTACTTTTATGCAAATGACGCCATGGCTATGCCAAAGGAACTATGGCAAGGCCATAGTGTGGAAACGGCCACGGGAGTAGGAATTGCCGTGGGTGGCTATTTATGGCAGTTTTCCATGAAGTGGCATGTTACGAGGTAGCGTGTTGGCATGTTGCCGCAGAAAAGTGGCGTGTTGGCATGTTACCACGGTAGAGTGGCATGTTTTCATGCCGATCGATATGTTGTCGTGGTAGAGCGCGTTTGGCTTGTTAGATTAGCATGGTAGTGTGGTAGGGTGAGTTTAGCCTTTAATGTATGGTGGAAAGTTTAGAGCAACTTGATTGGCCACAAAAGGGGGCTGGCCAAACATAAGGCGCGACCACACTTATGGTGAGAGTGTGGCGGCTTTAGAGCGACCTGATTGGTCGATTTGAAATGGGGCCGGACTTATTTAGAATGCGTGCGGCGCATTTAGGGAGACCTGATTGGTCAATGGGAAATAGGGTCGGTTTAGGATGGGGCATGGACAGTGGCGCCAGCTGGCCTAAGGCATGGCCATGCTTTTCTTTGCTGCTGCGGCTCCCTGTTTTTCTTATTCTGAGCGAGGTTGCACCTGCCAATCCATGGCGGATTAATTTCTTAGTTTGTTTAGGCTTAATTTTGACAAGCAAGGTCTGATATATTGCGGGAGGCGCGAAACCCTAACTTCTGCAAGTTAGTCAGGACGATTGATTGAATTCTATGTGTTGACACATAGCTCTTTTAAGTTTATTCCCCAAAATCAACATGCTTTTCTGATTGAATACCTTATGCAAAGATCTTATCTTTGATATTTGGAGATTTGTATTACTCTGCTGTGAGTGAACACAAATCGTCATGCCATATCAACATTAAGAGTTCAGTCGGAGAACATAGCATAGAAGGCATTCAGAAGAATTTATATTAAGTGAATATAGGCGAGGCGCCGAAATTTACAGAACATCTGGGGATGGTTGCTACATTCTCCAGTCTGGATAAATTTCATGTAAATATATTGAGCGGCTCAATAAATTTGCCAGTGGAGAGGTTAGCACACGTGGCTCTGTTTCCTTGCGGAGTGACGTCACATCAGATGCAAGGTTTTACGATTTTAACCCTAAGCTAAAAACCACCATCAACAGGGATGTAGCGGTTCGAGCCTCTAATAGATAGAGGAACAGATATATTTATCTAATGTGATAGTACCACGGCTATTTCAAGAATTGAGAACTTAACGACAACTATATGAGTTGATTTTATGAGAATATGGATTATATAGTATCTGAAGAGAGTTTTTATTGGTCCTTTGACGAAAGGATTGATAAGAAGATGTGAATACATCTTAGGGATGAGGTTAATGCCCATTGAGATTGAGTCATCTGTGATGGATACCCAACCTAGAAATATATTCAAAGGGAGTAAACGAAGTCATAGGTGATAGCATCATTGAGATTGAGTTATTTATGATGCGGTTACCAACCTATAACTCAAGATCTCAAAAGTAGGTTCAAAAGGGTAACCCTTACCTATGGAGTGAGATCCCAAAATATAGGTTCAAATGGAACACCAAGTCATAGATAATATGGAGATGCGAGAATCATGCCTTTGAAGAATTCATCCCACGGCATGATATCCTGAAGCGAGCAAGTTTGAGTTTACTTTTTATTTTTTAAACTCTTAATGATGTTTATATCTCTATTTAGAGTGTTAATAAACTCACCTATGTGAATGTGAAAGTGTGGCCGCTTTCTATGAGAATATGGGCAGTTCTCTAAATCATTCATTAAATTGGGATACAAGCACATGGCCGTAATGTGCTGGCTTTAGATTTTACACTAGTATAGTCGTGTGTGTTAAGTAATCTTTGTATCTCCTAGAGTTCAAGACTCATGTTCACTCTAAGTCAGATTTTAAGAGAGCCTATTAACATTACGTAAAGGTTCAAGTCGCGGGATACCTTTGCTTATGCACAACTCTGTACGTTTTTTTTTTTTTTGAACTCTGTACGTTCTTGCTCAATGTTTTGAAAAATATAAGTGGGGGATTGTTGGGAATATATTTTTAAAAACATTATTAATTTCCAATAAATTAGTGTCTCATTTAAATGGTTTTATTGTGACATTAATTCTTCCTTTAAAGAATAAATTAATTTCGTTATTAATCTCAAAAATCGTTTTTTGTTGAATTGGTTAATGATGCTAATTACCAACTTATTAATGCATTTCATTTAATCTTATTTAATTCTTTTACTATTATAAATCATATTTTGATGAAAAGAATTTGAGAGTTGTTGAAACATTTTTAGAGAGATTTTTTCATTTTTATGTCTCTTGAGTTTTAAGGAAAAATATTTTTGGCTAGAAAGAAAAACAAGTGTGTGAGCATCCTTGATTTTTCTAAAAGAGTTTCCGAGAAAGAATGAAGTGTAGAAGTTTCACATCCTCTCACCGTGCAAGAGTGATTGTGTAAGAGATTGATCTCGACTGGTTTATCCTGGGACGACGCGCCATTGAAGAATTGCTTACACGATCTTGAGAAGAGCCTCGAAACGTCTTAAAGAAAGCGACCTAGTCCGCGACTCAGCTATAACATTGTTTTGTTTAATTTTTGTGATTATTTTGCAGGCATAATTCAGCAATTGTTCCAACATAAGCTTGGAGTTCATTATGAGGGATGGAATGTGGATACAATATAGAGTTTGGAGTTCATTCTGAGGGATGAACTTTGACTACAATATAGATGTTTGGAGTTCATTTTCATGGAAGAACTCTGACTATTAATACAGAGGTTAGAGTAGGTTGGAGGCCAATTCCTTTCACGATGAATCCAACTTTTGAAAGATTCTGTAATACTTGATGAATGTGTCCCATACCTACATCCTACAAAGAAAGCATTTGTCCAGTGATTGGGGTCGATATTTATGAGATACTTGATGAATGGTTACTAAAATTATTCAATTCAGCTAAGAGCATATCCAATGCTAGGGGTCAAGGTCATCCTATGTGGGTGTCCTAGTTACACCATTTGGTTATGTGTCATTACAAAAATAAGGATATGACTCTCTACCTAAATTTCATCTTCAATCCCTAAGGACTTATTTAACATTTTTATTTAAATATAGAGACAAAAGATGATGTGGACTTGAGACCCAAGGTCATGAAGAAAGTCTTATCTAGACTTTCTCCTTTACCCCTACTTAGCCATGTCATCCCTTTTTATGACCTTGACACTTGCATTGGAGATGAAAATTGGGTGAAAAGGTTCTTAAATCCTATGTGTCATGCTATTTTATGACCTTGACCTCTTGCATTGGAGATGCTCTAAGGTGTTTATTCTTATCAATAGGGCCCATGTGGGATTCTTTGGAGTTGGGAGGGGGTTAAAACAAGGTGATCCTTTACCACATGTTGTCTTTGGGATTGCCTAAGATTTGTGAAGTAGGAAACTAAAGCAATCCTTTAATTCTGAAATAATTTAGATAGAATAGGGATTCAGCCAACACATCTCTAATCTGTAAATGATATTTTTATCTTCTGTAATGGAAATAGAAAATGATTAGATAATTTTATGAAATTGATGGTAGATAATCAAGCATCTTATGGACAAACGGTAAGCAAAATAAAAGCAAATATTTTGTTGGTAGTGTTCCTAATTGTAGAAGAAGAGATATTACTGGTAATGTATAATACTTACAAATGAAATTAGCTAACTTCCCAAATAAGTATCTTGGTCGCGTTCTTATGCCATGTAGATTCAAATACACGTTCAAGCTGTTGTTGAGATGTTATAGAATAAGTTAGATAATTGGAAAGGGAACTAACTTGTTGTATGCTCATTCAAAAGTGGTGTTAATGAAAGATATGCTGACTATTCCTATTTTTTATATGTCTGTATACAAATGGCCTAAAAGCCTCATTATAGAATATGAAAAAATTATCAGAAATTTTCTATGGTGGGAATTATGAAGTGAGAAAATCCATTACACTGAATTGGGATGATGCATGTATTCCAACCGGTTAAGGAAGTTTAGGTATTAAATAACTTGAAGACATTAACAAAACATTATTGATGAAGCTGTTACAGAAGATTCAAATTGAAGATTATGAATGGGCTGGATTCTTCAATGCAAAGTATAAAGATACCAAAGGAATGCGTACTAGTTACTATAAATAATCCTCTGTAAGCGAAAGACTCAAATGGATTTTGAAAGAACTTGATGAAGATATTAAATGGATTATTAGCAATGGGGATAGTATCTCTGTTTGGTATGAGAGATGACTTAATGACACTGCTCTTATTAATTTGGTGGAGACTAAAAATAAGTATGTTAATTTAAAAAAAAAAAAATGAAGGTGAGTGAGATTATTCATAATAGATAATTGTGTATACCCAGAGAAATTATGGATTTTATATTTGTGAATGATGATTTTCCTATCTTACATAAATGAGGGGATAAAAGAGTATGGACTAGTAACCATAGAGGAATCTTAACTGTTGTTGATGCATATAATAAGGTAAAAATAAAATGCCACGTAAGTTTCTTCTCTAAACAAATTTAGAGATCATGGACCCATCTTTCTACATCAAGTAATGTTTGGAAGCTGGTGAGACGGGTTTGTGCAACTGATGAAAATACAGAAAAGAAACGTGTTCAATTATCTTTGAAATGATGGAAAAGATCAAGATACTTTAGATTATTTATTGTGGTACTATAATTTCAGTCAGTTACCTTGGGGTTGGTTGGGTGGGATTTTCGGCTTCTTGAATCATACTTCTTTGTCAGACATACTTCTCTTCAATAAACATAAAAATCCTATTGTTAAGAAGATTGGAGAGTAGCAACTACAATGTGAGATAGAAATCTGGTTCACTAGTAATAAAGTGGTATTTGAAACAGTTTCTTCTTCTGATTCTAAAGTGAAGCACAAAGTACTTCATCTGAGCCATGATGGTATTATCAGAATGTTGCGTTTAATATGGGATTCAGTTTATGAATTACAAATTCTCAAGACCTTTTCAATGAATTGTAAAAGAGTTAAGGTTATTAAAATTGTGAAATGTTATTTCATATTGCCTCTTCCTGACTATATTCTAATATGCTGTGATTACTGCTATGAGAAATCCTGGGTTAGCAAGATATGGTTTTCTACGCAAAATTGCAAATGGTGACTGTATTGGAGCATAATCAGGTGTATAGGAATAGTTTCAAGCTTCATATGTGAAGATATCAAAGCGCTGGACAGAGAAGGGATTTGTTAGGGTACTCATTCAATTTGATTCTAAAACAATCGTTAGGGTTTTCAAATCAGAGTTACTTACTTGGATAATTTTTGCTAGAATGAAAAACATATTACAAAGTCTACTATTTAGACATAGGTTTCGAGAGTTCTATTTTTCGGCAGATAACTTAGCAAAAAAAGGTGCGCTTTTTTTTTATACTAAGAAAAAAGTGTGATTTTAGGAAGGGGTCAAGTTGTTCCGTATTATTCTAGACCTCCTTTCCTATCCGGGTTAGAGTGACCAACTGTAACATATTTTATATTTGGTTGAGAATTTATAATTTTGGCATACTTGTAACAATGACTTTTGGTTGTAATCTGTGGTTGAAAAATTTGGCAACTTTGGTAAAAAAAATTTAACATGATTTAGCAAAACAATATAGGATGTTGTTTCTGCTCATGTCTACTGAGGCTTCTGCAGCAAGAATAGCATAATTAAGAAATCCATCATTTTATTCTTAAGTAGTTGATACAAACAAGTGTTTTTAAAACTTAAATGCGATCAGATGAATTTATAATCGTATCACCATTATTATCGCCCCCATAAGCAGTACTATGAACCCTTTTCACCGTGTAAACATTTAGAATCCTTAATATAACCTGGTTACTAGTACACCTGGGTGTCTTAAACTGGCTCATAGCTGCTCCATTCCCAACAAAATAATCCAGAATTCTCTTAAATGTTCCTTTCTCTACAATGCATAGTTCCAACGGTCCAATAGATTTGGATTTCCTTGAAACTACGTATCCATAATCTACGAAAGACTCGTCCATTTCCCTACAGCACTCGCTGAGAGTTCCTTCCTTGACTTCACCCTTAATCTCCCAATAAATTACATAATTACCCGGCTGTTTCATAACGTTGGCGTGGCTCGTGAAGTCTACTATTTCAGCTTTCTCTCTGCTTAAAATCTGTGATCCTCTCTCTACCACAAACTGAAGGTCTTTCTCTGTATTTTTGTCGATATTTACTGTCAAAATTAGTTTTCTTCTGCAAATAAAATTCAGTTTTGGGGTTCCTTTGTAAAAACCAGCAACTTCAACCACATCTCCTAATCTATACCTGTAAAGCCCTGAAGAAGAAATATCAACAATAAATCAATGAAGCAAAGATATTTTGCTAATTATTTTGTGGGTTTAGTTGGAAAACTCTCACCATCAAAATAAAAAGAGTTCCAAAAAGGCAAGACATAATTTTTCCCTACAATCTAAGTCACTTACAAAGCACAGTTACTTGTTAAGTTAACTAGAGTACATTTGTTGCTATTAATTGAAATAAAGACGAGATCTCTAACCAACCTGTACTAGATTACACAGTATTATTACCAACTAAACAAAATGAATGCTGCGGAGTTCGAGAGAGACAGAGGGATAGACTATAGAGATACCAACCTGTAAAAGTTGTAAGAACCAGCTCGTATTCCTGACCAATCTTAACTTTAGAAAGTGGTACGGGATCATCTTCTATAAAGTCATCAATAGCTGCTGAGGAGGAGGTACTGATGTAACCTTTTTTATCTCTATGAAGGGGTATAAACTCAAAGTAAGAAAATGTGGGTACAATTGTAAAACTGACATCTTCAGGTGGACAACAGGGTTCAATATTGACACCAATCCAACTTTCTGTCGACCCATAATCGGCACAAACAATCGGCAAACCTCCTGAATAATGTCTCAATTTTTTCAAATAAGGTTGCATTGATCCTGTCATTATTGAGTAGACGTACTTGGCATTAGGCCATAGTTTCGGTATCACCGAAAACCAATCCGTCACATCTAGTTCCTTACATTTCTCTTCAATCCTTGAAGCTAAACATGGGTTTGGAGATATGATTTCCAAAACGGCGTTTCTCATCTTATTTGAAGTGACTTTTACCGAATTTAAAGTGCCCTCCCTTATATCTTGGACGATGCATTCCCAAACTTCCTCAAATGTTGTGAAAGCTTGTACTATACTATAAGCAAATGTGGAAGTGATGAATTCAACTTGATCACAGAAAATAAGACCAAGTAAAAGATGACAGTATGTTGATTCTTTATAATCTCCACCTGAAATTACTTCTTGTGGGCTACAAGTAAATGATTTAGTTTTAGTTTGTTTGATTTTGAATTCCTCGCTCGCGTAATAATGACTTGTTGCTGTTCCTACTGCTATTCCTCCTTTTGTTTTTGATTGTGCACTGCTGTAAATGAACTCAAGTATCCTTCCTCCTTCCCTTATTGGAAAAACCCTATAATATGAGATAAACAGGAGTCAGAGGACACTGAGCAATTAATGGCAGCTCAATTATAGGCAGATTTTGGATTCTTGTTGCATGGCTTCTTGAAACAACCCGTGCACATTGTAAAAAAATAGAACTTACCTCTTTTGCTTTGGAATAAATGTGAATTATATGAATGAAAAAAGATTGGGAAGTAGAAAAAAGAGGGAACATATTATCAAAAGAAAAAGAGAGAACAAAAGAAGCTAGTTTTGATGATATATCTAGAGAGGGGAAGTTAGGACCTTGATCTGTAAGCAGCAGCCAATCTAAACATCTGCAGTGTTGTTTGTGAACTATGACGAGTGAAAGGAACGTACTTTTGTCTTCCTTCTGTTGTTCCTGAACTGAAAAATCACAAAACAGCAAAAAAAAAAAAAAAAAAAAAAAAAAAAGTAAATCAAGTGACAAACAAATTCAAATTCAAAAATATCACATGAAAATTCACTGTTTTTCCTATCATGTCAAATCACTCTATCTTGTTCATTTTTCTTCTGAATAAAATAGGTTTTCGCTCAATCTTGTTATGAGATAAAATAATAAGAAAAAGACTAAACGGCGGTTGTAAAATGCTCATCATCATGAAGTTCCGGAATTCAACAAGGTATCAAGAATTCAACCACGACTACACGAACATACTGGGTTGTAGTTGCAGCGTGCGTTAAGGTCCTCACCTTAAAGAAATAGTAGTAATAGCTTCTTGAGTGAGAACAGGTGTCAAATCTCCATCTGCAATCCTTAAAATATATGGTTCTAAATCTGCATGAGAAACGAGTGGAACTAAAGAAATGTAGAGTGATTCAATTGAGTTGGAATCCATTTCTTGAATATTCAAATCATTTCCAAGCCATTTCTTGAGATATTCAGTTTCAAAATTCATTTCGATAATACGTCGAAGAGTTTCTGTCTGAACTAATCCAGCCTTCTCTGATATATCTTCAAACCATTTGATAATTTCATAATCTTCATTTGATATAATTTTGTTATTTACTACTGCTTCCATATTAGAAATATTAATATGGTGCTAGAACTCTATCCGTTCTTGATGAAAATATATATAGACAGGATATATCGTAAATTTGGTATTAACTACCAAGATATACATGTCTCTCTCTCCGGTGGCCTGATCTCCAGAAACATTAATCTTTATCTTAAGAGACGGGGTACGATGGAATGTAGACCACACGACAGTGTTATCATACACTTACAGATAAAAAGAAAGAGGAGAGGAGAATCTTTGGAAGAAGAGACGGTGATTTTTCATGAATGTAAGGCAAATTTGATGGCCACATCTTCCGGGGAAGTCCCACTCTTTCTAATTTTTGTAGGCTGGCTGGACATACATATTTCGAATTTCTCACAATGGCACCAACCATTTCTGCGGTTGGCTGGTTATATTCAATCACGTTCAGGCAATTGGTGCCATTTATACCTTTTATCATAATTACACCAAGTGGCCGAAAGAGATTGGTTCCCAATAACTTCCCATTATTTCTTTTACTTTCTCTGTCAGCAAATATTGCTCAAATAGATTTTGGTGGAGCACACGGCGTACGCATATCAATTAATTCTTGAATAACCCATTTGCACCGGAAACGTTGGCGACTGTCAGTGTCATGTAGCTGTTTGGTTGAATTGAAATCCTGACAAAATGTTTGGGTCGACTAGTTCCCATTACCTTCTTTCTATAAGCAACTTCCCCTTGGAACCAAAGCGGGAGCTGCACTTTTTTTCATTACGTTTAGGGCAATTTTTATGGCATTGGATGTTAAAACTTTTTACCTGTGGAGCCTTTTTTCAGCATGGGATCCACTAAAACCTCCACAAATATTAATATGGTATTGAAGTAACGTAATCGTTACGTATAAGTGTTTGTATTTTAGGTAACTTTGTAAAGATGTATTACTTGTAAAACACGGTTCTTGTATATTAGGCATTACTTGTAGAAGAATCCTAACCGAGTGTGTATATAACACACGAGTACATTGTAATTGAGAATTAAGAAAAACAATCAATTGAAAACAGTTTCTTCTATAACCCTAAACCTTTCTTCTTCTCTTCTATACCTAAGTTTCAACTTGGTATCATCCTTGTTGAGATCCTCATGTCTTCCGCGCTCTCCATTGTTCAAACTATCTCAACCGTTCTCTCTTCTTCTCAATCGATGATGGCCTCTTCACACTTTTCACAACCCCATCATATCATCACCGTCAAGCTTGATGAAACAAACCATTCTCTTTGGAAAGCTCAGTTTTTACCCTACCTTCAAGGCTATGATCTTGCTGGTTTTGTTGATGGAACAAACCCATGTCCGTCTGCCACTCTCCCGAACCCTATACCTGAAGCCTCAAACACTCCTCCCACTCCTAATCCCGAGTATCGCTGGGTGAAACAGATAAAATTCTTCTTGGCTGGATTTTTTCATCCCTTACTCCTTCTGTTCTACGTTGTGTGCATCGTCTCAAGACATCTCATGAGGTTTGGTCTTTCTGAATCTCTCTTTGCTTCTAAACCGATGCGCATATCCACCATCTTGGTCTGAGTTGCGTGCCTTAAAAAAGGGTTCCCTTTCCATGCGAGCTTACATAGATCGTGCTCGCAATATTGTTGATAGCCTTGTTTGCAGTGATACTATCGTCACCAATTCTGAACTTCGGCACTGTTTGCTTGCTGGTTTGGATTCTAGCTATGACTCCATTGTGACCTCTCTTACTACCTCTATGGGATCGATGAAGATTGAAGATTTCATTACCTACCTATTCACGTTTGAGTTACGTATTGACCACCATTCTAAAGCCTTGCAATCTCACCCCTTTGCTGCTGCATCTTCACGCACCTCTTCTATTATTCTTTGGATCGTTGCCTACGCTTTCTTCGCCTCTCCTGGTTCTCGTCTCACAAGGGAATGTCAGATGTGTGACAAGTCAGGCCACCTAGCTCCTATGTGCTGGAAACGATTTGATCGAAACTGGCGTCCTCAACCTTCTCGTAGACAACACTCTGGTGCACAAACTACTCCTTGGCGTCCTCAGCAGTCTGCTCCTCGTGCTTATATGGATGATGCTCAAAGCTCGTTTTCTGCGCCTTGGGTACCTGATAGTGGAGCTACTGACCACATTACCCATGATCTCTCCAAGCTCCATCCCTATTCGGAGTACACATGCCCTGATCAAATTAGGATGGGCAATGGTTCCTCTATTCCTATTTCTCATACTGGTACCTCCATCTTAGGTACTCCTACTCGTAAGTTGTATCTTAAAAACACTCTATTTGCTCCTCAAATTTCTCACAATCTCCTATCAGTTTTCGTCTCACCACCGATAATGATGTATTATTTGAGTTTCATCCAAATTTTGTCTTGTGAAGGATCGATGCAGAGGGAAGGTGCTTTTGCGCTAGATAGGGTTGGTGGTCTCTATGTTCCTGATTCGGCATCTAGCTCTGCTGATTCTATACAAAGTTTGGTTGGAGAACGTGCTAGTATTCAAGCATGGCATTCTATATTAGGACATCCTATGATGCGGACTGTGCGTCATGTCATATCAAAATTTTCTCTCCCTGTTTCTAGTAAAACTATTAGTTTTTGTTCTTCTTGTCATGAACATCGTAGTCATAAGTTACCCTTCTCTTCTAGTACTACTATTTATTTGAATCCCCTTGATTTGATTGTTTCGGATGTTTGGGGACCGTCTCATATTATTTCTAATGAAGGATATCGTTATTACATAATTTTTATTGATGCTTTCTCTCGGTTTACATGGATGTTTCCCATTACTCATAAATCTGATGTCTATTCTATTTTTCTTGTTTTTCAAAAACATGTTGAGAATCTCTTTGGTCGAAAGATTAAGATTTTTCAGTCCGATAATGCACTCGAGTATCGCAAGTTAACTCCCTATCTTCAACAACATGGTATCTTCCATCGTTTTTCTTGCCCTCACACGTCTGAGCAAAATGGCTTAGTTGAGCGTCGTCATCGCCATATTAGAGAAACTGGTCAAACTTTATTATCCATGGCCTCTATACCATCCTCTTATTGGTATGATGCATTTTTTATTGCATGTTATCTTATGAATCGAGTACCATCGTCTGCTCTTTCTAAATCATCTCCCTATGAATTGTTATTTGGCTCACAACCTGATTATACGTCTTTTCGAGTATTTGGGTGTCTTTGTTTTCCTCATCTCCGTCCTTATCGTTCTCATAAAATGGATCCCTCTTCTTCTCCTTGTGTTTTTATTGGCTATAGTCTCCAAAATAAGGGCTACAAATGTCTTCACATCCCCACTGGTCGCATCTATATTAGTCGGCACGTCATTTTTGATGAAACCACCTTCCCTTTTGCGGCAACAACACAATCCCCTACATCATCGTCTTCTCCTGATGAGGTAACATTTTCTCAACTTGCTATAATTCCAAATGTTTCGGTTCCTGTTTCACAACCGTCCTCTCATGTGGAACCTATAGAGTTATCTTCTCCTACTCGTCCACTGCATAGTCCGCTCCAGCTTGCCCCTCCTCTAACACATGGACCATCATCTACAGCCCAGCAGACTCCATCACGTACACCATTGTCGTCATCAACTGCCACATCATCTCCTGATCGCACAACGTCATACTCTCAACCTAAGTTTGTCACACTCGATAGTACCAGACTACGCCTTGATCCCAGGTAATGCTGTGCGGTCGTCTGATTTTCTTCAACATTTCGTCTTCCGTACTTTGCTATTTCGCGTCCTCGGTGATCGCTTCTGCGCCGTCTTCATTTGACTGCTGCTGCTTCGTCTTTTCATCCTATGATCACTCGAGCCAGAGATGGCATTTTCAAGCCGAACTCTAAGTATTCTCTTGTATGTGATTCCATTCTTGAACCAACCTGCTTCTCTCAAGCACAGGCTAATCCGAATTGGCGTCAAGCATCTGACGATGAATATAATGCTCTTCTTAAAAATGGTACGTGGACCTATGTTCCTTTTGATCCTTCTATGAATTTAGTTGGTTGTAAATGGGTATATCGGATTAAAAGAGATGCCAATGGCAAGATTGTACGCTACAAAGCTCGTTTGGTCGCTAAGGGATACAATCAACGAGAAGGTGTGGATTTTAGTGAGACATACAGCCCGGTGGTCAAACCATGCACTATTCGAATTATTCTTACTCTAGCATTGTCTCATAATTGGAGTATCAATCAACTTGATGTTCAAAATGCGTTTTTTCATGGTAATCTTGAAGAAGAGGTTTACATGAAGCAACCACCAGGATATGTTGATCCTAATTTTCCTAACCACGTCTGTAAACTACAGAAATATTTTTACGGTTTAAAGCAGGCACCACGGGCGTGGTATCATCGGCTTAGTACTTTCTTGATACAACTAGGCTTTGTTACTTCTAAGTGTTATTCATCCTTATTCATCCAGCGTGATGCACATGGAGTTGTCTTCTTACTTGTTTATGTCGACGATATCATTTTAACTGGTTCCAATAATGCAACCTTGGAATTTATTCGTGCGTCTCTGCATAAGGAGTTTGCTCTTAAGGACCTTGGCTCACTATCTTATTTTCTTGGGATTGAAGCTACTCGCACTTCCTCTGGTATGTTTCTTACACAAAAACGATATGCTCATGATCTTCTTATTAGAGCTAAAATGGATAGTGTTAAGCCAATTCAAACTCCATTAAGTACTGTTGGTGATATATCCTCTGACCGGAGTACTCCTTTACGTGATCCTATGGAGTATCGAAGTATTGTTGGTTCTTTACAATATCTTACATTTACACGTCCAGATTTAGCTTTTGCTGTTAACAAAGTCTGTCAGTATATGCATGCTCCGACAGAATTTCACTGGATGTTAGTTAAACGCATCTTACGATATCTTAAGCAAACATCCACGTTTGGAATTCTTCTCAAACCAGCTAATGCTCTACAGTTATCTTTTTCTGCTTATACTGATTCCGATTGGGCTGGTTCATTGGATGATCGACGGTCTACAAGTGGCTATTGTATTTATTTGGGTGATAACATTATCTCTTGGAGCGCTCGAAAACAAAAGACAGTCTCTCGTTCTAGTACGGAGGCTGAATATAGAGGACTTGCTATTGCTACTGCTGAGATTATGTGGATTCGATCTCTTCTTTCCGAGTTACAAGTTAATACTTTGTCTCCACCTGTTTTGTGGTGTGATAATCTTGGTGCTACCTATCTTACAGTGAATCCGGTCTTTCATGCTCGCACCAAACATATAGAAATTGATTATCACTTTGTTCGTGATCAGGTTGCTTTGAAACAACTAGATGTTCGCTTCATTTCTTCAAAGGATCAGATTGCGGATATTTTTACCAAACCACTTCCAAAGGATCGTTTTGCTTTATTAAGGTCCAAGATCATGGTTCATGATGACCCGTTACGCTTGCGGGAGGGTATTGAAGTAACGTAATCGTTACGTATAAGTGTTTGTATTTTAGGTAACTTTGTAAAGATGTATTACTTGTAAAACACGGTTCTTGTATATTAGGCATTACTTGTAGAAGAATCCTAACCGAGTGTGTATATAACACACAAGTACATTGTAATTGAGAATTAAGAAAAACAATCAATTGAAAACAGTTTCTTCTATAACCCTAAACCTTTCTTCTTCTCTTCTATACCTAAGTTTCAACTTATGGGGTTTTTTACTTTTAAGAAAAACTAACAGAGATAGAACAAAAAAGTTTATTGAAAGAAAATTACGTCCATTCCTATCTGGCCAAAGGCTTTCCAGATAAAAATAATAATAATAAAAAAGTGTTTGTTATGACCAACGGCTCTTCCTAGCACAATCAATGGAGAATTGAAATAGAAATGAAAACAAATGTAAAATAGACACACACACAACACAAGGATTTATAGTGGTTCTATCAAGATGATCTACATCCACTTTGGAAGACGACGATAACGTTGCACTATGATTGGAACATGATTACAAGAGTATAAACTCCTCTCAAGAACAAGACCTTGTTCTTGCTCTTACTCTCTCTATACACTACTAACTCTCTCTTTGGAACTCACTGATGAAACTAATTGTTTGGATGCTATTACAATGAAACAACATGGCCTTATATAGTGAAAGAAATGAGACATAGTAATGAAGAGTGTCGACATACTACACTCCACCGACAGCTACAAGTTGCCCCACTACTTAGCCGAAAGCATTGCCCCATTACTTCACCGATAGCAAAGTGCCACTACACTAAACATAAAGCAGCCGAAAGTGCAGCCGAAAGTTGATGGTCATCAAGGCATATTCTACAAATCTCCACCTTGACTTGAATACCATCACCGCTCATCATCATCATCTTATCTCAGCCCCTCAAGGGCTCTCAACACCTGTTGACACCAACCAAGTCCAAGCAATGCTTGAACTTGATACTTGGAACTGGCTTCGTCAACATGTCCGCAGGGTTATCCGCCGTAGGAACCTTTAGCATCGCTATCCTACCTTCTTCAACTGCATCCTTGATAAAATGATACCTGACATCGATGTTCTTCGTTCTCTCATGATACATCTGGTTCTTGGTCAAGTGAATGGCACTTTGACTATCCTGAGAACAAAGTTGCATTCTCTTGCTTGAAACCTAAATCACCAACCAAACCCATCAACCATATACCTTCCTTCATCGCGACGATGCCATGTACTCTGCCACAGTTGTAGACAATGCAACCGTGCTTTGCAAAATCGACCTCCAACTGATAGTACTTCCACACAATGTAAAAGTATAACCTGTCAATGACCTTCTTCTATCAAGATCACCTGCATAATCAGAATCAACATAACCCACAACATTTGTCGAATCACCATAGTGTTTATCAAACACTAAACCAACATCTGTACTTCCCCTTAGATACTTCAGAATCCACTTTACAGCTTGCCAATGAGCCTTCTCGGGACTTCCCATGTATCTACTTACCACACTCACAGCTTGTGCGATATCCGGTCTTGTACAAACCATAGTATACATGATGCTACCAACTGCGCTTGCATATGTAACTCGAGACATATACTCTGCCTCATCTGCAGTTTGAGGTGATTGCTTTCTAGAAAGTTTAAAATGAGCTGCCAAAGGAGTACTTACTGGTTTTGCATCTTTCATACCAAACCGATCCAAAACCTTCTCGATGTAAGCCTTCTGGGACAAATGAAACTTTCCTTCAGCTCGGTTTCTATGAATCTCCATGCCCAATATCTTCTTTGTTGCGCCCAAATCCTTCATCTCAAACTCGCTACTCAACTGCTCCTTCAGCTTCTGTATCTCTGACATGTCTTTGCAAGCAATCAACATATCATCAACATACAAGAGTATATACACAAATGAACCATCTTGGAGTTTCATGTGATATACACAACTATCATACTTACTCCTTTCATAGCCATTTGCCACCATAAACGTATCAAAACGTTTATACCACTGCCTTGGAGATTGCTTCAAACCATACAAAGATTTCTTCAACAAACATACATGATCTTCTTTGCCAGGAACTTCAAACCCCTTTGGTTGTCGCATATAAATACGCTCTTCCAAATCACCGTGAAGGAAAGCCGTCTTAACATCTAGTTGTTCTAACTCTAGATCTTTCAAAGCAACTATAGCAAGCAATGTTCTAATAGAACTATGTTTAACAACAGGAGAGAATACCTCATTGTAGTCAATGCCTTCTCTTTGCGTAAACCCCTTTGCCACAAGCCTTGCCTTGTACCTTGTTCCTTCACCATCTGAAGTACCTTGTTTCTTCTTGAAGACCCATTTGCTTCCAACAATCTTCTGCCCTTTTGGTCTTGCAACTATCTCCCAAGTGTCGTTCTTGTCAAGAGACTCAATTTCTTCAATTGTGGATGCTTCCCATTCTGCTGATTCTTCACCACCGATTGCTTCTTCATAGGTTGTTGGATCATCCCTATCTATGCTATCACCTACTGCAAATGCATATGCAACCAAATCAGCATGGCCGTATCTTTGAGGTGCTCTAACTTCCCTCCTCTCTCTGTCTCTTGCAAGATTGTACTGATGACCTTGTGCTTCTTCTTCCTTGGCAGGTTCTTGCACAATATCTTGATCATCATCATCATCAGAAACAACAGTCTTATTGCTTCCTTGAACTTGCACCTCAAGTTCCACCTTGTCACGAAGCTCCACCTTATCACTAACACCCTCTTCAGCTTCTCCATCTAGTTTTTCCTTCTTTGGCTTCAACATCGATTGCTCATCAAATTTCACATCTCTGCTGATAAGAAACTTGTTTGATCTTTCTGCTGGACACCATAACCTGTAGCCTTTCACGCCCTTTGCATACCCAAGAAATATACACTTCTTTGCTCTAGGCTCTAGCTTCCCCTCATTCACATGAGCATAGGCTGGACATCCGAATATCTTCAAGTCTTCATAGTTAGCATGCGAACCTGTCCAAACTTCATTTGGAGTCTTGCACTCAATGGCAGTCGATGGAGATCTGTTCACTAAATAAGCGATGTGTTTTCTTTTCGCCCAAAATTGCTTTGGTAACCCGGCATTGGAGAGCATGCACCGTGCCTTCTCCATTATGGTTCTGTTCATCCTTTCTGCAACACCATTTTGTTGTGGTGTTTTTCTGACTGTGCGGTGTCTCACAATCCCTTGCTCCTTGCAGAACTAGTTGAACTCACCCCCACAAAATTCCAAACCATTGTCTGTCCTCAAGCACTTGATTTGTCTTCCGGTTTGCTTCTCAACCATAGTCTTCCATTGCTTGAACTTGACAAAAGTTTCATCTTTGTGTTTAAGTATGAATACCCATATTTTCCTTGAGAAATCATCAATGAACGTCAGCATATATCTACCACCACCATGTGAATCAACCCGAGAAGGACCCCAAAGATCAGAATGAATATAATCCAGAATACCTTTGGTGTTATGAATAGTTGTACTAAACTTGACTCTACACTGCTTTCCAAAGACACAATGTTCACAGAAATCAAGCTTGCCTGTTTTATGACCACAAAGCAATCCCTGCTTGCTCAAAACAGCCAACCCCCTCTCGCTCATATGCCCAAGCCGCATATGCCACAACTTGGTAGTATCATCATCAGAACTTGAAGAACATACAGCTGCATCACCCGTCACAGTAGTACCTTGTAGCGTATAAAGACCATTAATTCTCTCGCCCTTCATTATTGTAAGACTTCCTCTTGAGACACGAATAACTCCACCTTCACCTTGATACTTGCAGCCATTTGAATCAAGCGTACCCAAAGAAATAAGATTTCTTCTCAGGTCCGGAACATGCCTAACTTTAGTTAAAGTCCTCACCATACCGTCATACATCTTAATTTGAATTTTACCTACACCCACCACTTTACAAGTGACATTGTTTCCCATAAGAACTTTACCACCCTCTCTAGCTTGATAAGTAGTAAACCACTCTTTATGAGGAAACATGTGAAAAGTACACCCCGAATCAAGAATCCACCCGTTCTCCGAGCTTTCGGTATGAACCGTGAGAACCGCTCCATCATCACTTTCTGCTTCAACATTTGCTGCGGTGCCTTGGTTGGTATTCTTCTCGACAGTCTTCAATTTTGGACAATCCTTCTTGAAATGCTCCTTTTCCTTACAATGAAAGCAATAGAATTTATCGGATTTTGATTTAGACCTTGACTTTGATCTACTCCTATCAAAACCGCCTTTTTGGTTTCCTCTTCCTCTAACAAACAACCCATCTCCCGAATTATCTTTACCGTCGATACCCGTCTTCTTTAACTCCTTAGAGTTCAAGGCCGCTTTAACGTCTTCCATGGAAATTATATTTTTTCCATACATTACGGTATCAACAAAAATTTCATAAGATGGTGGTAAGGAACAAAGCAAACCCAAAGCTTGGTCTTCATCTTCAATTTTGACATCAATATTTGCCAAATCCAAGAGAATTTTATTATAATCATCAATATGATTTATAATAGACGTTCCTTCATGCATTTTAAGAGTATGTAATTTCTTCTTAAGATATAAACGATTAGTTACGGATTTAGTCATATACCTTTTCTCCAACTTGTTCCATAGCCCATCCGGTGTCGTTTCCGTCGCCACTTCTCTCAAGACCTCTTTGCTCAAACACAATAGAATTAATCCATGTGCTTTCTCCATGAGTTCTTCTTTTTCTTCTTCCTTCAATGTTTCTGCTAGAGCCGTTTTCCCCTTCAAAGTTTTCACCAAACCTTGTTGCACCAAAACAGACCTCATCTTTAGCCTCCATAAATTGAAATCATTTCTTCCATCAAATTTCTCAATCTCATACTTTGCCGCCATCGTAGATCGTTTTTAACCGGAGCTCTGATACCAATTTGTTATGACCAACGGCTCTTCCTAGCACAATCAATGGAGAATTGAAATAGAAATGAAAAAAAATGTAAAATAGACACACACACAACACAAGGATTTATAGTGGTTCAATCAAGATGATCTACATACACTTTGGAAGACGACGATAACGTTGCACTATGATTGGAACAGGATTACAAGAGTATAAACTCCTCTCAAGAACAAGACCTTGTTCTTTCTCTTACTCTCTCTATACACTACTAACTCTCTCTTTGGAACTCACTGATGAAACTAATTGTTGGGATGCTATTACAATGAAACAACATGGCCTTATATAGTGAAAGAAATGAGACATAGTAATGAAGAGTGTCGACATACTACACTCCACCGACAGCTACAAGTTGCCCCACTACTTAGCCGAAAGCATTGCCCCATTACTTCACCTACATCAAAGTGCCACTACACTAAACATAAAGCAGCCGAAAGTTGATGGTCATCAAGGCATATTCTACGGTGTTCTTTCTAGAGCATCTCCCTCGAATTCGAAGGGTTTTCTTAGACTTTACCGATTTGTAGATGTTACTATTTATCTTATTTTTTTATTTTAATAAATAAACAGGGAAACCCCGAAGTTACAATAAGATACAGAAACATAAAATTCTTAAAAATGAGTAATTCTCAACATGAATCACATAACCCGAATTTTGTAACTAGAATCTCCACCGGACACTCAAAACCAAACTGTAACAGTAGAACAGTAACACCCGCCTTTACGGAAGAACTTGAATCTATGATGCTTGATTCACAACTCAGAATAAGAACATTTTCAATATCAATCTGATAGAACTTTCTTCTCAAAGAAGAGGTATATTAAGTTTCATCTTGAAACTCATCTTCTTCAACTGGTACAAAGAAAAACCGCCTGAAAATTCATCGGACCTTTATTTTCCACCGGAAAGGATAAGGATCATGACTAGTCTTGAGATAAATAACTATCAAACAACACACAACCAACCCACAGATCCAGTCTATATGAAGGATTACAAGAACAAGGATTATAAGGAATAAGAAAGGAAAAATCAAAACTAGCCAAGACCCCATTAAACAACTACTGAACATGATAATCCCTAGGAAACAGGAACTAGGGTTACACTAGTTGGCATATTTAACAAAAATAAAATAAAACATAAACTTAATAACCGCATAAACACTTGATCTAAGAAAAACTATTTGCCAGATACGCTACTGAAACTGCTATTTGAGTGCAGATAGATCAGTGCTGAAAATTGAGAGCCTTGATTTATTTTCTTCACTAGTTCACAAATCAAATTTGCAGTCACACCCTAATACCCCAAAAAAAGAACCCAAAATCAAATTTTCAAAAAGGGCTTGCGGCGCAGCTTGTTGCTCGCTTGCCTGCTATGTAATTTTTCTTTGTTTTTGGTTATAAAAAAAGATAATTTAAACTTGTAGAGAAGCAAAAAAAAAAAAAAAAGATAAAATACTAAGAAAAGAAAGTAAATCATGACTTCAAGGTAAATTACTGCTAAACACCAAGATTACAAGAAGCCGTAGATCGAATAAGGAGCATGGTTGCTCAGATCTGCTCCAAAGGAGCCGATCTGAGCAGGCGGCGGCGAAAGAGAGTAGGATTTTCGTACATTTTTTGGACCATCAAAGAGTTGGGGTGATTTTTTTACCATAAGGCTTTCCCTTATAACTTGGATAGAAATCTTTTAAGACTAATAAAAAGAGTCCCTTTCTTTTTGCATGTCACCGCTGACTTGGATGTCATAATGCTTTTCCAAACAATGAAAATGACATATAAAATTAGAAAACTGCTTAACTAGGGTCAAAAAGTGTAAACGCTAATATTCCATAGTGTTAAAGCATTGATCGGTCGAACTCACAAGTGTTTCTATCTCAAGTTTGTTGTCAAATTTAGTTGTCAAAAATATATCTTGATTTCTAGTCTACAATTAGTTAAGTCTAGGATTAGGATAGAAGTATGTAGTTGATAATAGTACATCACCGCGTTCTGTCGTTTGATGTCGAAGATCAACCGAAGCTTTTGGAGAACTTCTTCAACAAAAGGTAAATGAACACTGAACCACCTATATCTCAAGTTATATTCATCCTTCTATCTATGAGATGTTGTCGCATAACTAATTAGACTATTGCAAGCATATCAAGAATTTCAAGTCAAGTTTATCTTTGTAATTAGTTCTCGAAATATATGACTAAGCTTAATAAACATTTTTTCATACTTGATGCATTTCGGTTAAGAACAATTTATTATTCATAATCTAAATCTTGATTCAAGATTATCATTCGAAAATAGCCTAGAACAGTGGTATGTGTCATTGATGTTATTTGGGAATGTTTTGAATTGATTTAGAGAGAAACATAAAATTACTATAATCTGGATACAGGAAAATATGCATACTAGTTTCGCAAACTGGGAAAATTGTTATAGGTCCGGAACCGTAGTTACCCAGTACACGTAACGAAGTAGCAATATGTCGACAGTAACTTAGTGGTACTCATACTCGGTATCCATACCACAAAAAGTCTGTGAACTCGTGAACTTGGAACGGTAGGCAACCAGTACACATAATGAATAAGAATTGTCGGTTTTAGAACCGGTGTCGTATCCATACCCGGTATGCATACCGGAAAAGTTTTGTATGTTCCAGAACTCTAATTTTTCTTAAGGGTACACGTACCATGAAAAATATAGTTCACGAACAAGGTTGAAGTACATATATCTGATATACATACTTATCCTGTCGAATATTTTTAGATGCACATAAAATTATTTCTGTGAGATAATTGGCATTTGAATAAATCTCTAAGAACATTATATAGACATGATTGATCACATTATAATTTATAGTTGTGATTCAAAAACGTTGTCTTTGTACACAGTTCATTTACGGTTCACCCTAACCAGAGTGTATATCTTTATATTTCAATCACATTTCAGATTTTCATCTAACGGTGGATATTGAAAGTCTATAAAAAGGGAACCTCAAACAACTTGGATCTTTGAATCTCGATACTATATTTGTGTGTCCTAGTTGTAAACTAAAGGCATTCTCTTCCTAAAATGCTTCTAGGGTTTAGTGACTAAAATGAATTCATAGGGATTCATGAAACCAAGTCTAGATATCTTTTATCTTGATAGTTCGAGTATCTTGATCTTGATTGATTGTTGATCTTGCTCCATCAATCAAGATAGATAAAAATCTTCAAAGTTCTCTTCATCTCAGACTTTGTTGATTTCACAAGTTTAATACTTGTGAGGTGAATAATAATCTAGGCTGATGTTCGGGAAGCATAAGTTCGGATTTTGAGATTAACTAGACTTTGTCTAGTGCTATCGATTTCCAGTCTCACCTTGATCTACCGATCAGAAAGGAAATCACATATAGGCTTATCTTTGGGAGACTGATTGGTTTAAAGTCGTCAATTGAGTTGAAGCAACTCTTAGGCTATAAAGGACGTCCTCTAAGGGAATCATTTGCGCGGAGTCCCGCTGAATATTCAAGAGGCGTAAGGAGCGCGACTGTAACTGAATTTCTATGAGGGTTTAATTCGATCTCAAATACATTCCAGTCCGAATTTAATTTGTAGTACGCTAGTGTATGTAGCGGTTTAATACAGCTTTGTATTCAAATCTGGATTAGGTCCCGGGATTTTTCTGCACTTACGGTTTCCTCGTTAACAAAAAATTTGGTGTCTATGTAATTTTTTTTTTTGCATTATATAGTTTATATTTATAATTAAAATATCACCTGTTGTACGTAAATCAATTAAATTATATACATCCATCCTATGTTGGAAACGAATTGATTGAATATTAGATATTGATTTTTGAGATCGTCTACACACAAATCAGGTTCACGGATTTGGTTATGTCAGCTTTCTGATTGTGAGAGAAAGAGATTTAACTCTGAATATTATTCCTCGATTGAGATTCATTTAGTTGAACTCTCGGAATTGTATTTAGGTTTTGTCCATATGGGTTGCCTAAGAAAAAGTTAGTGGTTTATTTTTGTACCCCCACGTTTTCAATTAGTATTAGAGCAGGAAACACACGAAAGACCTAATAAGTCTGTGTTTGAAGCAATCTGACTATATGGACAGGAGAGCAATCTCGATAAACATACCGCCATCCTTTGATGGCACAAATTACTTATGTTGGAAAATTGATATGCGTTTGTTTTACAAGCCCGTGACTTTGAGACATGGAAACTTGTAGTTACAGGATACGATCCTCCAATAGTTGTTAGAGACAGAAACATTGTTGTGAAGCCATTAGGAGAATATAGTGGAACCGTTATAAGTGTTGCAAAACATAATTTTGACGGGTTAAACGCTATTATCCACGCCATAAGCCAAGATCTTCAGTACCATGTGACATCGTGCACTAAGTCTAAAGATGCTTGGGATATCTTATAATTGTATTCAAAGGAGATACCTCAGAGAATTAAACTAGGCTTCAAAACATAACTTCTGACTGGGAAAATCTTCATATGTCTGATGAAGATTTGTTTGATGAGTTTAATCAAAAGGTGTATAGAATTGTTAATGCATGTTATGCGTTCGATAAGACTATTCCCTAGAAGGACATTGTGAAGAAAATTCTCTGATCTTTACCAGCAAGATACGAGTCTAAGAAACATGCTATCATGGAAGGAAATAACCTTTAAACACTTTCCAGAAACACATTAGTTGTAAAGTTAAAGATCTTTGATCATGATCTGCAATCCAACGTCGGAAAAGATATTGCGTTTAAGGCGCTGAAAAACACTAAAACTCTTAAAAGTAAAAGTGTTGATTACTCTGTGAACAATCTAGTTGATCCTGACCTTTCAGATGAAGATCTTGATAACTCAGTTTCATTGATCACAAGATGGTTTAGAGAACTTCTTAGGAAGAGAAATAAAAAGATCACTATAGAAAAGCCTCATTTGTCAGTTAAGCCACATAATCGTATTTCTGTCAAAAACAAAAACTCTAACAATACTGACGATGAGGATATTCCATAGTGCTTCAAGTGTAAAGGGTTCATTCACTTTTCCAATGAGTGCCCAAATCGAAGGAAATACACTTGCAACAAGAGTTTGGATGCAACACTTGATGAAACATATGATCATTATGATTCCGAAGAAGATGAAGGGTCAAGTATAGCACTCTTGGGTGAAGTTATCAAATTTGAGGATTGTAGCAATACTCATATCAATCTTGATAATTTAATTGATGATTCTTCATCAAAATCATTGGAGGATGTAATGGATTTTTCTTATACTAATGAAAGCTTTGTTAATGTTTCAGGTACTCATTGTTTAGCTTCTAATGTTGTTCCTGAATCAATCTCCAAACCGATATGTCCTTATTGTACCATTGAGGGTCACGAACTCACACAATGTTTTAAGTACAAACACAAACTAAGGTATGTCAACAAAATACAACAGAGGGCTAGTTGTTTGGAAATTGTGCTTAAACTTGTTCAAAAGTCCAATCCTGAGGTACGCAAAGTTAACTCTTCTTCTCCTAAAAGATTGACTGATTCAATGGTTAAGGTAAAATCTCAAACAAAAAGAAGAGTCTGGGCTAAACGTTCCGTAATGAAGGATATTACAAATTTTGAGCGTGAATCTAGTGATGAGCACTCTAATGCTCACCTCAACACAAATTAATTGTGTTGAAATATGCATCTTGTCTCATGTGCCCTTAAAAAAAGACAAGAAATGCGTACATCAGGGTTTTGGATCAAATTTAAAAATATTACTTTGATGTACATCTCTTATTTGTTCACCTTAATCTATGTTTCAAGTAACGGTATTGTAAATTTTGATCTATGTGGAAACTTAAGGAAGGATAAAAGTGACATTTTATTCTTTTTAGGTTTTATGTATCTTCTCTAGTACGTGAACCCTTGTTGTTCCAAAACCCTGCATGGTAAATATCGTTCACCTTAAAACTCATATCTCTTTCAAAAAAAGTCTTTCCTGTTGAGCAATATATTTGTGTTTTCACAAATCCATTTTATTCTTGCGAATTATGGTGACTCCAAGCAAAAAAACTTCTTATGAAATTTATGCTCCAATGGTTATTCATACTCATCCAACTAGAAACGAACAAGATATGTCTTTGACTCATATATTAAGAGGAAAATGAAGAATATGAAGAATCCTAGAGCGGATCGTTCCAATCATAAAAGGTTAAAAACTCTTCTTGAAGAACTTAAGAAAACAAAGAAGGAAGAGTAGGGACTGAAGATGATTCTACAAAAATCTCTTAAACTACAAGAAGCACTTGTCAAACAACAACCTAACAGGTTTGCATGAACTAACTCTTTCATACCGTATGTTCATATGCCCATTGTTGATAAGGAGTTCGGAGATGATAAATAATTTTTTAAATATTTTAAATACTAGGAAACTTCTTGTGAGAATTTATTCTTGTGTTCGAGAAGGATAACTAGGGTATGGTATAGCAAATATTGTGATTACACAAGTTATTTCCAACGATTTCCATCTTGCATGTTTTTAGGTTTATTTATTTAAATTCTAGAGTTTTTGGAAGGTGAACTTGTAGTATTTAATCGTTATTGGTTTAATTATTGTAAAGTCTTATGAGAAAGATATATGTGGCCTTTACTTTATGTGAATTGAACTGATATCTCATATATGCTCATAAGTTAAATCTATTATGTTTTCTATAAACTGAAAATAAAACAAACTTTTTGAGAAATATTTCGCAATATCAATCTACTCATGATCACACTTCTGTGTTATTACTCTATTATACACTTCGTAAGATTTTCTTATGTTGAGTCATACCGATTAAAATTATATCTTTGCTCGTAATTGGCGTTGAGATTAATTTAAGTCGATATTCAGGATACAAATCCATGTGATTTGTTAATGTCCGACAAAATCCTTATTTTTCATCAAAGTAAGGTCACTCATGTTGTTCTCTTGGGAATGACATCAAATGGGGGAGAGTTCTTAAATGAACTTGTGCTTGATTGATATATCTTTGTGGGTGTGTGGATGTGAAATTTACAGGGGATGCTTATATCTTAAGTCTCCTAGATAAGCGCTAAATATTTTTTTACTATGTGATATCATATAAATAAAGTTGATATGTAATCTGTTTAAGTCTTGAAGTATCTTTTGGTTATATTCATTACGATCCCATAATTTTTGTACCTTTGCCAATTTTTATCGACAAAAAGGGGGAGAATTAATTAGTAGTTTCGCGCTACATACATATGGTTTATGGATCATTATGTAAGGGTGAGTGAATCAATAATCTATAGGTTTCACCTATTATGCAAAAGATGTAAGTATTTGATAGAGCATTGCTCGGTCGAACTCACAAGTGTTGCTATCTCAAGCTTGTTGTCAAAACTATATCTTGATTTCCATTCTACAATTAGTTAAGTCTCGGATTAGGATAGAATATGTAGTTGAGAATCGGACATCACGGCAGTCATCATTGCTTTCTACCATTTGAAGGCGAATATCATCCAAAGCTTTTGTAGAACTTCTTCAACAAAAGATAAGTGAAGACTGAACCACCTATATCTCATGTTAAATTCATCTTTATATCTATGAGACGTTGTTGCGTAACTAATTATACTATCGTAAGAATATCAAGAATTTCGAGTCAAGTTTATCTTGGTAATAACTTCTTGAAATATATATGACTAATCTTAATGAACATTTGTCCATACTTGATGAAAATCTGTTAAGAACAATTTATTTTTCGCAATTTAAATTATGATTCAAGATTAAAATAGCCTGGAGTAATGATATGTTCCATTGATGTTATTAGGGAATGTTTCGAATTGATCTAGAGGAAAATATAGAACTACTGAAAAATCTAGATACATGACAGAATGCATACCAGTTTCACAAACTGGGAAAACTGTTATAAGTCCTGAGCCGTAGTAAATATACTCAACACATGTGCCAGCATAGTTATAGTTCGGAAGCGACTTACTGGTACTCATACCCGATATCCATACCAAAAAAATCTGTGAACTCATGAACTTGGAACGATACGCAAACCAGTACACGTACTGAAAAAAAATTGTTGGTTTTGGAAACAGTGTAGTATCCATACCCAGTACGCATACAGGAAAAGTTATGTATGTTCCCAAACTCTAATTTGTCTTAAGGGTACACATACCCGGTACACGTACCATAACAAATATATCTCACAAACAAGGTTGAAGTACATGTATCTGATACACATACTTACCCTGTCGAATGTTTCAAATGCACATAAAATTATTTTTGTGAGATAATTAGCATTTGAATAAATCTATAAGAATATTATAGACATGATTGATCACAATATAAATTATAGTTGTGATTCAAACTTAAAAGTCTTATTTTTTTATGAAAATGATTAAGCTTATAGTTCAGTTGGCTAGTTTCGGCTAACCATTCATGAACATTATCTTTGTACACGGTTCGGTTACGGTTCATCCAAACCTGAGTGTATATCTTGATATATCAATCACATTTCAAAGCTTCATCTAACAGTGGATATTGTTTGCTTGGTTCCAAAGCTATCATAGCTTAAACCTAAAGCTACCTATGTTTTGAAAGTCTATAAAAGGGGAACCTCAAACAACTAGGATATTTGAATTCCGACACTATCTTTGTGTGTCCTAGTTGTAAACTAGAGTTTTCCTCTTCCTAAAGCTCTTCTAGGGTTTAGTGACTAAAAAGACTTCATAAGGATTCGTGAAGCCAGGTCCAGCTATATTTTATCTTGATAGTTTGAGTATCCTGATCTTGATTGATTATTGAGATTGCTCCATCAATCAAGATAGATAGAAATCATAAAAGTTCTCTTCATCTCACACTTTGTTGATTCCACAAGTTTAATACTTTTTAGGTGAATAATAATCTAGGCTGCTTTTCGGGAAACATAAGTCCGGATTTTGAGGTGAGCTAGACTTTTTCTATTGCTACATATTTCCAGTCTCACCTTGATCTACGATCAAAAAAGGAAATCACGCATATAGGCTTATCTGTGGGAGGAATATTGGTTTAAAATTTTCAATTGAGTTGGAGCAACTCTTAGGTTGTAAAGAACGTCAGCTAAGGGAATCATTTGATTGGAATACTGCTAGGATTCAAGAAGCGTAAGGAACGGGACTGTAACTGAATTAATGTAAGGGTTTAATTTGGTCTTATCTACATTCCAGTCCAAAGTTTATTGGTGCCCGGGGTTTTTCTGCACTTGTAGTTTCCTCGTTGACAAAAAATTTGGTGTATGTGTTGTTGTTTTTTTCCGCATTATGTTGTTTATCTTTATAATTGAAATATCACAGGTTGTACATAAATAAATCAAAGTAGATACATCCATACTTGTTTGTTGAATACGACTTGATTGATTCTTGGATATTGATTTTTGAGATCGTCCAAAAACTCTCACACGTATTTCAGGTTCACGGATTTGGTTCTGTAAACTTTCTGATTGTGAGAGAAAGAGATATAACTCAAAATATTATTCCTTGATTGAGATTCATTAAGTTGACTTCTCGGAATGTATTTAGGTTTATCCATAAAGGTTGCCTAAGAAAAAGTTGGTGGTGTATTTTGGTACCTCTAGTGTTTTCAGTATTGATTAAGGGGGAGAAAAATATTATCGTAGTATTACTTCAAAGTTATGATTCAATTGAACTTTGGAGAAGATAATAATATTATGTTTCTGTATAACGACGATTGAGAATATTTGTTTTTAAAGTTGTTATCGCTACAGATCTTCAACAACAACGATGCTGAGTTGAACACGTTCAGAATCATTGGAACTTGAAGTAACGAAGAATTTAAGGAGTTGAAGAAATTAACCAAGGAAATCAATAATGATGGATTCAAGGAGTTTATGAAGCTTTATTTTTTAACCCATATGTACTGATAGTTTTGTCACTAGAATTTACAAAGGGTGTGATTGTTAGAGCATCGCTCGATCGAACTCACAAGTGTTTCTATCTCAAGCTTGCTGTAAAATTTATTTATCAAAACTATATTTTAATTTCTAGTCTACAATTAGTTAAGTCTCGGATTAGGATAGAAGTATGTAGTTTAGAATCGGACATCACCGCATTCTGCCGTTTGAAGTCGAAGATCAATCGAAGATTTTAGAGAACGTTTTCAACAAAAGGTAAGTGAAGACTAAACCACCTATTTCTCAAGTTATATTCATCCTTCTATCTATGAGACGTTGTCGCGTAACTAATTAGACTATTGCAAGCATATCAAGAATTTTGAGTCAAGTTTATATTGGTAATTAGTTCTCAAAATATATGACTAAGCTCATTGAACATTTGTTCATACTTGATAAATTTCTGTTAAGAACAATTTATTGTTCATAATCTAAATTGTGATTCAAGATTATCATTCGAAAATATCCTTGAACGGTGATATGTGTCATTAATGTTATTTTGGAATGTTTCGAATTGATTTAGAGAGAAATATAGAACTACTGTAAATCTGGATACAGGACAATATGCATAATAGTTTCACAAACTGGGAAAACTTTTATAGGTCCCGAACCGGAGTAGTTAATCATTACACGTACCGGAGTAGTTATATGTCGACAATGACTTAATGGTACGCATACCCGGTATCCATACCATAAAAAGTCTGTGAACTCGTGAACCTGGAATTATATGCATACCTAGTATGCATACCGAAAAAGAACTGTTGGTTTTGAAACCGGTGTGGTATCCAAACCCGGTACGTAAACCGGAAATTTTCTATAAGTTCTGGAACTTATATTTTTATTAAAGGTGCACATACCCGGTATATGTACCATGAAAAATATAGTCACGAACAAGGTTGAGTACATTTACCTGGTACACATACTTTTCATGTCGAATATTTTCAGATGCACATAAAAGTATTTCTGTGAGATAATTAGCATTTGAATAAATCTCTAAGAATGCTATATAGACATGATTGATCACATTATAACCTATGGTTTTGACTCAAACTTAAAGTCTTAAGTGTTATATGAAAATGAATAAGCTTATAGTTTAAGCGGCTAACCGTCCATGAACAATGTCTTTATACATGGTTCGGTTACGATTCACCCTAACCAGAGTATATATATTGATATGTCAATCACATTTCAAAGATTCATCTAACGGTGGATATTTTTTGCTTGGTTCCAAAGCTATCTTAGCTCACGCCTAAATCAACTTATACTTTGAAAGTTTATATAAGGGGAACCTCAAGCAACTGGGATCTTTGAATCCCGACACTACTCTTTGTGTGTCCTAGTTGTAAACTAGAGTCGTCCTCTTCCTAAAACCTTTATAGGGTTTAATGACTAAAAATACTTCATAGGGATTCATGAAGTCATGTACAACTATCTTTTATCTTGATAGTTCGTGTATCCTGATCTTATTCGATTGTTGAGCTTCCCACTCGAACAAGATAGATAGAAATTGCAAAGTTCTGTTCGTCTCAGACTTTGTGATTCCACATGTTTAATAGTTGTGACTTCAATAATAATCTAGGTTTCTCTTCGGGAAGTATAAGTCTGGATTTTGAGTTTGGCTATCCTTTATCTATTATTTTCGATTTCGGGTCTCACCTTGCTCGATCGATCGATCAGAAAGGAAATCACATATAGGCTTATCTATGGGAGGCATATTGGTTTAAAGTCTTCAATTGATTTGAAGCAACTCTTAGGCTGTAAAGGACGTCAGCTAAGGGAATCATTTGTGCGGATTCCTACTGGGATTCAAGAGGCGTAAAGAGCGCGACAGTAACTGAATTGTTGTGAGGGTTTAATTCGGTCTCAACTACATTCCATTCAGAAGTTAATTAGTAGTAGGATAATGTGTGTAGCGGTTTAATATAGTTTGGTGTTCAAATCTGGACTAGGTCCCAGTGGTTTTATGAACTTTTGGTTTCCTTATTAACAAAATTTCTAGTGTCTGTGTTATTTATTTTTTCGCATTATATTGTTTATCTTTATAATTGAAATATCACATGTTGTACGTAAATCAATCAAAATAGATACATTCATCCTTGTATGTTGGATACGACTTGACTGATTATTGGATATTGATTTTTGAGATCGTCCAAGAACTCTCACATGCAAATTAGGTTCACGGATTTGGTTCTATCAATATTCTGATTGTGAGAGAAAGAGATTTAACTATGAATATTATTCCTCGATTGAGATTCATTGAATTGAACTCTCGAAATTGTATTTAGGTTTTGGCCATACAGGATGCCTAAGAAAAAGTTGGTGTGTATTTTGGTACCCCCCACGTTTTCACATAGGTTCCAAAAACTATATTTTAGATAGTTTGCTCAGTCTTCTTATCTCTCTTTTTGTTGTAAAGTTAGTGGATATTATCTTCCAGATGGAATTTCAACTTCATCTTCAAAAGTGGTGGTGCTTGATATTTCTTATTTCGAGGTTACAGGTCAGGGTACATTTTTGTGTAGTCTGGTTCGTGGGATGGAGCTTCTAGGGTTGGTATTAGTTTCGGCTAGCTATCTCACCAAGATTGGTCTTTGGCTCTTATGTTACTATATTAGTGGTCTTTGGTTTTTCCTTACGACCTGTACAATAAGATAATTGCCTTTGTGACCAATATTTTGAGAGATAGATATTTGGGCATTGTAAGGATATATTATTAAAGATGATAGTCTACAATTCAATAAAAATAAATTGTTTCACCAGATGATCTGATCATGTCAGTTGCATATAAATAAGAATGATTTTTCTTATTTTTGGTTTGTTTGCACCTCCTTGGTAAGAACCCTAGCAAGGTTCTTATCAATCTGTTTCTGAGTTTTTCTCAAGTCTTGAATGAATTCAAGGACATATTTGAAGAAATTCTGACCATTTTTCAGAATAGTTTGTGGGTTCCGAACAACTATAGCAGCTGAACCTAATAAGATAGCGGCCCATGACGTTAAAATTCAAGTTTGAGGGAGAGAGATATTTTTCATTGGTTTTTTTCTATTATATATATATCCATGAAGATAAAATTTAAAAATGAAAATATTTCGCAAACTATGTCATGGATATTTGTAATCTTTATACCATTAAAAGTATTCTAAAACACGTACGTAACTGATGACTATCAAATTACACTAGATTTGTGCCCGTGCTACGCACCGGGCATTTTTTTATTCTTTTTAACTTGGTGTGCGTATGGCTTCGCCCCGCCTCTTGGCGATGAATTTTCGATTTGGTATGCGGGGGGCTTCGCTCCCCCCCCCCCCGTGGCGATGTATTTTTGATTTGGTGTGGCGGGGCGAATACATCAAATAGGTGGAGAAAAGATAAGAAACATGTGCATGAAATTTATTTATTTATTTATTTGAAAAAAAAAAAACGATCCTAATATGGTAGGTACTTAACTTCCGAATCGAATTTGGACTTCCATAAAATTCCCACTAAGTTAAGTTTTCCTTTTTGAGTTTGTAATTTTCAAACCAAGTATACGTTGCCAAATGTCCTCACCAAAACCTTCGTTTCAAAAAAAAAAAAAAAAAAAAAAAAAAAAAAAAAAAACTATCACTATCTTGAAAAGAAAAGTATTTTGAAGAACTAATTTTGTCACTAAACTGTAAAAACTGTATCCCACTCATTAAAGGAAAACACTCCAACACCTATAGACTTTCATAAATTTTTCAAACTGCAAATCCAAGCCCTGTTCACATTTTAAAGGGACTAAACTGCAATATTTCTATGTATTCAAACAGTGGGGAATTCGTCCTCATCCACCCTTTTTTTTATGGGAAAATGAATTATATAACTAGCAAATATAGTACATAAGATTTACAATTTCTTTTTTATCAAATACATTAGAGATAATGCTAGATTGCTTAATTTTTTGTGGTAATTTCATAGACATATGTTGAAGGCTCTTTATTCTTGCTTCCTTGGCCATTCGATCCGTTGCTGAATTGTATTCTCTATTTGTAAACTTTACCCGAGCTTGAGGAAGGTCTTTTAAAATTATCTTGGCTTCTTGAACAGTGTTTTCGGCTGTCCATGATAGGTTTGTGTTGTCCTTGTTGATGATGTCTGCCAAGGCTTTACAATCAGTTACTATTGAAATGCTAGACAAGACGTTGTCTCTTAGCCAGATGACTGCTTTTTGTAAATATTTCGCTTCTGCACGAAGAGCTGAAGTAGTTGTCTCCGAACCTGCTGAAATGTGCATAAATGTCTGGTGATCTACTGAATAAACGGTGTGAGTGTATCCCATTGAAAGGTCTTCTTCCTTGAAGGAAGAATTAATAAATATTATCCAGTCTATGTTTATATCTGACCATTTGGTATTGGTCATCATTAACTGATTGTAATCCAGTCCCTTTGTTTTATTATTTTGAGGGATGGATTGCAAAAATCTGTTGATCTGATCAATTAGTTGCATTGGATTTGGGGTTATCTTTTAAAATACCACCGAGCATCTGTGTTTCCATATGAAACATAAAATGGTCGAGATTTTTCCTACTAAATTATCCAAATCTGGGTTTAAGAGCCACCCTTTAACCCCATGATGTAATTGGATCCGTATCAGCTAAAGAGGTTAAATTTCCTAGCGAAAATATGAACAAAATAGCTCTTGGAGAAAGGGAAAGATCCGAATAGGTGATTCTCGGTTTCCTGAACTTGAGAATTGCATAGTTGGAAGTTTGGGTCAATGTGGGTTTAAATAGCTTTCATGGGAATGCTAGACTATATTCACAAAAATTAGAAACATGAATGGAATAAAAGATAATTTCTCATATGATAAACTGAAATAGATCAATACTGTATGAATTAAATTACTTGACCACTTGATATGCTGGTCAACTTTTTATATCCCCGACTTTATCCTTGATTCGTAATAAAGGTAATAATCTTCCAGTCAAAAAGGTACATGAAACTCCCACATAGTCGTTCCAATACACTGAACTAAGCATTTATTATTACCTAACTTCCCCTCTACGAAGAATTTTCAACATATTTTTAGCATCAAGAAAATGATCCCCGTGCTCCAATGTACATTTCCTTCATTTTTCTTACACCTTTATTAGCCTTTCTTCGAATTCTCCACAATACGTCGTTCCCGCATTGAGTCATACGCCATATCAATTGAATGAGCTATAAAGTACTTTTCTTAGTAACCGCAAGTATTTCCATATGAGTGGTGTCTAACCTTTTTATTCCGGAGTTTGGGGAAAATGTCCCCGAGTTTACAATACGAAGACACCATTCCTTGTAGTCTATACGTATTTATCTATTTAGCAAAAGATAATAGTGTTGGATATCTTTCTCTATAACAAAAGCATAAGTCACAAATACAAACATAATTTTTCTACACTAAGAATCTTTAAAGTGTATTCTTGTCCTTTTAATATGTAACATGCATTGCACATAATATGTCCAATTAATCAGTTATACGGTTTAGATAAAATCATAAACTCATGCCTTCAAGTGCTGCTCGATGGCTTAAATTTAACAATGTTATAAGAAAGGAGTAAGAATGTCACAAACAATGATAATACTTTAACAGACTAATATACATTTGGTCTGTTCAATTCCACTTTTGGCGAGGAAGAAGACTACAATGTAACCTTATACCTTTGTACTTGAATGAGAACGGGAAAAGATGGGGCAGCATATTTCTAGTTATTTCCTTCCCACATTGCATGTCATGAGGTAGTACTCCAAAATTATTTTTTAATGTAGAGTAAACATCAAAAAGTGCAATTTCTTAAGTTTACCTTTGTTTCTTACAGGCATGAAAAACTTGAACATCTCTACAGCCATACCATCTGGTGGGGTGATCGGCATCTTGCCTTTTGAATCGTATGCCTGCTTCACCATTAATTCCTCAATTCAACCTAAATATTAGGACATATCGACTACCATGACCTTCATAGACAAATACAGTTTTCAATTTTTAGAAGACAGAAGATTGATGACTCAAAATAAAAATTAGCATGTTGAATGAAAAGGGTGCGAAAGAATGATGTACCGTTCCAACTGCTACAACTTATCTATAGAGCCATGCGTAAAAGTGCACGAACGTGGTTATGATTGCGTTAACCGATAAAGTTCTAATTATATGTAAGCAACTCATGAAATTCGGAGAAAAATATAAATATATATCTATTTAGCCAAAGCCAATAGTGTTGGATGTCTTTCTTTATAACATAAGCATAGGTGCAGTACCAAATGATGGTCCATAATTTACATCCAACCACATGACACATGTTAACGTAAAAGAATAAGCTTACCATTCCGCAAAAGTGGAGACATCGATTTCATTCGAGCATTCCATGAGCATCACTTTTAGAGTTAAATAATGCTTTGATACATGGTTGTCGCTGCATTGTAGTGATACACTATGTTTCAGTCAAGCAACCTATTTATGTGTATGCAATATAAATGAGCAGCCAATATCTATAGACAATTGGCCATAACATATATGCATAATCTATATATACGCAAAGGCTTATAAACACATTCTATGAAAATCTAATAATACTTTACCAAAGAAAAGAAAAAACCTAATAATACTCAATTGACCGTAATTAGGAAAACTTGTTCAATGAATATATGAATCGAGTGGACCAAATTTAGTCAACATAAAAGAACTACAAAGAGAATTCAGAGAAAACTTACTCCCTATTGTATTGTCAAACAATAGTCTTTTGTTCAATGGAGATGTACAAAATTGCAAATAGAGAGCAAACTCAATTTTGATCAAAATACCTAGTAAAAATTAATTTTAATCATCAAAATTGTATAGAGAATCCAATACAAACCATTAAAAAATCATATGTTCGGCACAAATCCAATTTCACTGGCACCTTTGCTCCTTGTGCCTGCCGATATAAAAAAAGAAAAAGAATTATGATCAGACGGAGAGATTACATAACATGAGAGAAGAAGAACATATATTTCTTTTCTTCGGGTTTATTATTTTGATGCACAAATACAATATTGATGGGATCAATGAACGACAACAGTTTCATGAAGAGTATTCTTTCATTAGGTTTAGATGGAATTCAAAGTTCCTTTTGGTATGTGACACTTGATGGTAGAGCCTTTATATACCTTATATTTCCCTTTTCAGCAAGATTTAGTTTCCTAACATAGTCACGTTTTTGAATTCCAAATTGAGACGGCTCACGTTATGAAGGAATTCTAAGTAGAGACGGCTTGAATTCCAAACTAATTTTTTTTAATTTTTGTATCTACTTATTTTTTAAAACCAATCATAGGTTGCCAAGTGTCCTCACCAGAACGCTCGTTTCACAAAACTCAAAAAAGACTTGTTTCGGCCAATAGGAAGCTAGGATTTTCTCACCGCTCAACGTGAGAGCTTTATTTGTCTAGGCCTTTAAGTCTTTAGATGTATTTATTATACTAAGGTTTAATTACAATAATCAATTTAAAAAAGATAGTCTAGTTTAATGATAAAGATCAACTTCAAAGGAACAAAAATTTTAAATTAAATAACATTTTTCTCCCAAAACACCAAAAACATCTTAGAGACTCAGACACATTAATTTTTTTTTCCTTATCTACGGATTATCTCGACTGGAATTTTTTGTTTTATTTTTGTGTCTGAGCCATGCGGTAGTGGTGATAAGAAAATGTGATCCATTGGACTCATCCTCAACTTTACCTGATCCAATACATGACGCATTTCAAATTTCAAGTTTCGTGTCTGTATCCAACCCAACATCCGATTGATTTGCATAAGTAAATGGCGGATGGACAAATTGGATGCAAATGAAATAGATATGTATTTATTATTCGCTTACAAAACATATGAAGGTAGAACTAAGAAATATCTTTTAAGATTAAATTTCTGATCAGTTTTCGGTTGCAACATGTTTCACTGAATTTAATAAACTAAATACATACCCAAACATATGTGTTAGAGCATTATGCGGTTGAACCCTCCAATCGTTGCTATGCCGAGATTGGTTGTCATATTTTAGTTCCAAAACTCAAGGTCGCTTGATTATATTACTAGACTCAACTTTGTTAGGTTAGACTAGGAAGTCTAGAAATGTTGAGACATACAAGTATTACACTGAAGACCTAGAGAATCCGAAGACCTATCGACAACAACGAACACGTCATAATTCTGCTGAGGTTAGTAATACAAGACTTGACTTGTTTCTTTAAGTCGTTTAGATTAAAAATGTAACATGCAAAGTTACATATATGAAACTCTAGAATTAGAGACGTGATCATCTTATTGTGATCAAAGTGTCAAGGAAGAATATATAAGTTGTATCACAACTTTGGTATATTAAATTAAAAAGTATAATGCTTATCTTTTGAACTTCGTAATTGCGATATAGACAATATCTTTGTAACTTGTTACTAGATTGCGTATTAAACTTAGGGTTGATTTTATACTTATAAAACTATGTTTGATTACATGAGTTTAAGGAAATAGACTTGCGGAATTTGTTTCACAGTTGAAAGGAATCAATGGGATTAGTGGTATGATTCCTATTAGGAATCTATAGCAGGACTGATCCCTATTGGGGATCTCTAGCGGAACATATCCTTATAGCAAAATCTTATTTTCGGTTTCACGTATTCTTTAGGGTTTGTGTGATTTTCGGAATGTGTGTTTGCTAAATAGGAAGGGTCAAGATGTCGACATAGTGAGTAAATTGAACATGTGTAAAATATTATCTCTTAGTGTTCAAAGATATTCCTTGATACTCAAGGTGAGATCCCAAACCGAAATGTTTGAGAATCTTCTATTGAAATTTTTGAATATGTGTGTTTTATTGTTCCAGCAAGTAAAACATATCTCTGGAAGATATATTAGTAAAGTATACCAACTAATATTAATTTGTCATCCATGAGGGATTTCGGTATTACAGTAGGATATTGGTTGGAATTAGAAAAAATCGAATATTAGTGTTTATTGCATATCTTGGGAATATTTTCGGTTATATAAATTCCTTGGTATCTAAACTACGTTGGTATATAGATATTGAAGTTTGTTCTTCTTACAAACTTATCCTGAGGCAAGCACTTTATTTAGTAGATACTATTGTAGCTGACTAATAGTATTACAAGTAATACTATATCGAGGTGGAGAGCAACCTAATTAGGCGAATATCTTACGTTAAAGACTTTTGTGGGATCGAAATGCATCTAGATAGTGCCTTTGGTGGGGAACTAGAATTTTCATATTGTTATTTTAGTTTTAAATTATTAATTTGATTGACTAACGGTTCTTAAACCTTGATTGCACCTAGTTTGATTATTCTTGAAGTCATTCTCTTCTGACATAAGGCCACTCAAACTATAGATCAAGATATTAATGGTGGTTCACATATGTCTTTAGATCTGACGTAGAGTTGTGATCATCCATTATTAACAGACTTCGTTGTATGTATGTGATCGATCATAAGTCGAATTAAGTTTATTTATGCAGTTACATTGAAGATTTAAAGACAAAAAGATTTATTATTGGTTTCATATCTTTGTGATTTAATTCGTGCACATACTTGATCGGCTGGGATCCGGCTTAGCGTTGTTTACCTTGTATACACATCTTATTGCTAGTCGTTGAGATTGGAAAACTATCATTTGGTGGTATTCTTCAGTATCCAAATATGATAGTTTGCATACCTAGATCTGGTTATCTCAATAATCTAGATCTTGGTAGTTCTTACCAAACGAAGGAGTTTATTAGATTAAACGGAAGAGCCTTTGTTTGACTCAACATAAAATATCTGATTTACTTCTTGAGATTGAGAGAGGAGTTACCAAATACACTTTAGTTATTTATAGTTTCGGAATACGCTTCAAAGGAGTTGAGTGCAAGAAGTTTTCATGGTTGGCGAAGGAACTTAAGATAGTGAACTCTATCTTAGTATTCACATACATTGGCCAGATTGGTTATAGGTGCAGGGATACTGAGGAAATTAGGTAACTAGGGGTAGTTTACTTGGTCTCAACTATATTAAGTTGGTAGTGGTCTTTGTATAACATCTTAATTCTGAGAGTATTCAAAATTGGACTAGGTTCCGGGATTTTTCTGTATTTGCGGTTTCCTTGCGAACAAAATTTTGGTGTGCGCTTTTACTTTACCTTTCACAGTATAATTATTGTCTTGGTTATAATAATGTAATTGCACTTGTTCGTTAAACAACACACTTGGGTTGATCCCTATTGTTAGTTTCGGTCCTGGACTTGTATAATATACCAAGTGTATACCTTGTGGTTGCTATCTTCTTGACAGTCTTTGTCTATATTAGATCATGCAAGGTATCCATCATATAGGTTGATATCGAAAAAATTGTGGTGTACTTGGTGCCCTCATCATTTAAACGTCCATATACATGTACTTAGGGTGGTTCCTATGGAAATGAACAAAAAATAAATTTTGCTAAGACATGTGGATGTGCAAAGATGGATTTCCACTATGGGAAATATAATGTAATGAGCGGAAGATAAAGACGCGCGTGGGTAGACAAGATTCGCCGGCGGGCAGACAAGATTCCTGGGCGTAGGACGGCCAATCGCGGGCCAGCAGACAAGATCCTCCAACAGCCCAATGACTCTATTCTCAACGGCTACAACTCTCAAACCATATAAATACCTTCATTTTCAACCATTTCCATTCACACCACTCCACTCTCTTCTCCATAATTTTTCTAAACAAAATCTTTTATTTGTTATTCACAATTCTTAGTATAAATTAATCAAAATGAGGGATGTCATAATAGTATAAGGCAAAAAAGAGATCAAAAAGATGAAAGAATACCGATGCCTGCTATAAATGTCGATTATACTCAAAATCATGATGCAGAGTTTTCTTCGCCGAATGTAGTTGTTAGTTCAGACTTGATCTCAGGTCATGTGTCGTGGCATCAAGAGTGGTCCGGATATTATAAAATCAGGGGTGGATACAAAGACTTAAATCATGTTTATCCAGGTCTACCATATCCAGTTCGAGAGAGTGGATAGATATCCCCGACGACATTACAAGAATATTGATAGAAAGGTGAAACACAATAGCATTATTAGGAGAACATTGATAGAAAGGTGGCGACCAATGACACACATGTTCCATTTCCTGGACTTTCTAATTGGTAGGCTTGTTAAACTAAAATTAGATTTTACTTTTAAACAATTTTTTATTGATGCAAAAGAATTAATTAGAATATCATTCTTGTCATAGGAATTACCCCCCTTGATTTATATTTCATTTGTGGAATTCCAAGTGGTGTGGGAACCCCTGTAACATTCAACCAACACAAATGGGTATCAAATAATAGATGGAAGACGCGTCTTCCCTTGTTTTTAGAATCACGTGTACGAAAAGATCATAAAGAGTTGAAAGGAGGTGGAATACATTGTTTAGCGTTGAAACATTTCCTAAAGTTCAAAACAGGCTCAACAAATGTAGCTAAATATGAGGAACTCGAAAGAGTGTTTGTGTTATATGGTTATTGGGTAAGACGTTCTTTCCTAACTCAACCATTATTGCTCATGTTGGTTGGCTTGAAGCGTTACAAGATCCTCATAGTGCACCATGCGATTTTAGCAGAAATATATCACTATCTCGATGCAGCATCCATAGGTATAACCAACTTCATTGGTTTCAGGGGAATCATAGAGGTAAATATTTATTTTCTTCTTTTTAAATTAAGTATTTATCTGGAAAAAAAAAATTATGAATTTATTTCTGGTGTTGGTGGCCAACTCTTAAACATAACACCCCTAGAGTTCCAATAATAGACATATACATCAAGAGTAACTAGGCTAGGGACCCGATTGTGCGCTTTCCATATTTGTTCAAAGATATTAACAAATGACACAGAGCCACCAAAATGTTGTTGTTCATCTTTATGTTGATTTTATGAGTTGCCAGTTCTTAAACATAACACCCCTAGAGTTCCAATAATATACATGTACATCAAGAGTAACTGGGCTAGGGACCCTATCGTGCGCTTTCCAGATTTGTTCAAAGATATCAACAAATGATACATAGCCACCAAAATATTGTTGTTCATCCTTATGTTGATTTTATGAGTTCGGAAATCCTAAGGTACAAGCTATTCTTGATTATTCACTCCTGAGAGTTTTTTTTCACCCTCGAGATGAACAGAGGTGTTTGGTATTTGGGAAAAAGACTACTTTTCCTGTTACAACATAATTTTGCAAAGGCGATTAACCCTCCAAGACAGATGCAAGTCTCTGCATCATTTTGATATGTTGTGACGGAGGCCATGGGAAAGGTTTGAATTAAATGATGATCTACATATCACTGAAGCACAACATCTCAAATGGTACCAGACAATTGCGAATCTGGCAATTGGTGTTCACCACATGCACATCTATGGATTTGATTTCCCGATGTTAGGTCGCGATAAGTTAATCATTCTTAGCTAGCCGCCTCCAGATGAACCATGATTTATGACTTACCCCACCATAGATGGAGTTTTTTTATCATTTTCATAAAATTTTCCTAAAATATGTTGGGAGTTGTCACATATAACTTCACAAGGAGAGCCAATCACGACCCCAATAGTTTCCACAGCTATGAAACGTACCTATCCGTTACAATATGTATACCAGTAAAGATGAATTAAACACCAAGCTTAACGATATGTATTGGATAAATCACAAATGAGGGCTAGGCACTTGAATATTCATCAAAAAATGGCAGACGGATACCATGTTTGAATATTCTTCAAGGAGCAATTTATCATGGCACGAGAATGTGATAGCAACATAAGTCGGAGATATACAATTGCCAGAAACTGAACCACAAACTGTATCTATTTCCCAACATTAATTAAGTCAACCAGATCCGAAACGCATTTCATCATTATTCTCGCCCTGGAACCATAATGAAGGTTATTATACTATAGCTAAGGTCTCGAACAAGGATAGAAAGTGTAGCTGAGCTCAAGATCTCCATGTAAATCATCATACAATACGAAGGACTACTCAAGGAACCAGTGGATCTTCATCGACTAAAAGGTATATGGAGACTTGAACTTATCTATCACTCAAAAGTCTATCTACTCTATCTCCTATCTTGAGACAAAAGTCGTTTTACTATATAGACTAAAGATATGCACATGTGACATTTCGAGCTAAGTATATCTCGATTATCTATTTCTCGAAATGTGTGTTGGTAAAGCTTTCACTTTAGCCAAGTTCATATTTGCCTAGTGACGAAAGTCATGACATGTTTCAATTACTTTGGAAATTGTTCTGATGAAAACTAGTTTGTGAATAACAACTATATGATGTCCTCTGAGAATTTTTCAATGATTGAAATGAGAGTTTAGACAATATAACCATTGGGGGATATAAACATTGTTGTGGTAACACATATATGTATAAGTCCTTAGTACTTGAACCGAAGTTTGCGAACTTTGTTGATGAAGTAAAAATCGGAACTTGAACAGTCAACCCAGTCTGTGAACGCAGTCCACGAACATGCGTAGTTCTCGAACCCGAGAATTTCTACTGGAGTTATAGCTCGGTTTCAGCCGCGAACTGACGGAAGTTCTCGAACCCGAGAATTTCTGCTGGAGTTTGCGAACTCCAACCGATTATGTGAGTCCGCGAACTTGAGTGGTTATGTCTAAAAACGATGTTCATGAACTTATTTAAATTATCTAAGGAATGCTATTGCAAACCGTGGCTTTATAGTTCATGAATTGATTCGAGTGAATCACATCATTTTTGCTTCAATTGTGTCTTGTGTAGTACATAAGATCTCATAGCAATTGAACAATAGTTCATTTGAGTCATTTGGACTAGTTATGGTGAAGAAGAATATGGTTGATATGAAATTTTATCATTTGGCTAACCATTTGGTTGACTAATATTGAACCAACTATTGTACATGTTTGGGTACGGTTACACAAACCCAAAATTGTCAAGTACATGTGTGTATGGAAAGCTAAGTTTTCGATCTAACAGTTGAGAGATATTAGTTTGTATCTAATCAGGTTTTCATCTAACGATGAATATTAAATGCTTTGTTACTAAGCTAACATTGATTGCAAACCCTGATTTGAAAGACTATATAAGGGAGAACTCTAGAAACTGGGAAACCTAATCCCACACATTCTGTGTAATACTAGTTTGCTAATCTAGAGTCGATTCTCCTTTAACCTTTGGTTTTCTTCTTCTAAAACCAGGTTAACGACTTAAAGACTTCATTGGGATTGTGAAGCCAGACCGATACTATTTTTCATGTAGTTGTGTGATCTGATCTTGTTGTTTCTATCGTACGATTACAATTATAATAATTGACATGGGATTTCTATCTCTGATAGGCAAGATATAAAAGTAATCACAAACATTTTCGTCTCATCGTTTTTGATTCCACAATATCTTTTTTCGCTGCTTCGATTAAGACTATTGTGAGGTGATTGATAAAACTGAGCTGTTCTTCGGGAATATAAGTCTAGTTTTATTGATTGGTTCTTGTTCACCTTGATTTATCAAAAGACGGAACAAAACTCATAGGTTTATTCGTGGGAGACGAATTTATCTATCTTGTAAACTTTTCTGTGTGAGACAGATTTGTTTGCTAAAGTCTTTGACTTTGGGTCGTAGCAACTCTTGGTTGTGGGTGAGATCATCTAAGGGAATCAAGTGCGCAGTATCATGTTGGGATCAGAGGCATATGAACATAACTGTACCTTGGATCAGTGTGAGATTTATTGGGGTTCAACTACACTCCAGACCGAAGTTAATTTGGAGTAGGCTAGTGTTTGTAGCGGTTTAATATAGTGTATGTTTAATATGTACTAGGTCCCGGGATTTTTCTGCATTTGCGGTTTCCTCGTTAACAAAATTCTGGTGTCTGTGTTATTTCTTTTTCGCATTATATTTTGTTATATAATTAAAATAATACGGGTTGTGCATTGTTCAATCGATTAGAATATCCGACCTATTGGTTGTTGATTTAAATTGATTGACACTTGGATATTGGTCTTTGGTACCATCCAAGTTATCTCTCTTTGATTAGACTCGCGAATCATATTTGCTTGAGTAAATCAAATCGAAAGATTGAGATAATAACTCCTTGAGATATTTTCTATTAATTGAGTCTAGTTGATTCTCTAGAAAACAACTCAGAGTTGTCCATACAGATTGCTAATCGAAATATTGGGTGAGGTTGTTAGACCCACGCTTTTTCAATTGGTATCAGAGCAGGAAAACACGTTCAAGACCTTACAAGTCTGTGTTTGTAGCGATCTGACACTATGGACAAGAGTAGCATCTCTGATAAACGCGTCACCAGAAATAAAAACTATGTCTTTTCTAATTCTATTAAAGAGAAAGATTCCTCTATCTCGAATATAGATGAATCTTGTGTTCAAACTAGACAGACGGGTTGTGACATGTGTTATCCCGATTATCCTTTAAAGGAGTCCATTTCTCGAAGCAAACGAGAAACAACTGAAGAGGGTGATTTGATTCTAAATCTTGTTAGAATCCAAGATGATAGATGCAATCGGTTGAAACAACATGTCAATGTTCTTCTTGGTATGATAAGATACTGCAAGTCCAAAGAAAATACTGAAGATCATTCTTCGTGTATGACTCTTAAGGAAAACCTTAAAAAGGATGCTTTGGAAATAGAACATCTCTTGAGTAAACTCTCTATTCAATAATGCTCTAAGTAGTCCAACATACCAATTACTTCTGCTACAACTAAAGATGCTCCAGCATCAGAAGTAAAAATGGAGTCCCTTCTTATTAAGAAAGATATGTTAGTTTCCCCTGATTAAGTAAAACACACACCATTTGGAAGGAAGGAATCTCCTGACGAGAATATTAAGACCAAACAGCCTAATCACTCGTGTGATCAAAATGTATGTCTCTTTTGTGAAGCAAAAGTTTCTGTTAAAAAAAAGAAACTCTAAGTTGAATAAAAACTCGCTTGTTCAACTTCAACACACCTTAAACTTAATTCTCAAAGGTGTAACTGCCATTCGTATATCGAAACCCATTAAATTTCATGCGTATCATGTGTATGTTACCAGGAAGGTAAGTTCAATGAGTTCCTCAAATGTTCAAAAGCAGAAAAAAAAGTCTTGACAAGAATCGTCTGAGAAAAGATCAAGTTGTTGTTTCTGAAAATAATGTGTCTCATGATTTGAGAAAAATTCCAAGAGAAAGAAGGAAGAATGATGATATGAGAAATGACTTGATAAAGATAATTCAAGGCTACAAAGAAATTTTCAACATGATGTCTTCCTCCTCAAGTCATCCCTTTTGGTAAGAGCTCAAACTATGTCTCATATTTTGATGACAATAAGTTTTATGATAATTTCTCAAATCAAAAGGAGTCTCTCTCAAAATTTAGAAGGAAAAAGAGACTTGGTCATAAACACAATTCCTTAGATGAGCTTAAAGCTCATACTTGTGCTTATTAATCACAAGGTTAGGAACTTGCTCATAAAAATCCTGCTGAGCAAGATGTGTAAAATTCAGGTGTACTTTGGCAATTTGTGTTTTGCCTAGTTGAGCTCTTCTCTTATCGTTTATAACTAAACTAGTGCCAGCAGACAGTATTGCCTAAAAAGTATTTGCAATGTCATTTAGTATTTTTCTGTTTATTTGTCTCGTGATCTTTTCTTGTGGGGTGCACTATGTTTGAATGTGTACACAGGTTATCATTTCGAGTTTACAGCTTGGAAACCCTAAAAGTCCTTCTTCCAAACAAAACCTTTAAATAGCCGACCTATTGAGTTACATATGTCACATATGCATACTCTAGGTTTTTCCGGGTTATCAAGAATGTCATCCTCCTCATCTTTCTATGGTGGTTTTGCAAAGGGATTTCTTGTAAAAGCTTTTGGTGTTGAATCAAAAGGAAGAAAGAAAAGAACTCTTGTGGAAGATGGAGCACCTAATGCCTCATGCTACTATGCCTACTCACATCAAGATGTTGAGAATGAGGATATGGTGTCTGCTGAAGTGGTTCATGACTTTATAAAATTCTTTGAGAAAGCAAAATTGCAACTTGTTGATACAACGAAGGATCTTGATGTGGTTAGAAGTGAGTTGAAAAAGGTTACTGCTGACCTTGGTCTCATGAAGTCATATGTTAAAGAACTTCTCAATAAGGATATCTTCTCTGAAGACGCAGTTAATGATATGGATCACAATCTCAAAAGTATTGAAACATGTGAAGCTGTCGAACGTGAACTTTAGCTTGTGATCGGTTTCTAGTAGACATGTTTCAGTTAACAGTGTCTAGTAAATCTTCTATTGTTTCTATTTTGTTTAGACGAATAACTAGTGTTTTGGAATAGCCATTATTGTGATTACACATAGCTATCCAATGTTTTCATCTTCTTCTTGTTTTTAGATTTTTTGGTTTAATAATTCTAAGTTTGTTTGGAAGATGATGGTTGCAGTATTAATCTTTATGATTTTATATATTGCAATATTTTTATGGGATATGTGTGTTTACGTCCGTAAACTTGATTGTCCCATATATTGTCAAAAGTAAAGTCGTTCGTGAATTGATATGCATATATTCATAAAAGTATGAATAGACTTTTGACAAACACAAAAGTTAAGCCTATATTGTCATTGTTGATGTAAGATAGGTTAAAATCTTTTGTGATTCAAGGATTATGTCTATTGTGTGCCATTGTGCAAATGGTGATGGAAACATAGAATGAATCCTTGTATTATCCACGGTATAGAGCTTTATTGATCCATATTATTATGTATTACCGTGAAGGCTCCATTGTGTATCTCATGTTGAGAACGATACGACTAAGTCGATTCCTTATTGGCATGGTTGGTTATCCCATGAGATGCTATATGTTGAGCATTAAGAACTAAATTAATCAACTTGTGTGGTTGTTTAGTTTGTATTCCATAAGTTTTCTTATGTGGAGTACATGTACGGTTAAGGTTGTCATGTTATGATAATCTTAGTCGGGGTTCCATAATCTCTAATGTTGATCCCAAATGAACTAAATCAATCATCTAGTATGGTTATTTAGTTAGCACTCCGTAAGTTCTTCTCTTGTTGAGCATGATCGACTAGGATGGTTATTTTTATGATTAACTTAGTCATTGCTCCATAGATATTCTTATATCGAGTGTGGCCAATTAAATTGATTACTCTTGTAATTATTTTGGTTGAGTATGACAATTAGATTATTTGCAAGTTTTCTTGTGATTAATTTAATTGAATTTTAAGTCTCCATAAGTTTACTTGTGTTGAGCATATTTAGTCAAATTAATCTTGGTTCGCTTTGGTTAATTTGATTTGGATACCAAATTCATACTTGTATGTAATTTGTTGAGTCTAAAGAAATCCTTCTTTTCTTTTGAAATTAAGGCCGCTCTTGTTGTTCCTTAAGGGATGACATTTTATGGGGGAGAGTTCTTTTGAACTTGTGCTTAATTGCCAAATCTTTGTGGGGAGTGCGGCTGTGGAATATTATAGGGGTTATCTTGCGTCTTTATAAACTCCTTGATGAATGCATTTATCTTCGGTATGATTGCATCTAAACAAGATGATACATATTTACCTTTGGTCATGAAATGTCTCTTACGGAAATTTCATTAGGATTCCGTTCTTGTACCTTTGACAATTTTATTGACAAAAAGGGGGAGAATTAATTGTAGTAGTTCACACTACAAATACATATGGTTTTCGGATCATTATGTAAGGGGGAGTGGTTTCCATGTGAGATGGAGTATTGAATAAGGGGGAGTAAAGTATCACCATAGTATTGTTGTTGAAGTTGTGATGCAGTTGGATTTTGACGCTATGTAATAATACTATGACACTGTATAATAATGATTGAGAACCGATGCTTTTCTCATTGTTATAGCTACGTATTTTCAACAACGATGATGTTAAACTTACAACCTTCGGGATCATTGGACTACTTGGAAGTGACGAAGATTTAGAGTATTGTTGAAGATTAGACATGTGGAATAGGAGCTACAAAGTTTATTTATATATTTTTTGTATTCCATATGTATTAATAGTTTTGCCACTAAAATTAACAAAGGGGGAGATTGTAAGAGCACTACTCGGTTGAACTCGCATGCGTTGCTATCTCAAGCATGTTTGTCAATGTTAGTGGTCAAAACTATAAAGTCTCGATTTCTAGTCTACTATAGCTAAGGTCTCGGACTAGGATAGAAAGTGTAGTTGAGCTCAAGAAATCCATGGCAATCATCATACAAGACGAAGGACTACTCAAGGAACCAGTGGATATTCATCGACTAAAAGGTATGTGGAGACTTGAACTTATCTATCACTCAAAAGTCTATCTATTCTATCTCCTATCTTGAGACAAAAGTCGTTTTACTATATAGACTAAAGATATGCACATGTGACATTTCGAGCTGAGTATATCTTGCTTATATATTTCTCTAAATGTGTGTTGGTAAAGCTTTCGCTTTAGCCAAGTTAATCTTTGCCTATTGACGAAAGTCATGTTATGTTTCAATCACTTTGGAAATTGCTCTGAGGAAAACTAGTTTGTGAATAACAACTATATGACATCCTCTGAGAATGTTTCAATGATTGAAATGAGAGTTTAGACAATATAACCATTGGGGTATATAAACATTATTGTGGTAACAAATATATATATAAGTCCTTAGCACTTGAACCGAAGTTTGTGAACTTTATTGATCAAGTGAAAACCGGAACTTGAGCAGTCAACCTAGTCCGCGAACGCAATATGCGAATGTGCTAGTTCTCGAACCCGAGAATTTCTACTGGAGTTATAGCTCGGTTTCAGCCGCGAACTGACGGAAGTTCTCGAACCCGAGAATTTCTGCTGGAGTTTGCGAACTCCAACCGATTATGTGAGTCCGCGAACTTGAGTGGTTATGTCTAAAAACGATGTTCATGAACTTATTTAAATTATCTAAGGAATGCTATTGGAAACCGTGGCTTTATAGTTCATGAATTGATTCGAGTGAATCACATCATTTTTGCTTCAATTGTGTCTTGTGTAGTACATAAGATCTCATAGCAATTGAACAATAGTTCATTTGAGTCATTTGGACTAGTTATGGTGAAGAAGAATATGGTTGATATGAAATTTTATCATTTGGCTAACCATTTGGTTGACTAATATTGAACCAACTATTGTACACATTTGGGTACGGTTACACAAACCCAAAATTGAAAAGTACATGTGTGTATGGCAAGCTAAGTTTTCGATCTAACGGTTGAGAGATATTAGCTTGTATCTAATCAGGTTTTCATTTAACGATGAATATTGAATGCTTTGTTACTAAGCTAACATTGATTGCAAACCCTAATTTGAAAGACTATATAAGGGAGAACTCTAGCAATTGGGAAACCTAATCCCCACACATTCTGTGTAATACTAGTTTTCTAATCTAGAGTCGATTCTCCTTTAAACTTTGGTTTTCTTCATCTAAAACCAGGTTAACGACTTAAAGACTTCATTGGGATTGTGAAGCCATACCGATACTACTTTTCTTGTAGTTGTGTGATCTAATCTTGATGTTTCTATCGTACGAGTACAATTGTAATAATTGGCTTGAGATTTATATCTCTGATAGGCAAGATATAAAAGTAATCACAAACATCTTCGTCTCATCGTTTTTGATTCCATAATATCTTTTTTCGGTGCGTCGATTAAGACTATTGTGAGGTGATTGATAAAACTAAGTTGTTCTTCGGGAATATAAGTCTGGTTTTATTGATTGGTTCATGTTCACCTTGATTTATCAAAAAACGGAACAAAACTCATAGATTTATTCGTGGGAAACGAATTTATCTATCTTGTAGACATTTCTGTGTGAGACAGATTTGTTTGCTAAAGTCTTCAACTTCGGGTCATAGCAACTCTTGGTTGTGGGTGAGATCAGCTAAGGGAATCAAGTACGCAGTATCCTGCTGGGATCAGATGCGTAGGAGCATAACTGTACCTTGGATCAGTGTGAGATTGATTGGGGTTCAACTACAGTCCAGACCGAAGTTAATTTGGAGTAGGCTAGTGTCTGTAGCGTCTTAGTACAATGTATGTTTAATCTGGACTAGGTCCCGGGGTTTTTCTGCATTTGCGGTTTCCTCGTTAACAAAATTCTGGTGTCTGTGTTATTTATTTTCCGCATTATATTTTGTTATATAATTGAAATAATACAGGTTGTGTGTTGTTCAATCGATTAGAATATCCGACCTATTAGTTGTTGATTTAAATTGATTGATATTAGTCTTTGGTACCATCCAAGTTATGTCTCTTTGATTAGACTCGCGAATCATATTTTCTTGAGTAAATCAAATCGAGAGATTGAGATAATAACTCCTTGAGATATTTTCTATTGATTGAGTCTTGTTGATTCTCTAGAAAACAACTCGGAGTTGTCCATACAGATTGCTAATCGAAATATTAGGTGAGGTTGTTAGACCCCCGCTTTTTCATAGGTCAATTCTCAAGTTTTTTAGCAGGTGGGAATATTCTGAGACTTGGATAATGGAATCAAGGGGAAGAAGGAAATGTTGAACGACATTAGGAAACTTGTAACTTTTATTTCTGCTACGTTTGTATTTCAAATTTTAATTAATGAAAAGTACGGATTTGTGTTGAAATCAAATCACATATGTTTTATGAAAAGGATATGGTACCCAAATATACCTCAAGCTAAAACTTATCCTTCATATAATTCCTTTCTCCGAAAGTGATTGTCTATGGACTGAATCGAGACAATGCAACTAATCGGTTCAAACTTCGTGTGATCGTCTATGGATATGAGATCGAGATAATACATCAGCGAAGTATGTTTACTTGATACAAAGGTTCGGACTTAACAAAACTCAATTGGAATCACGTATTAAGCAAATATGAATTAACATTTGTGCAATTCACTTTAATTATAATAAAACAATTATAATGCGGAAATATAAAGTAAATGACACAGCAAGATTTTGTTAACGAGGAAACCGCAAATGCAGAAAAACCTCGGGACCTAGTCCAAAATTGAATACTCTCAGGATTAAGCCGCTAAACAAAATAAACCAACTTTGTATAGTTGAGACCAAGCAACTAAACCTATAGTTCACCTAGTTCCGTCTGTATTCCCACGCTTCCAACCTGTAAACAAGTCACGTATTTGGACCAATTCCTTTGGTTCGTATTCCAAACAGTAAAGGAACAACAAATCTATTTGGTATCAACCCTCTTCAACCAAGTGATATGTAGGCTCTTCTGTTTATCTTAACATAAACTCCTTTCCCAGGTTCCAAGATCTATCTTATGTTCAATTACCAAAAGGTAATCGTTAAGATTAAGCCAATCAACACTCTTAATCCAAAGAACTGTGTTGATGCCTATCTTCTCAATTAATCAATCCAATCCACCACAAGGATAAACTGATTATTATTTGGATCCTCTTTTACCAAAACAAGTATTGTGCACACCTAAGATTATAAAACCAAGTCTGAAATCTTTTATCTTTTCTTTGTCTTCAAATCTTCTTAGATCTTCAATAAACACCTGCACACAACTACTTGAATCTCTTGTGATCAATCACACACAGAACGGAGTCTATTAACAATGGATTATCACAAGATCATATTTAGATCTAACAACAGTCTAAAGATCCCTGTCGAAACCTTGAACTAGTTTGAGTGAATCTTATATCAAAAGAGAAGATTCTCAAGCATAAACAAACTAGGTGCAATCAAAGTTCAACCACCGTTAGTCAATCAAATCAATACGAAAACTAAAGATAAACCGCAATATCTAGTTTCCCACAAACAGTATGCACTAGAGCTTCTCAATCCCAAAGAAGACTTTAAACTGAGCGGCCGTAAGAAATTTCACCTAATTAGATTACTCTCCTCTCTGATAGGCAGCTTCACCAGTAACAGTACAACAGAGGAAGTTTACTGTCACGAAGGATTAGTTTGCTATAAATGCAAACTCAAAGTATTTATAGACAAGGAAGTTTGGACACCAAGGAATTTCCAAAACCAAAAATATTCTCAAGATTTTTTTCCATATTAACCCAAATTTGGTTTTCATAATTCCTGTGAATGCACTGTCCAAAATTAATGATCGGAATCTCCTTGGAAAATATTTAACTAGCAAATGCACATTGCTAATTCTTAATTTCCATATATAATTAAAAACCTTAATTAAAAGATTCTTAACTTATTTAAATTCGATCTTGGGATTTACTTCCTTCTTAGCTGTTAAGGAATATTTTTGAACAATAAAATAATACACATTAATGCGCGTGTTCAAAGTGTGTCAAAATCTTACTCTTGCAAGTCTTTTTTCATACTTACACACTTGAAACCGATTTACCACATTTCCAAACAAGTTTAGAATTGGTTCATCTGACTTTCAAGAACTATGTGATTGATCAAGTAACACTCAATCACAAACCATGGGTGTAACGGTTCTACCAAAACAAGTTTCGGTTCTACCTCCATGTGTGTATTGTGCATAGTCACTAGCTTACCAAAATTTGGCTGACTAGGTACTAGGATTGGTTCCCCACATATATTTGGTATCTAACTTGTATGCACTGCACATGTCCATAGGATCGGTTCCCCTTTCTTCTATAAACCTTGTTGCACCTCATACAAGGATCGGTTCCCCCTTGTGATTGATAGGTGTAGAATACACCTATATTTACTATCTAGTAGTTAAGCTTTCTTTGCTATTTTTCTAGTAAATTATGTATTTTTACGTGTGTTTTTGAGTTATCAGGTACTCTGGAGTCGCACGGAGGAAAAGAAGAAGGAATCACCAAAATCGAGCAAAAACGGCATAATCGTCATTTCATAGGGCAAACACTATTGGGAGACGAGCCACGGTTAAAGGGCAACTCTCTCAGAGGAGGATTAGAAACAGCCAGCTGATTGTTAAGGGATGGCCACATGTTAAGGGGCATCTCTGTTTTGGATAAATATTAAAGACAAACCAGCAATGGTTAAGGGGCTGACAATTTGGTTACCCCTTATCAGAAGCCACCAGCTGCAAATAACGTCCCACCTTTAAAGTCCAAATTAGGTCGAGAGAATTGGGAATCAATTCCCATTCTATTTTCTTTCTTGTTCATCCCTTCTGCAGCTGAGAAAAGAACAGAAGCCGCTGTAAATCGAGAGAAGAAACTGAGAAATAGGGTTATGGTGAGATAGGAATGAGGGGTTTGATATGAATCAAAGATTGATGTTGTTAATGGTTTTGTAAATGGGTATGAAACAGATAGAACTGCCGATGAAATAAACGTAGGGTTTGCTGTTAAATCAGATCGAGAAGAAGTTTCATGGGCTGGTGATGTTCTTGATGAGAAGAACATGGGTTTTGTGATATTAGTTCTGAAAGCCACAGATCGAGAAGAATAAGAGGTTGAAGATGCCCTGGAATTGGAGTACAGTGATGATAAAATGGGTATGACCAAAATTAGATGAAAGAATTGAATCTGTAAACTGCAATCGCAGCAGTTGTGCAATGAGCGAATGATGCTGTTGAAAACAATAGATGTATGCCTAGGAATTGCGCAGGAGAAGACCAAAGAATTGAGGCCTGAAATTTGGCCGGGAATGCCAGAAAAATAAATGAACTCTGTCGGATTTTCTTGCCGACGAGTTGACTCAGTGACCCGACGACTTGACCCAGTTAATTAAGACTGACTCAGATGACTCAGTTCTGAGTTAGACGGCTTACTCGAAGCTGACTAACCCTCTTCTTTGACCCGGTTGACTTATTGGACCGTTAGTCTTAACGGTTGACCAACGGAATATTCCCTCACCGGGGGAGAATCTCAGGTTGCCGGCGGCGACGGATTCCGGCCTATTTCCGGCCAAAAACCCAGTTTTCCGGCGAGCAAAAGTTGCAGAATTTTGTGTGGACTTATCTCATGGGATGTGAAGAGTTGGACTTGGAATTGAATGAAGAATTTGGTGGGAATATGGAAAGAGGAGATGGAAGATTTGAGAAAGGCTTGGATTTGGAAATTGAGCTACAAAAGGAAAGGGATTCTATTCCTTAGAAGATATGGAAAACATTGAAGCCTATAAATAGAGAAGAACTTCTACACTTCCATATATATAGATGCACTTAGATACACATATCTTTTGCATATCTTTTGCACACTTTTACACACACAATACTTTTCTCTTTGTGTGAACTCTTTAATATGAGTAACTAATTTGATTGAGGATGAATTCCTAGTTCTTAACATGTTTTGAGTTTTGTTTCAATTCTACTTTGAAGTTTTTCACATGATTATCGTTTGTTTTTACTATTAGGAATGTTTATACATTCATGATTGATTGATAGGTTGTTTAGAGTGCACGCTAAATTGATTTGTTAATTCAATCTAAAGCTAGTGAAAGTTAGGGGATAAGTAATCGTTTCTTGACTCTTTACATAAGTAGCAAACACGAGACCTTGCGGAGGGATTCCGTGGAGCAATTGTGTGTAAAAACAACGTTAGCAAGTGGACCTTGATCTAAGAGTCTAACTACTAATATCAACCTAATAAATTCATAAATCTTAATGCATTTAACTAAATTACATCTTGAGTGATCTACTACTAGTTGGTTTGGTGAATAGAATCCGGTAGTCGAGAACTTCCGTATCCGGTGATATAAGGGATTTTGGGGTTAGCACTGATCTAGCTGCTATACCTACGGTTGGTGATAATTTGTGACTAATAAGAAGTGGAAAAGAACATAACTTTAATCATTGTTTTGCAGCGAAGAAGGATTCCTTGATCTAATCTCTCTTATTGATTTCCTTTATATTTTTAATTGCTTTATTTACTTTTTGTGACAATTCAACCCCCCTTTGTGTGACAATTTTACAACTAGAATCTCGTGCTCCTCGTGGGATCGATCTTGACTATCCTATATTACTTGTTAATTAGGTAGTAAAATATTAATTAATTTGTTGTGGTTACGACACGCATACAGTGATGTACTGCACCTCTTACTAGGATCGGTTCCCCTTTCCCAAAATTTGGTCAGACACTCAGAAACCCGATCATACCCCAGGTGATTACTTAAGATCGGTTTCACTAATAAAAGTCATACCAATACATAAGTCAAGCCTCGTGTGAATAGTTTTACCAAGAACACAAACAAGTCATGAGCGGTTATACTAATCATACATATTGGTCGTTCATAAGATTTGCAATGAAGAACAGCCCCAATAACGCCTGGCGATTTCCTTTTTGGTTCACAACAGATATCATGAACTTACTTCCTTAAAACACATGTAAAAACATTGTTTCCTAGGATGAAATCCTCACCTCATACCCATACATAATCACAATAGCATTCATATGATTATGTCGATGTCTCATATACAAAGTTTAATGGTCAAGCAACAAACTTCATATTGTATTCCTTAATACTATGTATATTTAGAGTGTTCATGCTTCGCAGTTTTATGTTTTCAATATGCACGACTTGAAAGATATGTTAGGGAGTGAAATAGTTCAAGTCAAATATCATTAACCTCAAGTGGAAAGATGATGTTGTGGTTGTAGCTCCGTAATTCTTTACTTCTTCAAGTCTTCGCAATACTTGTAATGTATCATCCTAATACTTTCAAGCTAACCTATATGAAGTTGACTCTAGTATATTTAAATCAAGCGACTCTTAAATGAGTTTTGGTTCACTAAAATATGACAACCAAACTTGACATACCAACGCTTGGTGGGTTCAACCGAGTTGTGCTCTAACAATCTCCCCCTCTGTCAATTTTAGTGACAAAACTCTTACAATCATATGGATAAACAAATTACAATAATTCATTACACATACGCTTGATTCCCGAATTCAACATCACATAACCTGCATTCATTCAATCCTTAAGAATTTCGATGTTGACATTATAATAACAAAGCTCATACTCCCCCTAAAGATGAGATAGGTAGATTTTCAATCCGCACGTTTTTGTTATCCCAATCATATGATATGTTACTCCCCCTTAGTCTATGCTTTTCCTCATTCGTTAGATAAACGTTCAAGCACCATTGTCCTCTTCCCTAGTGACACCAATCAACATAAAATTGATACCAGCATCAACTGTTTACTCCATATATTTCTCCCCCTTTTTGTCACAAAAATGACAAAGAAACGAAAAAATAAAGGACAACACGAAAAGGATCTTACAAATCTCAAAATAGACTTGCAACTTGTTGAGTCAAGCACGAGGGTTCCACATACCATTTTTGATAACCAATATCAAAACCAAAAGTACAAAGTAATTATGTTTTGATAAGTTATCATGGAAATAATTGCACGAAGCAATTTTCCCAACTAGTTTAGCAAACCAAAAATCAACTAAGCAACTTAGTTCCTTTGCTAAAACGATTGTATAAATACAACCGCTGCATTCGATAAAACCAAAACAAAGATAAACTCCATTTTTCTCATCAGGTTCTAATTATCCTTATAACTTAGACCTTTAGATTTTAAACAAGCCAAATACTAGGTTAGTTAACTAGCATTTCCTTGCTTAGGCATTCAGCTAGACTTGAATAACCGAAACCTCCACTTTGATAAGTCTAACTAAGATCGGAATTAACTTAGTTTATCTTATCCGGAATCGAATTAGACTAAACAACTCATCCCGTCAATATATTCATTCGTTAAGCCATAAATAATCCATCCAAACCAATAAATCAACTTGCATAATTATTCACCTCAACCGGAAGCAATTGAAACAACATATATCATTAAAGTTCCACCATTGCACCGAAATTTTGTAAGCCTAAACAAATGATACCATACAATAAAGAAAAATAACAATTGTTTTACTTAACCGGAAGCAATTGAAATAACATAAACATTAAAGCACCGCAATTTCACTAAACTTTCTTAATCCTAAACGATTGATATCACACAACAAAGAAAGATAATAATAGTAGTATTACTTAACCGGAACCAATTGAATCACACAAACACCCACACATACATAATGGAATAACACATCAATTGTACCGACAATTTCGTTAAAGCAAAAGCAATATATATATCAAATAAAAAATAAAATTTTCTTAAACAGGAGAACAATTAACTAGCAAGATTGTTACCTTAATTTCACATCCAATTTCTCCAATATGATCGCATCTTCTTCTTCCAGGGAGAATTGATATTGAAATACCATTATGTTATCATCCTTATGCAAAAACAAAAGAATAACAACAACCAACCTTTACCAGAGAAAGGTTGAAAATCAGTTTTAACAATTGCAAGCAAAAGTCGAAAACCGTCGAAACACATATGCTTTTATGCTAAACCAAAATCGATTCAACATATTGTGACTTTTACACATATTGTTTTTATAGGAACCACTCATGATCCTTTGAAAAAGCCTACCAATATGGGCTAGAACTTAATCCTGCTAAATCAAAAGTCACCCAAACCATAAGGGTTCACAACATATTATGAGATCGAATATCAAGGTAATAAAACCAAAATCAAACATCCCATAAACATTCATAAGTTTTTACAACTCTTATTCATAAAACATACGGAAAAAGGAAATAGTTCTCACAGACAACCTACAATAATATACATAATATTACATTCTCAGCATTGAACACTTAGTCTGAGATAACCAAATCAGTATCTTCACCTTCAGAGGAAGTATCCTGATAACTGTCAGAGATAATATTCAGAGCAAAGGTGAGATCAGGATATATCTCTGTAGCATGATTAATCAGTTCAATGATGTAGTTTTTCTTCCTTTCTAGTCTTCTTTTAAGAGATTGTGTATCTCCTTCAACTCTTATAGGTGGAGGTGTATTGAAGACTTGTCCTCTCATACTGTTGAGAATTCCTTCACCTAGTTTCTTTGGAATCCTTTCCCTTGCATTTGACCAAACGATCCCAAAAGAACTACATATTCTTGTAATTAAATAAGCAAAGCCAGGTGTTCTTCGTTTACCTCTTCGGATTGTGATCATTTGTCTGATGGATCGCACCAAACACAGATTGTTAGATATTTTCGTGTTTGCCTGCTCTGATACCAATTGAAAAGGTGAGGGTACCCAAATTTACCTCAAGCTAAAACTTTTCCTTCCTATAAGTCCTTTCTCCGAAAGTGATTGTCTATGGACTGAGTCGAGACAATGTAACTAATCGGTTCACACTTTGTGTGATCGTCTATGGATACGAGATCGATACAACACAACAACGAAGTATGTTTACTTGATACAAAGGTCCAGACTTAACCAAACTCAATAGGATTCACATATCAAGTAAATAGTAATTAACGTTTGTGCAATTTACTTTAATATGAACAAACAAGATTGTTACCAAACTCAATCGCATCTTAACTAACAAGATTATTACCTCAATTTCGCATCTAACTTCTCCAATATGATCGCATCTTCTTCTTCCATGGAGAATTGATATCGAAATACCATTATGTTGTCATCCATATGCAAAAACAAAAGAATAACAACAACAAACCTTTACCAGAGAAAAGTTGAAAATCGGTTTTAACAATTGCAAGCAAAAGTTGAAAACCGTCGAAAGACATATGCTTTTATGCTAAACCAAAACCGATTCAACATATTGTGACTTTTTCATATATTGTTTGGACAGGAACCCCTCATGATCCTTTGATAAAGCCTACCAACATGGGCTAGAACTTAATCCTGCTAAATCAAAAAGTCACCCAAACCATAAGGATTCACAACATATTATGAGATCGAATATCAAGGTAATAAAAACGAAATCAAATATCCCATAAACATTCATAAGTTTTTACAACTCTTATTCATAAGACATACTGAAAAAGGAAACCGTTCTCACAGACAACCTACAATAATATACATAATATCACATTCTCAGCATTGAACACTTAGTCTGAGATATCCAAATAAGTATCTTCACCTTCAGAGGAAGTATCCTGATAATTGTCAGAGATAACATTCAGAGCAAAGGTGAGATCAGGATGTATCTCTGTAGCATGATCAATCAGTTCGATGATGCAGTTTTTCTTCCTTTCTAGTTTTCTTTTAAAAGTTTGTGTATCCCCTTCAACTCTTATAGGTGGAGGTGCATTGAAGACTTGTCCTTTCATACTGTTGAGAATTCCTTCACCTAATTTCTTTGGAATCTTTTCCCTTGCATTTGAACAAACGATCCCAAAAGAACTACATATTCTTGTAATTAAATAAGCAAAGCCAGGTGTTCTTCGTTTACCTCTTCGGATTGTGATCATTTGTCTGATCATTGAGCCACAGAAATCAAAGTTTTTTACTCCTCTGACAAGATGGTATACAAGTTCAACAACATCTGTAGTACATTTTGTCTTATGCATATTGCTAGGACGTATGTTAGCACAAGCTAATTTTCCTAAGACTTTGAGATAAAATTCAACATTGTGAATAAGAAGGGAGTTACCTGACCATATTCCACCGATTATTGAAGAGATGGTTTTGTTGTCGACTCTGTACCTTTCATCCGAACATGGCAAGAAAGTGTTCATGTAGGGATAGAGAATCAATTCTGAAATAACTTGTTTGTTGACTTCAAACGATTTTGTTCCAATCATCGTACGGAAATTATAACCTTCAAAGTTCATTTCATGCATATTGGCATAGAATAGCTTCACAAGGTCCGGAGTTGCCTTGAAAGAACTTTCATGAATGATACCCCATTCACGATGCTTCACAAAGCTCATATATTTCATATCCGAAACTTTGACAAATAACATTTCCATGATGGGTTCTTTAATTGACCCGAACTTCATAAGACATTCATCATTCACAAAATAATTTTGAGAACTAACATCATATGTAAAACTAGGCATGTTTTCATAATTTATATCCATGGTGAAGTAAATCATCGAATTCCTATTTGACCATTCTCCTCTAACAAAGTTTATATTACCCCTTGTTAGAGCATAGCTCAGTTGAACCCACCAAGCGTTGGTATGTCAAGTTTGGTTGTCATATTTTAGTGAGCCAAAACTCATTTAAAAGTCGCTTGATTTAAATGTACTAGAGTCAACTTCGTATAGGTTAGTTTGAAAGTATTAGGGTGAGACATTACAAGTATTGCAAAGACTTGAAGAAGTGAAGAAGTACGGAGCTACAACCACAACATTATCCTTCCACTTGAGGTTAGTGATATTTGACTTAAACTGTTTCATTCCCTAACGTATCTTTCAAGTCGTGCATATTGAAAACATAAAATTGCGAAGCATGAACACTCTAGATAGACATAGTATTAAGGAATACAATATGAAGTTTCTTGCTTAACCATTAAACTTTGTATATGAGACATCGACATAATTGTATGAATGCTATTGTGACTATGTATGAGTATGAGTTGAGGATTTCATCCTAGGAAACAATGTTTTTACATGTGTTTTAAGGAAGTAAGTTCATGATATGTGTTGTGAACCTAAAAGGAAATCGCCAGGCGTTATTAGGGTTGTTCTTCATTGTAAATCTTATGAACGACCAATATGTGTGATTAGTATAACCGCTCATGACTTGTTTGTGTTCTTAGTAAAACTATTCACATGAGGCCTGACTTATGTATTGGTATGCCTTTTATTAGAGAAACCGATCTTAAGTAATCACTTGGGGTATGATCGGGTTTGTGAGTGTCTGGCCAAATTTGGGAAAGGGGAACCGATCCTATGAAGAGGTGCAGTACATCACAAGGGGGAACCGATCCTTGTATGAGGTGCAACAAGGTTTATAGAAGAAAGGGGAGCCGATCCTATGAACATGTGCAACACGCTTTTAGGCAAGGGGAGACCGATCCTATGGACATGTGCAGTGCATACAAATTAGATACCAAATATATGTGGGGAACCGATCCTAGTACCTAGTAAGCCGTATATTTGGTAAACTGGTGTGACTATGCACAATACTCACATGGAGGTAGAACCGAAACTTGTTTTGGTAGAACCGTTACACCCATGGTTTGTGATTGACTGTTACTTGATCAATCACATAGTTCTTTAAAGTCAGATAAACCAATTCTAAACTTGTTTGAAAGTGTGGTAAATCAGTTTCAAGTGAGTAAGTATGAAAAAGGACTTGCAAGAGTAAGGTGTCGACACACTTTGAACACGCGCATTAATGTGTATTCTTTTATTGTTCAAAGATATTCCTTAACAGTTAAGAAGAAAGTAAATCCCAAGATCGAATTTAAATAAGTTAAGAATCTTTTAATTAAGGTTTTTAATTATATATGGAAAATAAGAATTAGTAATGTGCATTTGCTAGTTAAAGATTTTCCAAGGAGATTTCAATCATTATTTTTGGATAGTGCATTCACATGAATTATGAAAACTGAATTTGTGTTAATATGGAAAAATATCTTGAGAATATTTTCGGTTTTGGAAATTCCTTGGTGTCCAAACTTCCTTGTCTATAAATATTTTGAGTTTGCATCTCTAGCAAACTAATCCTTCATGACAGTAAACTTCCTCTGTTGTACTGTTACTGGTGAAGCCGCCTATCAGAGAGGAGAGTAATCTAATTAGGTGAAATCTCTTACGGCCGCTCAATTTAAAGTCTTCTTTGGGATTGAAAATCTCTAGCGCGACCCGTTGATGGGAAACTAGATATTGCGGTTTATCTTTAGTTTTCGTATTGATTTGAATGACTTACGGTGGTTGAACTTTGATTGCACCTAGTTTGTTTATGCTTGAGAATCTTCTCTTCTGATATAAGATTCACTCAAACTAGTTCAAGGTTTCGACAGGGATCTCTAGACTGTTGTTATATTTATAGATGATCTTGTGATAATCCATTGTTAATAGACTCTGTTCTGTGTGTGATTGATCACAAGAGATTCAAGTAGATATGTGCAGGTGTTTATTGAAGATCTAAGAATATTTGAAAACAAAGAAGAGGTAGAAGATTTCTGACTTGGTTTTATAATCTTTGGTGTGCACAATACTTGTTTGGGTAACATAGGATCCAATTAATAACCGATTTATCCTTGTGGTAGATTGGATTGGTTAATTGAGAAGATCGGAATCAACACAGTTCTTTGGACTAAGAGTGTTGAATGGCTTAATCTTACCGATTGCATTTTGGTAATTGAACATAAGATAGATCTTGGAACCCGGAAAAGGAGTTTATGTTAAGATAAACAAGGGAACCTTTGCGCAACTCATACCACTTGGTTGAAGAGAGTTGATACCAAACAGATTTGTTGTTCCTTTACTGTTTTGAATACGAACCAAATGAATTGGTCCAAGTACGTAACTTATTTATAGGTTGGAGGTGTGGGAATACATACGGAACTAGGTAAACTATAGGTTTAGTTTCTTGGTCTCAACTATATGAAGTTGGTTTATTTTGTATAAGTGGATTAATCCTGAGAGTATTCAGTTCTGGACAAGGTCCCGGGATTTTTCTGCATTTGCGGTTTCCTCGTTAACAAAATCTTGCCGTGTCATTTAATTTATATTTCCGCATTATAATTGTTTTATTATAATTAAAGTAAATTGCACAAATGTTAATTCATATTTACTTGATACGTGAATCCTATTGTGTTTGGTTAAGTCCGAACCTTTGTATCAAGTAACATACTTCGTTGTTGTATTATCTCGATCTCGTATCCATAGACGATCACACGAAGTGTGAACCAATTAGTTGCATTGTATCGACTCAGTCTATAGACAATCACTTTCGGAGAAAGGACTTATAGGAAGGAAAAGTTTTAGCTTGAGGTATATTTGGGTACCGTCGCCTTTTCAATTGATATCAGAGCAGGGAAACACGAAAAGATCTAACAATCTGTGTTTGGTGCGATCCATCCTATAAAAATGAACTCGAATTCTCATGAATCGACTTCAATTAACATACCACCAAGATTTGACGGAACAAACTATCTATGGTGGAAATCTGCTATGCGATCTTTTCTTTAATCACGAGACTTTAATACTTGGCTATTAGTCGTCGATGGCTATATTCTTCCAAAGATAGAAAATTCGGATATTGAACTTAAACGCCTAGTAGATTTTTCGAACGAAGAAAAGGCACTTGTTAAGCATAATTCAAATGGTTTGAATTCTATAATACATGATGTAAGCCGTGATCTACAACATCATGTATCAACATGTCAAACTTCGAAAGAAGCTTGGGATAATTTTCAAATTGTGTTCGAAGGAAACACATCAGAGAAAGAAGCTAGACTTCAAACTCTTACGTTTGATTGGGAAAACCTTCGAATGGATGACAATAGCACTTTTGAAGAGTTTCATCTTAAACTCTCTGAGATAATTAATGCCTCTTTCTCTCTTGGAAAGACTATTTCTGAAAAAGATATAGTGTGCAAAATTCTCAGATCGTTGCCTCCAAGATACGATTCTAAGAAACATGAAATCATAGAAGCAAATGATCTCTCAACTCTCTCACGAAGCACACTCATTGGAAAGTTAAAGATCTTTGATCATGAATCACAGTCTATTCAAAATAAAGGAATCGCTTTTAAAGCTGAAAAAATTCCTAAAGGTTCAATGGAAAAGAATAGACAGTTGGATGATTCGGATGAACAGATTGCAGGAAACTCTGATGATGAAATCGAAGAATCATTATCTTTGATTACTAGAAAGTTTTGAGGTCTCTTAAAGAAATGAAATAAGAGATTCATAAAGGATACTCACCAATATTCTCGACCACATGATCGAGTTCATGTCAAAAAGGAACATGAAGAAGATGATGAATATCAGCCGCAATACTTCAAGTGTAAAGGGTTTGGTCATATTGCTAATGACTTTCCCAATCGTAAGAAGTACACTGGAATTAAGGCATTGGCTATAACTCATGATGAGAACTATGATTCATACGATTCTGAAGAAGAGGAAACATCTAATATTGCATTAGTTTTCAATCTTATTTCTTCCTCCTCCATTAGTGATTTACCCATTTTAAGAATGTACATGTATTCTGATGTTATTAAATCACCTGATGGTAAAGGGAAAGATAAGATAAGATGCAAAAGCTATCTCAAGAACATAACTGCTAAGAGTTGCGTAGGCAACCAAAGTCAACATCAACATACTTCGCTAGTTCGAGGTAACAAAAGAAGAATTTCTCATATGATTCTAGATCAATAACACTCTGGTTGTTCAAAGTTCCACAATGAGAGAAAATCTCATACTAATACCACCTGATCGTTATTAGAGTTCTTTCCTCACCATGTGTGCCAATTTCGAGTGAGGGAGAAGAAAATCAAGGAACTTTTTGTGTAGATTATGAAAATAAAATCTAGAAATTGAAAATATTTGATATATTCGTATCTTTAGGAATATTATATTTTCGGAAGTATGAGAAATATAAAGAGATCCTCCTTTTTCTGAGATCTTTCCTTGTCCGAACCATGAGTCTGGATCAAACATCTTTGTGCGAAAAGATGATAAATCAGAATGATCAACCTAAGAATAAGTCAAGGGGTTCTCTTGAGATTAGGGGTAAAATCAAAAAGGGAGATTGGCTTAGCAATAAGGAAAGACAAAATACGCTGAAGAAAGATCAGTGTGTTGAAGCATTGACACTCTTTTATGTCCAATCAAAGACAGAACTTCATGCTCTTGCAGAGTCCTTCACGAAAATTTCTCACATGCAAGAGGTTCTGGTTAAGCAACAAGGTTTTCTACTTGAAGAAATTCATAAGCTGGAGAATGAAAGTAGAAACCTACCTTCATGTGGCATTGATATGAAGAACTGAGTTGTATTAGAAAAATAGACATCAATTTTTGATTTCTTTCATTGATTGTATAAGTCTATTATGAATAAAGTTATTTGATTTATAATTTTTCTTGTGATAGTTTTTGATTTACATAGCCGGTGCTTTAATGCTTTATTTATTCGCTATATATGTCTATGGGATGTTTGATTTCGGTTTTATTACCTTGATATTCGATCTCATAATATGTTATGAACCCTTATGGTTTGGGTGACTTTTTGATTTAGTAGGATTAAGTTATAGACCATGTTGGTAGGCTTTATCAAAGGATCATGAGGGGTTCATGTCGAAACAATATGTGAAAAAGTCACAATATGTTGAATCGGTTTTGGTTTAGCATAAAAGCATATGTGTTTCGACGGTTTTCAACTTTTGCTTGCAGTTGTTAAAACCGATTTTCAACATTTCTCTGGTAAAGGTTGGTTGTTGTTATTCTTTTGTTTTTGCATAAGGATGACAACATAATGGTATTTCGATATCAATTCTCCCTGGAAGAAGAAGATGCTATCATATTGGAGAAGTTGGATGCGAAATTGAGGTAACAATCTTCTTAGTTAATTGTTTTCTTGTTTTAAGAAAAGCCTATTTTTATTTGATATATATATTGCTTTTGCTTAAACGAAATTATCGGTACAATTGATGTGTTTATTATATTATGTATGTGTGGATGTTTGTGTGATTCAATTGGTTCTGGTTAAGTAAAACTATTGTTATCTTGCTTTGTTGTATGATATCAATCGTTTAGGCTTACGAAAGTTTGGTGCAATTGCGGTGCTTTAATGTCTATGTTATTTCAATTGCTTCCGGTTAAGTAAAACAAATGTTAAATAAAACAATTGCTTTATTGTGTGGTATCAATTGTTTAAGCTTACAAAATTTCGGTGCAATAGTGGAACTTTAATGATATGTGTTGTTTCAATTGCTTCCAGTTGAGGTAAATAATTATGCAAGTTGATTTATCGATTTGTATGAATTATTTATGGCTTAACGAATGAATATATTGATGGGATGAGTTGTTTAGTCCAATTTGATTCCGGATAAGCTAAACTAAGTTAATTCTGATCTTAGTTAGACTTATCAAAGTGGAGGTTTCGATTATTCAAGTCTAACCGAATGCCTAAACAAGGAAATGCTAGTTAACTAACCTAGTATTTGGCTTGTTTAAAATTTAAAGGTCTAAGTTATATGGATAATTATAACCTGATGAGAAAAATGGAGTTTATCTTTGTTTTGGTCTTATCAAATGAAGCGGTTGTATTTATACTATCGTTTTAGCAAAGGAACTAAGTTGCTTAGTTGATTTTTGTTTTGCTAAACTAGTTGGGAAACTTGCTTCGGGCAATTATTTCCATGATAACATATGAAAACATAATTACTTTGTAGTTTCGGTTTGATATTGGTTATAAAAAATGGTATGTAAAACCCTCGTGCTTGACTCAACAGGTTGCAAGTATATTTTGAGATTTGTAAGATCCTTTTCGTGTTGTCCTTTATTTTTTCGTTTCTTTGTCATTTTTGTGACAAAAAAAGGAGAAATATATGGAGTAAATAGGTGATGCTGGTTTCAATTTTATGTTGACTGCTGTCACTAGGGAAGAGGACAATGGTACTTGAAATGTTTATCTAACGAATGAGGAAAAGCACAGACTAAGGGTAGGTAACATATCATATGATTGGGATAACAAAGACGTGCGGATTGAAAATCTACCTATCTCACCTTTAGGTGGAGTATGAGATTTTTTATTATAATGTCAACAACGACATTATTAAGGATTGAATATATGCAGGTTATGTGTTGTTGAATTCGGGAATCAAGCGTATGTGTGATGAATTATTGTAATTTGTTTATCCATATGATTGTAAGAGTTTTGTCACTAAAATTGACAAAGGGGGAGATTATTAGAGCATAGCTCGGTTGAACCCACCAAGCGTTGGTATGTCAAGTTTGGTTGTCATATTTTAGTGATCCAAAACTCATTTAAGAGTCGCTTGATTTAAATATACTAGAGTCAACTTCGTATAGGTTAGCTTCAAAGTATTAGGGTGAGACATTACAAGTATTGCGAAGACTTGAAGAAGTACGGATCTACAACCACAACATCATCCTTCTATTTGAGGTTAGTGATATTTGACTTGAACCGTTTCATTCCCTAATGTATCTTTCAAGTCGTGCATATTGAAAATATAAAACTACGAAGCATGAACACTCTAGATAGACATAGTATTAAGGAATACAATATGAAGTTTCTTGCTTAACCATTATACTTTGTATATGAGACATCGACATAATCGTATGAATGATATTGTGATTATGTATGTGTATGAGGTGAGGATTTCATCATAGGAAACAATGTTTTTACATGTATTTTAAGGAAGTAAGTTCATGATATGTGTTGTGAACCGAAAAGGAAATCGCCATGCGTTATTGGGGATATTCTTCATTGCAAATCTTATAAACGACCAATATGTGTGATTAGTATAACCGCTCATGACTTGTTTGTGTTCTTGGTAAAACTATTCACATGAGGCCTGACTTATGTATTGGTATGACTTTTATTAGTGAAACCTATCTTAAGTAATCACCTTGGGTATGATCGGGTTTATGAGTGTCTGATTAAATTTGGGAAAGGGGAACCGATCCTATGAAGAGGTGTAGTTCATCACAAGAGGGAACCGATCCTTGTATGAGGTACGACAAGGTTTATAGAAGAAATGGGAACCGGTCCTATGAACATGTACAACACATGTTTAGGCAAGGGGGAACCGATCCTATGGACATGTGCAATGCATACAAGTTAGATACCAAATATATGTGGGGAACCGATCCTAGTACCTTGTCAGCCGTATCTTTGGTAACCTAGTGTGACTATGCACAATACTCACATGGAGGTAGAACCGAAACTTGTTTTGGTAGAACCGTTACACCCATGGTTTGTGATTGACTGTTACTTAATCAATCACATAGTTATTGAAAGTCAGATGAACCAATTCTAAACTTGTTTGGAAGTGTGGTAAATCGGTTTCAAGTGTGTAAGTATGAAAAAGGACTTGCAATAGTAAGATATCGACACACTTTGAACACGCGCATTAATGTGTATTCTTTTATTGTTCAAAGATATTCTTTAACATCTAAGAAGGAAGTAAATCCCAAGATCGAATTTAAATAAGTTAAGAATCTTTTAATTAAGGTTTTTAATTATATATGGAAAATAAGAATTAGTAATGTGCATTTGCTAGTTAAAGATTTTCCATGGATATTTCGATCATTATTTTTGGACAGTGCATTCACAGGAAAATTTGGGTTAATATGGAAAAATATCTTGAGAATATTTTCGGTTTTGGAAATTCCTTGGTGTCCAAACTTCCTTGTCTATAAATACTTTGAGTTTGAATTTCTAGCAAACTAATCCTTCGTGACAGTAAACTTCCTATGTTGTACTGTTACTGGTGAAGCCTCCTATCGGAGAGGAGAGTAATCTAATTAGGTGAAATATCTTACGGATGCTCAATTTAAAGTCTTCTTTGGGATTGAGAAGCTCTAGCGCGACCCGTTGGTGGGAAACTAGATATTGCGGTTTATCTTTAGTTTTTGTATTGATTTGATTGACTAACGGTGGTTGAACTTTGATTGCACCTAGTTTGTTTATGCTTGAGAATCTTCTCTTCTGATATAATATTCACTCAAAATAGTTCAAGGTTTCGACAGAGATCTTTAGACTGTTGTTAGATATAAAGACGATCTTGTGATAATCCATTGTTAACAAACTCCGTTCTGTGTGTGATTGATCACAAGAGATTCAAGTAGTTGTGTGCAGGTGTTTATTAAAGATCTAAGAAGATTTGAAGACAAAGAAGAGCTAGAAGATTTCTGACTTGGTTTTATAATATTTGGTTGCACAATACTTGTTTGGGTAATAGAGGATCCACTTAATAATCGGTTTATCCTTATGGTAGATTGGATTGATTAATTGAGAATATCGGAATCAACACAGTTCTTTGGATTAAGAGTGTTGATTGGCTTAATCTTACCGATTTCCTTTTGGTAATTGAATATAATATAGATCTTGGAACCTGGCAAAGGAGTTTTTGTTAAGATAAACAAGGGAACCTTTGCACAACTCATATCACTTGGTTGAAGAGAGTTGATACCAAACAGATTTTTTGTTCCTTTACTGTTTGGAATACGAACCAAAGGAATTAGTCCAAGTACGTGGCTTATTTACAGATTAGAGGCGTGGGAATACAGACTGAACTAGGTGAAATATAGGTTTAGTTTCTTGGTCTCAACTATACGAAGTTGGTTTATTTTGTATAGCGTCTAAATCCTGAGAGTATTTAATTATGGACAAGGTCCCAGGGTTTTTCTACATTTGCGGTTTCCTCGTTAACAAAATATTGTTGTGTCATTTACTTTATATTTCCGCATTATAATTGTTTTATTATAATTAAAGTAAATTGCACAAACGTTAATTCATATTTACTTGATACGTGAATTCTATTGTGTTTGGTTAAGTCCGAACCTTTGTATCTAGTAAACATACTTCGTTGTTGTATTGTCTCGATCTCGTATCCATAGACGATCACACGAAGTGTGAACCGATTAGTTGCATTCTCTCGACTCAGTCTATAGACAATCACTTTCGGATAAAGGACTTACATGAAGGAAAAGTTTTAGCTTGAGGTATATTTGGGTACCCTCGCATTTTCACCCCTAGTTCGATTATCCATTGAATTAACAATAGAAGTGAGGAACCACTTACAATCGGTAGGACTTATTGAGGTATGAATCTCCTTGCTTGTGACGGTTTTGAATGAAATAAGAGCAACCCTTTGTTCCTCTTGATGACTAGAATCGAATGATACAAGTTTCTTCCATTGAATCGAACATGCAAGAATTACAAGGAGAGAAATTTCGAACCTTCGTGAACTGTTGGAGTTTCTATGAACTAGATGAAGGTAGAGAAAGAGATAGTTCCTTCTTTCTTTGTTTTTATCACCAACTCTATCTTGTATTCGGATGTAGATCCGGATCCGAACACTAATACTCAAAGACCGGAACTTGCTAGGGAATATCCTACAACCGGTTTCTTGACAAATCTTAAATTGATTGTTTTTTGATGGAGTTGGCACCCAAGGTGTTGTGATGAAACTGTTAGTTAATGAAGTTTCACTGGATAAGTCATGACTGATTTCAGTATACTCACAACCTGTATCAGAGTCATTATAATCTTCAAGATAGAATTCTTCTGAATCATTATAGAGAGAGTCTTCATGAAGATTTTTGGATACTTCAGAAATATAATTCATTAAATACTCATGAATGAGTTGATTTCTTTTAGAATTACTATTTTTCTTTGATTCGTCCAGTTATCTGAGGAACTCATCAACTTCATTATGAACTCTACTGGAGTCCTTAAGAATCTTGAGTGTTTTAGCTAGAGACTCATCTTCCTTTAGTTCATATATCTTAATTTTATTTTTTAAGTCAGATAGTTGTTTTTCCATTTCTACAAATTCAGAAATTTTCTGTCAATCTTGCTAGAAGCATCTTCAGTGAGATTAAGATATAAATGACATTCGTCGAATTTCCAGACTTCTTTTGAGTGAAGCAACTCAATAATTTCAATATTTGACATTCCTTCAAACAATTCTGAGCAATCATATCTTGTCATTACATTAACTGAACCAGACATGGATTCAATTCTTATAGGATGGATCGCACCAACACAGATTGTTAGATCTTTTCGTGTTTGCCTGCTCTGATTCCAATTGAAAAGGCGAGGGTACCCAAATATACCTCAATCTAAAACTTTTCCTTCCTATAAGTCTTTTCTCCGAAAGTGATTGTATATGGATTGAGTCGAGACAATGCAACTAATCGGTTCACATTTCGTGTGATCGTCTATGGATACGATATCGAGACAATACAACAACGAAGTATGTTTACTTGATACAAAGGTTTGGACTTAATCAAACTCATTAGGATTCACATATCAAGTAAATAGGAATTAACGTTTGTGCAATTTACTTTAATTATAATAAAACAATTATAATGCGGAAATATAAAGTAAATGACACAACAAGATTTTGTTAACGAGGAAACGACAAATGTAGAAAAACCCCGGGACCTGGTCCATAATTGAATACTCTCAGGATTAAGCCGCTATACAAAATAAACCAAATTCGTATAGTTGAGACCAAGCAACTAAACCTATATTTCACCTAGTTCCGTCTGTATTCCCACGCCTTCAATCTGTAAATAAGCCACGTACTTGGACCAATTCCTTTGGTTCGTATTCCAAACAGTAAAGGAACAAAAAATCTATTTGGTATCAACTCTCTTCAACCAAGTGATATGAGTTGCGCAAAATAAACCAACTTCATACCCATACATAATCACAATAGCATTCATACGATTATGTCGATGTCCAATATACAAAGTTTAATGGTTAAGCAAGAAACTTCATATTGTATTCCTTAATACTATGTCTATCTAGAGTGTTCATGCTTCGCAGTTTTATGTTTTCAATGTGCACGACTTGAAAGATACGTTAGGAAATGAAATATTTCAAGTCAAATATCACTAACCTCAAGTGGAAGGATGATGTTGTGGTTGTAGATCCGTACTTCTTCACTTCTTCAAGTCTTCGCAATACTTGTAATGTCTCACCCTAATACTTTCAAGCTAACCTATACGAAGTTGATTCTAATACATTTAAATCAAGCGACTCGTAAATGAGTTTTTGTTCACTAAAATATGACAACCAAAATTGACATACCAACGCTTGGTGGGTTCAACCGAGCTATGCTCTAACATTTTAAATTAGAAACAATCATTCAACTTATTAACTCAATTAACCAATCGAAACACTTGTAGTTGACCATCTTCACTGAGATGTACTCGATGGAATAAAAACTAACAAGAAGATGTTGAATTTGTTCAACACCTTAAGGATTTCGATACAAAAAATCATATTTTTCCATCTTCTCCATTCATCTAAAGATCCTCTGACCAAATCGACATCAGTTTCACCTCTCAGTCTAAATCGATTAACTTGCATGGTTAAAGCTATAAATTCACTTACATCCTCCTTAATTTTCTCAAAATGATATTATAGGTCACTTATAACAGCACCACTATCGACAATTGTGGAAGCGTCTTGGAACCTTCATTCCTACAATTCTCCATCTAGAAACCTATGTTCAAACCTGAAATCCCTTTCCTCTGATATAGCCCAATGGAATTCAGACGTATTTGGTAACATTCATAAAATATCAAAAATATTAACATCAAAATAGATAACATTCATAAATCCGGAAACATTTCGTCCAAAATAGATATTCTAAAAATCCTGGAAGCTGAATTGGGTAAATGGTATGAAATAAAAAATGATTACTACCACCAACTCTCCAGGGATAATTTTTTTAAAGAATATGATCAAAATATGGAATACTTCCATGCTGCTGCTTCAAATAGAAAAAGAATAAATGATATCCACTCTCTTAGAGAACCATCTGGACTCTGGCTCTCGGATCGAGATCAAATCAATTCTCTTTTAATCAACCATTTCACCCAAATAGGAACCTCCCAAACGAATAACTACAATGTTGACCTTTCATAAATTATCCAACTTTGAATCTCAGATTCAGGAAATTTAATCTTAACCCAAATTCCATCAAAAGAACAACTATGGTCAACTATTTCTAACATGAAACCTTGGGGGGCTCCAGGCCCAGACAGTTTCCAGACGGGTTTTTTCAAAGCTAATTGAGATATATTAGCGCCGTATATAATAAGGGTTACACAGGATTTATTTAGAACTGGGATCATGGAAAAGGATTTAAACCACTCGTTCATTACTCTCATCCCAAAATATCAACTACACAAACTCTAGCAGATTTTAGATATATCAGCCTCAACAATACAAATTATAAACTCATATCAAAAATACTGGCTAACATACGAAAACCCATTTTAAGTAGACTGATATCCCCAAATCAATCTGCCTTTTTATCAGGAAGGCAAATTACGTAAAATATTATCATAGATCATGTACTAATTCATTCAATAAAGACCTCCAAAAAGGAAAAGTGCTTCCTAACTCTCAAAATCGATTTATCAAAATCCTTCGATAGAGTGGAGTGACCTTTTATTAAAAAATTCTTGGCCTCCTTTGGATTTAGCGATGAATGGGTTAACCTCATCTATCAATGCGTTTCCACCACATCCTTTTCAATACTTCTCAATAGATCCCCAGGATCAAAGTTCTCCAACTCAAGGGGTTTAAGACAGGGTGACCCTCTATCTCCTTATTTATTTCTTATTTGCATGGAGATTCTTTCAAGGCTCCTCGAAAAGGCTACAAAAGACAACAATATATCAAGGATTAAAATAAATAAACATGTCCCTACTATATCTCACCTTTTCTTCGCCGATGACTGTTTTCTGTTTACCAAAGAGGACCTAGGAGAAGCGAAAAACTTATTGGATATATTATCTAAGTTCGGGGAAATAACGAGACAGATGGTGAACCTGCAGAAATCAAGTTTCTATTCCAGTCCTAAAATCCACCCCAAACACGGAAAAATTATCGCAAAAACCCTTAAAGTTTCGTTGATGACCAAAAAAGACAGATACCTCGGAACGCCTCTTTTCTTTGATAAAAACATAAACGAAAATTTTGAACCACTGCTCCAAAGATATTATAATACCTTACAAGGTTGGAAAGCAAAACTATTATCTCAAGCGGGCAGGACAATCCTAATTCAATCTATCCTCCAAGCTTACCCGACATATCAGATGCAAATGTTAGCTCTCCCTAAAGAGACATTAAATAAATTAGACAAAATTCAACTAGATTTCTGGTGGAAAAAAGATAAGTCTAAAGGGAAAGGAGGGTACATAAAGGCGTGGTCAGGCATGTGTAAACCAAAATCTCAGGGAGGTTTGGGAATTAAAAATCCCCATAATTTTAATATTGCACTTCTAAAGAAGTTAGCAAGAAGATTAATAACAAAAAAAGATTAGTTATGGGTGAAGCTGATAGAAGCAAAATATTACCAAGATTCAAACCCTTTCGAACCAACAAGAAACTATGAGCTTTCTTGGATCTGGACAAGCATTCAAAAAGGTATCAATATGATAAGAGGAAATTTTGTCTGGAAAGTGAAAATGGAGTGTAGATGCATTTTACTACAAACTACATCCAAAGGATAGAAATCTTCTACTCATGCAAGTGAAAGTAAGAACTTAACAATAGACACAAGGATATACGTGGTTCGATATGATTAAGTACGTCCACGAGGGTGAAAGGATGAATCTTATTACTTCAAGGTGTTACAATGGTGTTACTCTCCAAGTTGAACTCTCTTACAAGATGAACTAGTTCTCAACTCTCTTCTTACTTAGTGCGATTTCCAGCCTCTCTCCAAGATTACAACCTAACCTCTCTCAAATACAAGTTCTTATATTTATAGGGAAGGTTACATACAACAAAAATATGGTGTTGGTCACAATATATCTAACTTGATACCCTGTTATCGGGCCTGCTCATGTCGTCCCATCTTCTACGAATACGGCCGATGTGATCTGGTTCCTTGGCGGTCTCTCGTCCGAGCCAATACTTTTGGGTGTTTTCTTGGTGCGATGTTGCCCTTTGAATCCTGTCGCCCTTGTCATTGGCCGATACGACATGTATCATCTTATCCTTTTGACTACCGCTCCTCGTTTGACCCAAAATGTCTCCTCTGTCAGCTTTATCAGAGATCTGGAGTCGAGTCTTGTTCGACAGCTGTAAGGCGATCATGTATGATCCATGTGGCTCCTTAATCCTCGCGCCTGTCGGTCTCTATCCCATGCTTCTCAATCCTTCCTCCTTGGGTGTATCGCAGCTTAAGATGTTGCCACCTAGCCCTATGGATAATCTACACCTATATTTATGCCCCTTCTTTCGCTCGTGTGGCAGACACGAGTGGAAGAAAGTCATCCCATCTTCCCAAGTCCCCGTTCATGCCGCGATTTTCGCCATGCAGTCTCCCACTAACCCTCCTTTATGACTTGTAACCATCGGCGTCGGTTACACTTTCTCTTCCTTTAAATACTCTATTTTCTTCATTTCTTTCTTCTACTTTGCCATTTTTTCAGTTTCCAGCCGCTGTAACTATTTTCTTCGAGACACTTCATCACCTTCTCCCTCTGTAAACCCTTGTCTTCTAGATTTTCTTCCTCCATCTCTTCATCACTGAGTGCTACAGTAGCTTCGGTTACGTTTCCTTCGTCCCAGCCTTTTTCATCAATTTCTGAGTTATGTGTTATTCCCGTCCATGGCTTCTTCCCCATCTATGACTGAGAAAAGGTATGTTGATGATGTTTTTTCCGATGTTGATGCTTTTACCCTCTATTCCTTATTTTCGTTTGACATTCCTTATAAGTACGATGATCGCGCCATGAAATCTATCTTCCCTGACGGTTCTCCTTATATTTCGTGCAGGTCCGAGAAAAGGGGGAAATATCTCTCTGATGAAGAATTCATTGAACAGATGAAGGAGAAGTACGATCTTCTAGATTACGAAATTACCCTGATCTCGGGCCAAAATATCACCTCGAAGAAGTCCGACATGGAGAAGTACGAGCAGTCAGCCGAATGCGTGGTCATCACTCATGGAAAACTAGAGCTAGTTATCCGTCTCCCTTTGTATAATCCTGATATCCCTTTCTACTACGAGGTTTTCTCTCAGCTCAAGCTTTATTGTGCCCAGTGGACTGGAAACACTTTTCGAATTATGGATGAATGGAGAGCTCGCCGAGATGGTCATGGATCCACCGCTGACTGGTCGACCTATAAGCCCGAGGATGCTCCAGAATATACCGTTGCCAATTTCCTTGTCAACTATCGAGCTGGTACCTCCACCAACGGTGACCTTTCCGGTTTTGCTTCCAGTCCTCATCGTCACAGAACCATGCCCAAGAATGTTGAAAGGATGATGTTGGATGCTGATCCCCTTGGACAAGGTTCTGATAGGCGACCCCGTCACACCAATGACCCAATCTATCCCCAAGTTCCACTTATTGTCTGAGGTCCTATTTTACACGGTAGTTTCCCGTCGCCTTCATTTCTCGCCGAGCCCTATCCTTTATGGGTGGTTAATGACGATAGGGATGATAAGGTATGTGTCTTCTTCTGCTCTCCTCAATTTTTGTTCTTGTTAGTTTTGATTCCAAATGGCTATTTGTTGTCATCAAAGTCTCGGGGCGACTCTACCAAAGCTGCCGTACCGTCAAGAAAGAGGGGTACTGGCACAAGGGTTGAGGAAGACCAGGGGGAAGGTAACAAACACATTGATTTTATTATAAGTACATGTATTTGCCCCTGTTTTTTTCCTTCACATGTTCTGACGAGAAGCCTTGTGAAGAAATTTCCTAGGAACGATGATGATGAAGCTGGTGTGCACGTGGTTGATCCCAACCTCTTAGGCGTAATCCTCTTAGGGGAAATCACGTTGTTACTAAGCCGCAACAGAGGCCGAAATCAATCATCGATATCCCCGACGAAAATGACATATTCGGCGAGGATTTCTCGGATGATAAGGGCGATGAGAAGGAGATGGGCGATAAACAGGAGCCCGTAAAGGATCCCGAGTTGGAAAAGATTGTGAATGTTGAACCGGTGGTATTTCTTTATCTGCCCCGTATCACTGAAGGGTCGTCGTCTAGCATTGAGACCTCCTTTACCGTTTTTGGCCCTATTCTGAATTCTCTTGGAGCACTTACTTACCCCGACTTCGGAGCATATACCGATGAACAAAAGCTTGATGTCGTGCCCCTTTATGGCGACATAACTCAGACTCTCGATATCATGGTGAGTGACTCTGCATTTCTGGGGATGCCCCACTCCTTGATTTCTTCCTTCTTGTCGCCTAATATCCTAATTCACTTGCTTGTATCAGATCCTTAATCGGGTACTGTTGGATGCCGCCAATCGCCATAGGGAGAGGCAGTTGGTAGAGTCTCTCCAACTTTAATTGCAGAACAAGAAGGGTCGCGCGCGTGAGCTAGAGATTAAACTCGCCGATGCTCAAGGTATGTTACAATGTTATAAACCTTACTTATGTTGATTGAGTTTATCGTGCCAATATCCTGAGTCGGGAGTCCTTATTCTAGCCGAGATAGCTATTATAGGTTTAGATGCTTCTTCGGAGTTTAGGATCATGAAGAGGAAGTGGGATATCGAAAAGGATTTAGTGGAGAATCTTTATCGGCAAATTGCAAATAAGGATGGAAAAATAGATCGCCAGGCTGATGAGATCGAAGGACTTCAAGGTAAATTAGAACGATATCGTCAGTTTGAGTATGCCCCTGAAGAAATAAATAATTTACGGGCTCACTTGGGTTCTTCTCAACGCCTTGCTGCTGAGAAAACTGCTTTGGCCACGAATTTAGAGCAGCAGGTAGGCGTTTTACAATTGCAGAACCGAGACCTTCACGAGGATCGCCGACGAATATTGAGGGATAAAGATGTGGTGGAGCGGGCTAATAGGGATCTGCTGGGCAAAGTGGGCGAGTTCGACAAAATGGTGGGTGAGCTAGAGTGGAGTAGGTCGCAACTTTCAGTGCTCCAAGTATCACGCAATCGTTTAATGGACGAGTGGAGTGAACATAAGAAGTACTGCCCCAGTAATGAATTCAATGAGCAATGCTATAACGAGCTAACCATGAAATTGTCCAAGGTGAGGATGAATTATCTAAGTCAGTAGAGTCGCTTCAGTCAGTGTTACCAGCCCTTTCAGGTCTCATAGGCGATGTGTTGAGGCCGTTCCTTGAGATTAGATTATTTCTTGTACTTGTGAAATTGCTAAACCACATCCAATGAATAATCCCGTGTTATTTTGATTTTGTATCCGAGCAGAAACGTTCTCAGGAGTTAGATCTGGAGGTTCGACGGTTGAAGCGGGTCGAGGTCGATTTGGGTACCAAGTTGGACGATGCAAAGGCAGCCAATTTGCAGCTTCACCAGCAGATTGAGGATGAACGCGTCGCCCATGCAGAGGAGATAGACGAGAAGGTTCAGACGGGTGTTGAGGAGTATGTGGAGAATAAACGGCGCGAGGTCGCGCAAAGGAGGGATAACACTGTTCCTCCCAAGGATTGAATTCCCTTTTTGTAGTGCTGCGTCACTAAGTTGCCCTTTGTCCTGGGTTGTAAATATCTTTGAACACCTCTTCCCCTTTTATTTCTGATACACTACTTGTTTGTTTAAATGGGGGTGTTGCGTCGCCGATGCTGTCTTTTTATTTCTGTTATGCTTTGTGTTTCATATGGTTTCATGACACTTTCCGCGCTTTCTTAATTAACGCATGACATTGTTGGTTTAGCTCTTGTTTCTTATGTCATTCCTGCAATTATTGTTTATGTAAGTTAGTATTTTAACATTTTATGTCGAACACACCCAACAAGGAAGTCATCGGGCCCAATGCCATGTCCTGATTGGGGTATCTCATCACTATCTCTTGGATTCAGTGGAAGGGTACCAGTCAACCTAATTCTAGGCTCGATTTCCCCGAGCGGTTATCGATCAACCAATCTCGGGCAAGTGGTCACATCCACTTGCGATGGGGGTGACCTTTCAAATGTAAGTAGGCCACCTAGCAGAGAAGACCTCGTGTCTTAACAACATGTGGAACTGGTTTCCAACCACCAGAACCCTTAGGATACCTCGGCACTTGCACACTGCCACTGCCCCGAGTACGAATAGCCAGGCGACTGTAAGGCACCTCCGCACTTCCACACTGGGTTTTCCCCGAGTACGAATGCCCATTCGAGTGTAAGTCACCTCGGCACTTCCACACTGGCTTTGACCCGAGTATGAATGACCATTCGAGTGTAAGTCACCTCGGCACTTCCTCACTGGCGTTGCCCCGAGTACGAATGACCATTAGTCGCTCATGTCCTATCTCATACCCCTCACGGTTTTATAGAGATAGAAGACAAGTATGCTCACCTTTTTACCGCACCTTCCTTCATGGGTGGTATAGCTTTAGATACTTGACGTTACGGGGTTTGGGCTCTTTTGTTCCATCGAGTCTCAGTAGCAGATACGATCCCTCGCCTGCCTTAGACGCAATTATATACATCCCACCCCAGTTTGGTGCTAGTTTACCGCCATTTTTGTCGCGCTCCCATTCGTCCAGAAACTTCAGCACTTGCTGCCCTGGTTCAAATTCCCTCGGGCGAACACGCTTGTTGTACTCTCGTTGTAACCTCCTTTGGTAGTTTTCCATTTTTTGTAGCGCTATCTCTCTTTTTTTTTTCCATATCATCGAGTTTTGCTAAAATTAGGTCGGACGAGACGTTTTGCCTCCAAGCTTCTGTTCTAGTAGTAGGGATCATTCCTTTCGTTGGTAGAATCGCCTCGGTTCCGTAAGTAAGCATGAACAGCGAGAATCCTGTAGCTTCCCTCCGTGTGGTCCTGTATGACCATAAAACGTTGTATAGATCCTCGCACCAGTTACCATATTCCCCATCCAATTTATTCTTCATGTTTTCGGCGATTATTTTGTTGGTAATCTCGGCCTGCCCATTACTCTGGGGGTAAATGGGGGTAGCTTTACTCTTACTGATGTTGTACGTGTTGAACAGAAGATCAATATTTTCCCCTTGGAGTTGTTTTCCATTATCGGAGACGATAGATGCTGGGACCCCAAAGCGGAAAATGATATGTTCCCAAATAAACTTGAAGACATCTTTGTCCCGGATGTGCCTCAGTGGTGCTGCCTCTACCCATTTGGTAAAGTAATCTGTGGCCACGATCAAGTACTTCCTATGCCCTGTTCCTACATGTAATGGTCCGACAATGTCTACCCCCATTTGGCAAAGGGTCATGGGCTTATAACAGAGTTTAAAGGTACTCATGGCGCCTATATTTTCTTTCCAAACCGTTGACATCCTTCACAAGCTTTCGTCATTTCCTTTGCATCTTCATTCATGTACATCCAAAAATAGCCCATTGTCTTTTCCTTGGACGATAAGCTTCTCCCCGAGCTGTGATTTCCGGCGGCTTGATAGGTGTTGTAAACACCTTAATTATTATCTAGTATTTATGCTTTCTTTGCTATTTATTTTGTAAAATATGTATCTTATGTGTGAATTTGAGTTGATTAGGTGCAATGGAGTCCTTTGGAGCAAAAGAAGGAGAAATCATTTATTTGGAGCGGAAAAGACAAAAATCCAACTCACAGGCGAGTGATAATTGGAGCCAGCTGGGTTACGAGCGGAGGAGGTGAAAACTGAACTGTCAGTTTCCTATAACTGACATGTCAAATTATTCGAGGTGGCCCTTATCCATTTTGGGCGCCTAAGTCTAGCTGCCATTCCTACAAGGCCCTAAAATTGAGAGTAATCATCTCTCAATAATTTATTCTTCTATCTGAAACTGAGAGAAACTATGGCGGCTGTTCTAAACTCGAATCCAACAGAGAAGAGGGGAAATTGGAGTTCTTGTGAGAACAAGAGATGAATGAAATGGAGTTAGGGTTTCATGAATCTGTTATTGGTACTCAGAAGTTGGGATGAAATCTATAACAAGAAGAACAAGGTAGAAATGAATTTGTTTCTGAGAAGAATGAATGGGTTTATGATGGTTTTTCAATTTTCGAAATAGGGTTTGATTGAATCCAAAACGGAGATGTGAGTTAGGGTTTGATCAATTGAATCATAAATTGGAGGTGTTCTTGAGTTACAGAGAAGGATTTATTGATTTTGTTGCTGCCGTGAAGATTTGAGTTGTCGAATTTGGTTTCTATTAGAATTGCAGAGTTAGGGCTTTGGTTCTGTGATTGAAGCTGCTGTGTTTACTGTGGCTCGATTGAAGATTCAATGTCTTATGATGAATGGGTTTTCTTTGTAATTGAATGTGATATGAATTGGTGATGATCTGTGTAGCATGACATGAACTGGTGGTGATGTTATAACTAGGGTTAGGCATTGAATCGTTAGTTTGTGCATTGCAACTCAGGGACGCAGGTTATTAACTTGTTTGGTGGTGGACAAGACTGATAGATACTATGCTACTGCTGCTGATATTATTGACTGAGATGGAGTTGAACTGAGCTTGTTGCTGATACTCAGTAGCAGGTGGTGATGGCTGAGAGTTGAAAGGCATTGTTGTGTAGCTGGGGGAAAGCAAATGGAGCAGCTGGGTTGTGTCTTAGGTGATGGAACAGAAGACAGTTCAAGAGTTGCAGGCATAAAGATAGGATGTGCTGAACCAGGTGAAGCTGTAGATAGTGTTGGTGGAGCACTCGTTATGAGCTGGAGTTTGGTGATACAATTGCAGGTGAGGGCAGATGGAGCTGATGCTAATGCTAATTGCATTGAACTGCAGGTGATGATTTCAGGTGTCTAGGAGAGCTGATGTGTTGCAGTGACCTGAGAAGGGTATGAGTCTATGATGTAGCTATAGATAGTGAAGAAAAATGGGTTTGCTCTGATGCTGTTGAAGTGACGCTGGTTATAGAGTCAGCAGTTGAGCTCAAGCTGGTGTTGGTTTGTTATGGGGTGAACTGTCGGCACTCGAATGGAGGTTTATTGGCAGCAACAAGTGACCTGAGTTGCCGGTGTTTACGTTGCAGTCCATAGCCATGTTTCAAGGGAAGTAAGGCAGTGATGGTTATCGATGGATGAACAGTTGGTATATGTAGTTGTAGGTGGCAGTGGAGTTCATATTCAAAAGTTGTTGGTGATCGATACAGCTTGAGGGTACTGTTATATTCATAGGATGGAGTGTTCGAAATGGTCAGTGTCTGTTGGCTGGAATTTATGAGGAATGGAAGCATTCGGTTGTTGTGGATGGTGAACAGTCGCAGGCAGTGATGAGATCAATCAAGAGAGGTTTGTTTTCAAACTGGTGTTGGCTATGGTTGCCGTATATACTTGAAAGAAGATTGCAGTCAAGTGAGGAGGTAATGATGTTGGACGATGATCAGTCGAAGTAACAAGAGGAGTTATGATTTGAAGATTGGAAGTGGCAAAGCCTATTAACGTTGTGAAGGTGGGTGAACTGGGGATGCTGGTGATTATTAAATGGCTTGGATCGGTGCTGTTGGGAAGGAAAGTTTTAGGTACTGAGAAGAGTCAGTGGAGTTGATAGGTACCGAAATAGTGTAGGGATGGAAGACAGAAGCTACAGCAGGGAAGGAAATAGTGCAGGGCCATCTTGGCCGTGACTGAAATAAGCTTGCAGCCAACATGTCTGAAGTGCAATGATTGCACTGCATAGCTTGTCCAATGCAATCAACTCAGCCCAGTTAGCCGAGTTAGCCAACTAACTCGGCTCTGACTCAGCATATGACCCGGTCTCGATTCAGATTGACTTCTATTGACTCAGGTCACCTGAGAAATTTTCCGGCGCCGGATTCCGGCAAAAAACACAGTTTTCCGGTGACTTTTTTTGGGTCATATTTTCACATAAGTTGAGTGGACTTCTTGGTATTGTACTGTGGGCTTTGAAGACCCAATTTGGAAAGTTGGAAAGCTATAAAAGGAAAAATTTATATTCTTTTTGGGACGGATCTTATCACGTATCTTTCTAATGGAGTTTGGAGGAGAGCGATTCTACTAGGGTTTGCTTTCGTTTATTTTTCATGTTCTTCATTTTATTTTTGATAATAATAATGTTGAATCAAAACATTATGAGTAGCTAAACTTCATATTATTGGTTATGGGATAATAAGTGGATTTCACAAATAAGATTTGATTCAATGTATTAGTTTTGTTTCAATATTTTACTGTTTATGATTCATTTTTCATATTTTTTATGATTTGTTTGTTTATTTGGTTGAGTCCGGAATCAATCCGATTTGATTTCATATCTAGAGCTATATTAGGGTTTTCAATACGAAAACGTTGTTTGTCCCTGATTCTAAGTAGCATAAATGTGGGTAGTGCTTGTAGTGATATATCCTACTAGTCACATATGAATCATAACTTGGGTTAAATCGATTTTGTGCTTTTACACATTTTGGTTGCCTTGATTAGTCTTATTCCATATAGCTTATTGCTTTTAGGGAGTTAAATCTAATTTGCTTTTACACTTTAGGTTGCTTTCTAGGAAGAATTCACATATGCATCTTTTAATGTGGTTGTAACGGGATACTCTTGCGATCAAGGTATCTTAGGACTTTTAGTAAATGAGAGATTAAATTTCCAATTCTAGTCATTGTTGAGAATTCAAGTTTGTGAATGAAACTATCCCGTGACCAATACTTTCTCCTTATTGATTATTTTAATACTTTATTGCCTTCAATTTAATTTTATTGCTTTGATAAAACAACATCCCCCCTTGGTTACTAAGAAACTGAAAATTTGCATAACAACATAAGCCTCTTTGTGGATACGAACTCTTTCTATCACATACTACATTTATTTTAGTGAAGTAAGAAAGTGAAATTATATTTGCGTCGGCTGACAACCGACCACGGCTCCATAGTGTAATTCATGCAAGATTATGTGGCCTTCTTCTTTACTTAGGCACCGTAAAAGTGGTCCCAAGTAGGATCTCCTGTATAAGATCCCTTCCCTAAGCTCGTAGGCGCCCGACTTACTTTTGACTTTATTTATCTCGGGCCGACCTTTGGGTAGCTCGCCCGTTTCCAGATATTGGCGTATCGACTTTCACCAATCGCCCTCTTTATATCGATCGGCTGTGTTAACTGTCACTTCGATATGTGTGTTGGGTGTTTCTGGGATGGAGTAAGGAGCCTTATAACACGAATGCCCTCTATGCTCGGGTCTATCGGCTGTGAGGCGATGTAAGATAGAGCGTTCGAGTGCATGTTGTCTTTTCTACAGATGTGTCGGAACTTAATGCTTGGTATTTGTTTGATGTAAAATTGGGCGAGTTCCCAATACTTTTGCAACACTGGATCGTTTGTCGCGTATTTTCCCGTAATCTGTCGGATCACCAATTGTAAATCACTAGCTAAGCGAACCTCTTGTAGCCCCACTAAGTTGGAAATCTGCTAGGAAGTCGGCCACTACCTGTCCTTTGATCGCCGTCCTTATCTCGTACACAACATCGTACTGTTTGATTAAGCTCCCCATTTAGAGATTCTCCCCGATCGCCCTGCATTATCCAAAACTGCTTCGATAGGCAATTTAGTGAGCACCCGTATGCGATGAGCTTGAAAATATGTTCGGAGTTTGGAAGCGGCAAAATCTAGTGCCAGTACCATCTGCTCCATTCTGGTATAGTTTTTCTCATCCGGACTTAGCGTTTTACTAGTGAAATATACCGGTTTCTCCGTGTTCCCCTCCGTCCTAACCAACACTGCACTAATGGCATATGGGGTCGCCCCTAAGTATAAGGTAAGAATTTCTGTCGGCTCGGGCCTCTGCAGAACCTGGAGGCTGGCTAGGTGTAACTTGATATTTTGAAAGGCCTCTTCACTAGCATCCGTCCATTGAGACTTCTCTCCTTTCTTCAGAATGTCATAAAAAGTTTTACATTTTTCCGATGATTGTGACACGAATAGCCCCAATGCTTCTATACAACTATTTAGATTCTACACATCCTTTACTATCGCGGGAGATGGAATTTCTAAAACAACCCTAACCTTCTCGGGATCGACTTCTATTCCTCTGGGGGTGATGATATATCCTAGGAATTTTCCCGATGTGACCCAAAAGTCGCACTTGGCGGGATTAATCTTCATCTTGTGCTTCCTCATCGTCTGAAAGATCTCATGAAGGTCTCGGACATGATCCTTATCTCGGCGACTCTTGACTAACATGTCGTCTACGTATACTTCTATGGTATCTTCGATCTTATCTTCGAACATATCTCCTACCAATCTTTGATATGTAGTGCCGGCGTTCTTAAGTCCGAATGGAATTTTGGCATAACAATACAACCTCCTCGGTGTGAAGAAGGAAGTATCCGGAGATCTTAGTCGGATCCCCTTAGTCGGCGCCAGAATGTAGATGCATTTTACTACAAACTACATCCAAATGATAGAAATCTTCTACTCATGCAAGTGAAAGTAAGAACTTAACAATAGACACAAGGATATACGTGGTTCGGTATGATTACCTACGTCCACGGGGGTGAAAGGATGAATCTTATTACTTCAAGGTGTTACAATGGTGTTACTCTCCAAGTTGAACTCTCTTACAAGATGAACTAGTTCTCAACTCTCTTCTTACTTAGTGCGATTTCCAGCCTCTCTCCAAGATTACAACCTAACCTCTCTCAAATACAAGTTCTTCTATTTATAGGGAAGGTTACATACAACCAAACTATGGTGTTGGTCAAAATATATCTAACTTGATTCCCTGTTGTCGGGCCTTCTCACGTCATCCCATCTTCTACGAATACGGCCGATGTGATCTGGTTCCTTGGAGGTCTCTCGTCCGAGCCAATCCTTTTGGGTGTTCTCTTGGTGCGATGTCGCCCTTTGAATCCTGTCGCCCTTGTCATTGGCCGATACGACATGTATCTTCTTATCCTTTTGACTACCGCTCCTCGTTTGACCCAAAATGTCTCGTCTGTCAGCTTTGTCAGAGATATGGAGTCGAGTCTTGTCCGACAGATGTAAGGCGATCATGTTCGATCCACGTGGCTCCTTAATCCTCGCGCCTTCCGGTCTCTATCCCATGCTTCTCACTCCTTCCTCCTTGCGTGTATCGCAGCTTAAGATGTTGCCACCTAGCCATGTGGATAATCTACACCTACATGGAGCTAATACGAAGATTTGGGAAGGAAACTGGATTCCTAATACGGAAAGAATAGATAAACCAAGCAACATATTAGAGCCTCTACCACAAAAATTTCAAGAGCTTCTAAATCCGGATGGATATTGGGACACTGGGAAAATAGATGATTTATTCTCGGCAGGAAAAAAAAGGAAAAAATCTTAGCGATTACTACAAATAAGGAGAAGACAGACACAATCAGATGGAAACATCATAGCTCTGGGATTTTCACTGCTAAAAATATCTATAATTACATCATCAGTCAAGACACAGATAATGAAGAAATTATTGAGTTTCTTTGAAATAAATTATGGAAGCTACAAGCAATTCCACGGATTAGACTATTTATTTGGAAACTAGTTCAAAAAGCGCTACCAACCACTAGCAGACTAGCAGCTCACAACTCTGAAATCTCAGATGATTGTCATTTATGTAATTCTCAAGCGACAAAAACTGAAGATCACCTTTTCATGAAGTGTCACTTTGCTAGATCGATTTGGTTTGGTTGCTCTATGGATGCCATTAATTCACAAATTGACGGAAGATCCATTAGCAAGTGGGTGGAAAGATGGCTAACAGATCCAGGATTTTCTCAACATTGTGTGCAGATTGCGACAATCCTTTGGTTTATTTGGAAATATAGATGTGAAGTGGTATTTAGGAAAACCATTCCAGAACCAACCTCTTTGATAAAAACAAATCAAGAAGTTTATCCATTCCTCATCAGACAATACCCAGAAAAAAAAACCAAAAATACTCAACAAAAGAGTTTGCCTAATCATTATTGGAATAACCTAAAAACAGATTGGATAATTTTCACAAATGCTTCATTCAATAAAGAGGATTTATCCATGGGATATGCTTTCATCCTGTATTTGGTCGACCAAGAAGCCTTTATGCATCTATCCGCTGGCTCAGATTGGGCATCTACAACTTTGCATGCTGAAGCAAAAGCTCTCCTAAAAGCGCTATCTTGGCTAAAAGACAATCTTCTTTCTAGCGTTTTCATAGTTACAGATTGTAAAGTGTTAGAGGATTCGATCAACAAAAAAGGATCTGATATATCTTGGACACCAGAAAACACCATAGAAGAAACTTTGCAGTATCTAGGAAAATTACCACAGGCTAAGGTAAGATTCATTAACATGATTCACAATGCAGCTGCAGACTCAGTACTAAAGAAGCAAGGATCAGAAGACTACAACATATGTCAAAGCATTTACAACAAGAAGTGCATAAAGGAAGCATTAATTCTAATGTTTTTGATAAAAATGAAATTGTAGATCTAATGCATTATATTGCTTAGTTAATATATTAATTTTTCTATAAAAAAAAAAAAAAAAAAAAAAACACCACTAAGGGGTTATAGGTGTCATTGTAGAACTTCTCGTAAATAACCTCCCAGAAATTCATATCGGATAATGTGCTTCAGAAGCTGAGTTTGTAACAACACGTAGTTTATGTAAATAGCTAAATCTTCTTCTCGAGTGTACTAAGCTCGACGAACTAACAATGGCCGAGACATACTTAAACAAATTATACTGAATGAAGAGATTTTATGTGACATGTGAACTTTGAAGAAGGTAAGTTTTGTAGCCGTCCAAACTAAGGCCGCACAATCCCGCACGGATTGTGTTGAACCGCCAGCGGATTATGTGGGGTGGCTGAGCTGAATCCATCGGCGGTTGATGTTAAACCGCGCGGATTAGGAAAAAGCGTGCGGCTCTTGTTGGACCGCAACGGGAACCAATAAATTAACCAATTTGTCCATCAGTTTCTCTTTTGGTCAATCCCATGGTGGGATCAAATGGGCATCCCATAGGAATTGCGCTTACAGTCTAAACTGAAATCACATTATAGTCGACTCCGCACCTTCCAAAACAAAAATTCTTAACCTAATGGGTGCGAGTGTCCAACGCATCCAATCCAAAATTTAAGATTGCACCCTCCAGAAAACTAGTGCAAGAAAGAGGCAATGTACAATTTACAAACATTTTCAATGAAGATGGTTATGAAATGAAATATTGAACAAATACATCTAATTTCAATTAACCCCAAGATTCAGCTCTCAAAGAGATTTCGAAACTTATCACGTGTTTTAATACTACCCCAACGGTCATACTGTATACCAATCTGACTTTGCATTAGTTTCAGGGCCAAATCAACGTTACCTGCTTTTCTTAATGCGTTTATTAGGACTGTGCGTACACGCCCAGGTGTCTCATGATCCCTATCAACAATGCCATCTGCCAATTCGCAAGCCTCCTTTATATGACCTGCTTTACATAAAACATGGATCATGTCTTCAAATGCAGTCTCTGGAATAACTCCCACTGAAGCCAACTCATCCATTATCTTACAAGCCCTAGCAACCTTTCCTGACAAACAAAGCCCCGTTGAAAGAGCTCTAAAAGATGCTGGAGTGGGTGTTATACCCTTGTCGATCATCATATCCCACATCTTCAACGCTTCGTCAGTTTTATGTTCTTTGAACAACCCACTAATGAGAATAGTGTACGTATAAACTGTCTGATCACAACCTACATCCTCCATTCGTTTAAACAAGGTTAATGCTTCATCAATCTTTCCACACTTCGTAAATGCATCAATGAGTGTGTTATAGCAATAGGAATCCGGTGTACATCCCTTATCCAGCATTTCTTCATAAAGCTTCTCTGCTTCATCAACCCTACCACCTTTTCCAAGACCATCAATTATACTTGAATATACTACTGCATTAACCCTAATGTTTTTCTCATGCCCAAACTTCAAATACTCCAATGCCATGTCCAACTTCCCCGCTTTACATAAACAATTTACAATAACCCCATAAGTAACCTCATCAGGTTCACACCCTTCATCCTTCATTCTCTCAAAAAACTTCATAGCTTCCTCTCCATTCCCACTTTTCGCCAAAGCATCGATCAAAGCCGTATAAATTGCCACATTCGCTTTACAACCATTCTTAACCATACAATCAAAAACAGCAAACCCTTCATAACATTTCCCTTCTTTAACAAGTCCACTAATCACTAAACTGTAAGCATGTGATGGAATTTCCAGTCTCTTCTCCACCATTTCATTGAAAAGACTCACACAAGAAGCAATATCCTCATCCCAATAACAAGCTTGTATCCAAGTAAGATACGTGATTTTATCAGGACCAACCCTTTTCATTTTCATCTCTCTTAATTTACCTTTTGCATCCCTTGTTCTCCCCGACTTACAATACCCTTTGATCATAATATTGTAAGTAACAACATCAGGTCGAACTCTTCCTTTTTCCATAACATCAAAAACCTTCTCAGCAGATTCTATACACATTGAATTTACCAATACATCCATCATAAAATTGTAAGTAAACAAATTTGGCTCAATTCCGCTTTCTTTCATTCTTCGCCAAACCCATAATAATTCCTCTACCATTCCTAAAACCCCAAAACTCTTAATCAGAGCATTTGAAGTTGAAATAGTCATCGAAAAACCTCGATCTCTAACTTCTCCAACTAAATTTTTAACTCCCTCTATGTCTCTAACTGATGCCAGTATACCAATTAATGTAACATAAGAATCTAAACTGTGAGAATAATTATTCCTTTGTTTGCCAGCCCAATAAAAGAATTTAAGAGCTAACTTTGGGTTTTGTTTCAGCTGAGAGGACATAAGTAGTTGAGTGACAAAATGAGGTGATAATTTGATAAGAAAATTTTGACAGTAATCATCTAAATTGGATTCCATTGTTGGAGAATCATCTAAAAGATTGAGTATTCTAAAAGGTTCTATCCATTCGGGAGGAGGAAAGGAAGTCGAAACGAACCTTGAATTAGGAGGGAATGTTTTGCTCCGGATAGAGTCAGAGATTTGATTCGTCCCTTGATCATTCCTACCAAGAAGATTGTGGTGAGACGAAACGGAGAATCGACGGGGTGTCAGTTGAGTTACAGAGACAAATCTGGGCAATTTTCTCATCAGATTCCGTCATGGTTTAGGGTCAAGAGAAGGGTTTTAACTTTTAACTTCAGAAATTAAATTTTCTTAATTGAATAATATCTTTTGGACATAAAAGCGCATCGTTGGTTCTATGGTCTAGGGGTCAGGACATTGGACTCTGAATCCAGTAACCCGAGTTCAAGCGAGTTCAAGTCTCGGTAGAACCTAGTATCTTTTTTTTTTTTGCCTTGCCATTTAAATTCCTGCGTGACGCAAACCGCCAGATAAGTAGATAACTGCTTAGTAATTTGAAGCAGGACTGCAGGAGTACAGACTGCAAAGAGAAGATGCGAGGAGATAATTGTGTTGAGCGTCAATTGTTTGGTGGTGCAATTTCTACTTGTTTCCCTCTTAGATTTCAGGATGTTAGTGATGTCCGCCAAGTTCCTGATCATCAAGAAGCCTATGTAAATCCTGCAAGAGATGAAAGCATCATAATTGAGTATTAGATTTGAAACATGATGTAGGAGATAATGGTGCTGCTGTTTGGTTTTTACAAAACCTTGCTAGTGAACAAAACGCTGAAGGAACCACAGTCATTGAGCAATCAGGAATTAACACCGCAGATGGATTTCGGTACCAGAATACGGCAGCGACAATGACAACAGCAATTGGGGAGATGAAGATTTCTAAAGGACGGCAAGGACCGGAGGCGCAGAATCATGTTAAGGTTTATGTTGCGAATTTGCGGCTGAAGGAAGTTGGTACTGATGTTGTAATTACTGCCTATGAACCGTTTGTGATAAATACTCTGAGTGAAAGCGCAAATTCTATGGGAGCTGGATCAGTCCCTGCGGCGCAGTCTGGATGTACACCGATGTCTGAGGTTTTTAGACTTGTTGTTGCTAACTTCAAAGTCCATGACTGGAACCTTTTCGCTGCTTGAAAGCTTGAAAGCGTTTGGAATTTAGGAAACTGTGGAACTTCATTTTTCTTTTATTGCAATTTCTTAAATTTCACTGCAATGCAAACAATTCTCGAATGAAAATCAAATGCTTTGGCGGTCCCCTAAATAATACAGTTTTTGTTTTTGTTTTTAAAGAAGCACAACCCATTTTGGATTCAAAGGAATTGTAGTCTATGAAGTAGAACCTAGTATATTTCTTTTGACTTGCCATATAAATTCTACGAAGTTGTATTTTAACTTTTTTATACTGGTAGAGTCGGTAACTCAAAATTGTACTAACATTTTAAGTTGAAGAATTGGTATCTGGAAATAAATTCACCAATTACCGGTATGAGGGCTTATTTCTAACTAAAGATCCACAGTTCATTTCGAAAGATCAATTATAAGAATCGCCAGAATTGATGTTTTCTCAACAAATCAAATATTCAGTTACACATCACGCCAAAATCTAATGTTTGGATTACAAAACAAGTAAACAAACTCAGAAGAAAACAAGTAGAAGTTAGATAGAACTACAAGGACTACATATGAAAGAATAGACTCTCCTTGGAAGAAAAAAATTACCAAAATTGCAACTTTACAGGTTTATAAGGTGGATATTTGGGGTAGGAGGAAAGAATAACTACTGAAGCCGACAAGGATGAAGCTCACTGAATTTATGCTGGGATACAAAATGAGGAGCTGAGAGCTGGAGGTAAAATGCAGACCAGGTGTGGGCCAGCAGGATTGCAGCTTATATTAGCATCATCTATATTTGGTAGACTCAATTGAGGAGGACGAATATATCCAGACACCAAAGGTACACATGTAATTGATATAACGATCCTCGAACCTGAAAATGTTGCATAAGTAAATAGCAGGCACTGGCATTACACAGTTTTAAGAAACAGACATGTTTTCTCTTATCGCATACCTTGCTTTGTAGATAGTGAAACATGGCCTCGTTTCCTTCCAGCTATCATCCAGTTTGCAGGATTTGTGTTCACTTCATATAATACTTCATCTTGCTGCATGTGTATTTTGAATGTTAATAAGATGATCAAACAGCTTAGTTGGCATTTCAGACTCAAAAAATTCTTTGATAAAAACAAGACTTACATTGTCAGGAGAAATTGTATTTTCCTCAAATTCCTTTAACCTTTCAATTCTCCATCTCATGCTAACAAGCTGACCAACTCTCAGACTACCTGAGGGGAGGGGAAGAAATCCAACCGCCAGGCATGGATCAAGCACAGGCCTTTGCAGAACAAGCGCACTCCTGAAGAGCAAATCCTTTTTATCACCTTCAGATTCAGTGGCTACAGGATTATGTGCTCCAACGGTTCTATCACCTAAGATTCCGTATCTGATATTTAATATACTATCAGAATTTATCCTTGCAGTTTCATCTGCAAAATTGAGAGGATTAGTAATGTTTGTCATGGAAAAATCACACCTTAATACCCTGTAGAGGACAAAGAATACAATGAACCTGCCTAGCCACCACAATACATAAATCCATATACGGAAGAACTGAATCAGAAGTTCCAAATTCAAACTGATCAATCATTGAGAAAAGATCAACCATGGAGAGAATATTGAATTTATAAAAACAGCAAATAAACAAAATCCCCAGCCTTCTTTTGCTTCATTTTTTCCATGTGGTCCATCTCTTTAAGAACATTTGTTCATTCTATGTTAAGAAGCTGAAAATAGCACGAAATCTGGCTTACCTGCTTTTGTTGCATTCCCTAAGCAGATCCCAAACAGGATTCCTGCTCTAGATGATGGGGAAATGACAAGTGGGAAGAAGCTTGAAGTTGGCCTGCCATAACCCTCCCCTGTATGAGCAAATCCATCTTGCAGATCCAGCCACGCATCATATATGGTCAATGTGGCCTTCACTTGCGAATGTAGAGTGACCTAGAAAAACAAAAGTAGCAGAATATAAAGGAAGATTTTGAAATGAATCTCAGTAAACCAGTGGGGCAAACAAATCAACAAACTCATGGACCCCAAATATATAGGTCACTCAATAGACTTTGTTGTTCCAGCTGTCCCATGTTCCTATGCACCCTTTTCACTTATAAGGGTTCATAGAGTTACCGATATCATCAACAAGATCAATTAACAAGTTTTTTTCAGGGCTGAACCAAGGGTAAAAGTGAATGGCTTATCTGCTGATTGGGTTGCGGCTAGGTGGGAAGGTTGCCTTTTATGCCTCCTTAAGTTCTTCATTTCGTTTTTGTCTGTCCTATGTAGCGTTGGTTGGTTTAAAATCCTTTTTCAGTTCGCCGAGTCAAGTTATTATTGTACGCCTTTTCTCTTGATTATCAATGTAAACATTTTTCCAATAAAAAAAAAGAAGTCCAGAAAATCGTGCAATTTCAAGATCAGTAAAAATTTAACATCTCAACATTTTGACAAGAAAACAGGAAGTCACATTCCATTTCCTATTTGATTTGTATTCTGCGGATATTGCTAGTTTTGCAGATTATCTTGATACATCAGAAAACAAACCAGTCAAACCACAATCATAAACTTAAAATATACCAACGAATGTGAAAGTGAAACCAATACTGCATAGTTTACTGGATGTATTCTTTAAACTCAACCGGGCACAACGGATTCTTGACAAATAGCTCACAACCTATATATGTATATGCCAATCCTAAAGTTGTAAAGGAACAGGAATTTAAAAGAAAATAAACATTAATATCCTTTGCTCTACATTTAACACTTGGCATGCTTTGTCCAATTTATTGAGATAGGAGTTACCGCAGAAAAATGAATAATATAAATTGTTAAATTACCTGCAAAAGTAAAGTACCACTATTGCACTTGTCTGCTACACGTGTGCTCACATGGAAAGGATCAGTAAAATGCAGAGCGAGAGTCCTGCACATGGAGACAGGTGTTTGAGGCCAAAATTTTGGAAAGGATCAGTAAAATGCAGAGCGAGAGTCCTGGTAAGACTAAAATGAAAGAGATGTTGCCTTTCAAATGTCTGGTTACGAGAAATTCCAAATTCAAGTTTCAACGCTATTGTTCTCATGCCATCAACTATACTTTGTCTCTGAGCAGCAACTGTCCAAAAGCAGAATACACCACAACAGTTAAACACCCAAAGATGCATCAACAAGATGCACTTATATTATACTTCTAACAAATAAACAGTCGGAAACTCTCTTAACCTGATGAAATTCCATCTGCCGACCTACTGTCAGTAGCATGTACAGGAAACCACAAAACAGAGGCAGAATTGCTAGACCAATCTGGCAACTCTATTTTACCATCTTTAATCATCAGCTGCGCAAATTCTTCAGAAACAGAAGAACTTTCATTTTTAGAATCGTCACAGTTCCCTGTCCGAGCAGTGTTCTGTAGTACCTTGCTGTGATTCTCCATCTCAATAGCACGTGAATCCTCAATTTTCAGGCCAGGACCAGTATCTATATGCAAGGAAGCACCTCGAAGGGAGTAGTTAATAGGCGTTACTATTAATCCGATCCATTGTGGTTCATTCATCAGCAAAGCAGATGATATGGCAGCAGTAAGATCAACTAGAGGTCTTGGCTTGAAGACCTACCGAGGAGAAAGTTTATTAGATGCCAAAAGTGAAAAGACGGTTCAGTAAGTCGCAAACTGCGACAAATATTTAAACAGGCTTGTACATAAATAATAAATAGAAACAAAAAGCAAACCAACATACACAGCAGGAGATATCCATATTCATATCGTTTAGCAGCATTTCTTTAAAAATAACAGAAGCAAATTCATCAAACATACAAAGCACTAAGATGGTGTTCTGCAGCAAAAGAAACACCTAAAATACAACCAAGCCTCAAGAGAGTCAGACTTCGTAACAAACCCAGAGTTACACAATCTAGATATAACTGACTTCCCTACCCTGCTTGCATGCCTAGATCCACAATACAGTGCCAATAAAACAAAATGCACTGTACTGTCAAAAATCAGTCCATGTTAAATCTTTATCAAAACAACCTTGAATTGTCTATCAAGTGAGCAAAAAAAGAGCCATGTCAAGTGAGAAGTCATTTAAACATACATGGCAGCAAAATATCAAACCCCTTCCTTACTAGGGTCAAGAAAATCAAAAGTACACATTTGCGGGCCAAGGAGAAATCATACCGAGCCCCTTTCGCAATAGGCGGACAAGGCACTGTTCGGTCCGTTAGGCGGGTATCATAAAATGATGGTCCAGATTGGTCGTATAATTTATCTATTTGACAGAAACGAAATTCATTGTAGCTTACAAGTTTGCTTTGTCCCTAGTTCCCAAGTGACAGTCTACACCTGAATATCTCTTTTTTGGTGAAGGAATATCTATTTTTTGGTTAAGGAATAGTACCTTTAAGATTGGCCGTGCTGGCTTCTCGTAGCTCATAAAATCATCACTGTCTGCAGGTCCACCTTTAGAGAAGCTGTGTGATCGAAACCTTAGGTGCCCAATCTGCCCAGTGAGAACCCCCAAGATGTATGATCCTGGTTTTTGTGGGGGTATGGCAAGAGTAATGGAGTTCCTACCGGGCTTCAATATGGTCGGTTTGGAACTTATTATGGGCTGAAAATTAAGAGAAAACAAGTAACTGTTGATAAGTACTTCAGCAAATATCATATGCTTTCTACTACGATTATATAATCGAAAGTATATAACATTGACAACAAGAATACCTTTGCACCTTCATCAGCATTATATGTAGCCATCAGAGACAGACTGAGTGCATCAAGTGTTATATCATCAGGAAATCCACTCCAGACTGTTACAGTTAGGGTACCAGGATCCCCATCACACAACTCGAGTGGTGGGCCAGGATTCCCAGAAAATGTTACTAATGATGACACGTCCAAAGGAACAGGATGCTTCATTTCACTATGGGCAATCCGAACAACCTCTGACTGAAATGATTGCCGTTCTTTAGTTAAAAATAAGCCACTATCCAGTGACAGCAGCCTTACACAAGAAGATAGATAACCAGCTTCATCATTCAGTATCTTTTGACACTCGGCCAAATTGGGAAGAACTTCAGCCAGCAAGTCCTGCCATCCTTCACCAGCATAAAGAGCACAAACCTTCTCATATGACTTAGCTGCTAGGTCAAAATTTCCATGTTTGTAGTAAACAGCAGCAATCTCGCCGTCTAGGACAACACCATGTCTTTTCCACCAAGAATGGTGATAATTATCAGCTGCACCTTTTGTTAGCTCGAGATATTTTTGCTGCAATGAACAGCATTAGATGTCTGGTTTAAAATGATTAGAGAAAATGTGCTAATACAATGCAATGACAAAGCATGGGAAAAAAAAATAAAAAAAATACATAATTCTGTAGAATGCTTACCTCAAAGTCGTTTACAGATGATAAGAACTTCCACAAATCAGGATCAGAAATTGTACGCTGCAGGGCATGGTCTGCAGCGACATGAATTTCTGATATTCGCATAGGCCGATCAACTAAGCTCTCAAAATTTCCTGGTATAGAGTTGGTTCGGGGCATACCCGCATTAACCTTATTTGATACTGGCATCCCCAGAGCTGCATCCACTCCTGAGCTGTCAACATTTATGAAAGTACCCAAATGAAGAAAATAAACAGATGCTATTTTGACTAAAAAGAAAAGGTAATACTGCATCGAATTCAGATATTACTAGAATTTACCCAAAGGCCAGAATTAAAGCAGAGATGAAAGAAATTACCCATCAATGAAACTTGGGCGACTATCGAACATTTCAAACATATTTCCCCCAGAAAGAGAAGCCCTTCGCCTATTAGCCTCTCGTAGAAGCACAGAAGGTTCCAGAGGCAATGGTTTCCTCTGTATACCGAAGTGCTTGGATCTGGGGTTTGTTTGAAGAATCATCTGCAATGATACAAATGTTTAAAACTTCAGGGGTGTGGGGTTTGTTTGAAGAATCATCTGCAATGATACAAATGTTTAAAACTTCAGGGGTAATTGGATTGCATGCAAAGATGGAAGAAAGAAGCCTATGATGTATTGCATGTAACACCGACTACGAAATAATGGTCTTGTTCATGATTCTTGGATAAAAACCCTAAATAAGTTTGGATTGTTTATGAAGGTCCTTCTTTTCCGTATTCATGACATCGGCGTCAAGTAGATCAACTACGAAATAATGCATTCAACATTAGCCTTTTTTTAACCCAAATTTTGCTCACAGTCACCTCATCAGTAATTTTAGCATAGGTTATACAGATGTACTTACTTTTTCTTTTGTAAGCACTTCTGCTGAAGCGTCAGTCGGAAGTGAAGGCCAGACAGTTGGCTTGGGCCAAGGTAGCATGCTTAATGCAGCACTGCTCAAAGGGGAGGTTAAAATTAGAAAGATGTTCACAATTCAAACATATATGGCTATAAAGTCCAATTCTGATAACCTACAAGATGTTTTACGCTGAATTAAAGTAAATAGATCTGATCTTACCTGTTAACAGGGCTCCTTTCTATTTCTGGTCCATATCCAATTAAATATGCAAGCCTCATAAACTGCCGCCATCAATTTAGTTATAGTGAGAGAAACTGACAAACTATAATTCATTGAGGGTCGATATATTAAAAGAGTATGCTCTTACATATATATAAAAGTGTACTTTAGAAGTAAAGAATGTCAACTAATTAACTTCCCAGAAGTTAATCCTGAACTACACAAGGGGTTAAAAAGTGTCCAAATTTGACTTCAGAAGTGCACACATAAAGGTTACAAAATCACAACAGATTGCTCACCTCAACCCACTATCAAACCATTGGGACCACCATAAAAAAATTCATTGGCAAACTATAACTAGTGCCATTAGTAATGTGAAACTAACTTTTAGACATGTTAACTCGCAATTTTTTATTGCCACCCTAGGTACAAATCTTTTAATAGTGGAAGTGGTTCTTTTAGAACTAGTAGTGTCTCTTGTTAAAGTGCCAAACTTAAGAACCCTACAAGCGACCCGGATTATTGCATTCGTAGACATTGTGTGGCTGACCAATCGAACATTATCAAGCCTAACCCAGCCCAGATCAAATCAAATACTTAATTTTACAATTACTAGTTAAATACATAGAAGCATACCTTAACCCTACTTAGTGAATAAAGATCACCCTGAAGGCGGTGGAACTCCTTCTCAACATCAGGCACCACAAGCCTATCCTTATCCTTATAATGGGAACTGGTTGCATCAATCAAAGCTAAGCATGCGGTTATTACCCACACTTCACGCAAACAGAAGGGTAAGAGATGCTGCGAGGAGCTCGAGCAAAAAAAGAGTAAGGAACTGCAACAAGAAAACATCTTGCTGATAACTAATAATTGGCAGATAAATAAGTACATACTTCTTGTGATGCCAAGGCCTTTGAGAAGCTTATTATAAAAGAATGACCTCTTGAAGCAACCTCAACAGGACGATTTAGCTTGAACAACAGCTGCAGAATGCACCAAATGAGCCACCTAGATAACTTTAACATAAATGTCTAAACCTTGAAGAAGAGATACTTCCCCATTAACAGTTAAACCTTTTCTCTTCTAGTAAATACACATGGTTGACCATAAAAGAGCAGTATACTTGGTAGAAAGGCCAACTTCAAAAAGAATGCTTTTGCATGCTAAATGAATCAAAACATTACATGCTCACTAATCACTTCACGGATACTTATGTAAAAATCTAATGATGCCAGAAGAGTGTTATTGAAGTGTGTTTATTTGGCAAAGTACGGTCAGTAAAATCCTCACTGTTTAAGAAAAGATAGAAAACTTTCAAACAGAAATTATGAATTACGACAGTACTCTAGCAAACTAGAAACTGCGGTATGATCCAAGTAGGAAATTGGTAACTGAGAGATGACCAGTAAAACAGGAAGCGGTTACATTATGGTCAGACACGACGTCCTAACTTTAGTTTGTTAGTTTCTTTTCTGCATAAGATAAATCGGAGTTATAAGGATCATTCACACACCATAGATTGACAGGCAAACAGATACTGCCGAAATTCAAATTCTCTAAATGAATCATCTTGGACGATCTGCGATAGTGGCTTATATTTGGGTTTTAGGAGTGCTGCCTGATCATCTCCTTGGTCCATTCCTCCAAAATCCCTCTTTCTCAAGGCTGAGGTATTAACTGCATTATGAGGAATATATCACTCTACAGAGCATTGAAGATAGATATATTAATGTATGCATCGATCCGTTGTATCTGTATCTGTTATCCAGGTAGTGTGCTCAATGCATAATTACCATTATTTTAAAAGAAAGAAAAAGTCAAACTCGATGTTCATGATCCAGTATATGATAATGCAGCGATAGTGAAGTCCGGAAGCATATAAAAAGAATGCATAATATAACTAATGTACACAAATCAACGTTTATTCAATGAATGCAATATTTCTAGGAAGTGCGGACCTGTTTCCAAATAGCAAAGTTCCAATTCGTCGTACTCGCGTAACGAATCCTCATGCAAATGAGCCATCTGAAACATAAAAGCCAAGCTTTCCTGCAAAGAATTAAGTAAAAGCTAGAGTCAGGGGCAAGCAAATGTGACAAGCAACTCTTTTTGGAGAGGGATAACAGGATAGGATATAGCTCCTGAAATTCACAACACCAACGGTCCCAAATCCATGCTTAAAACCCAACACTCCCCTCCTCCCTCCTCCCTCCTCCGCGGGAACATTCAAGTTAAGAGAAAATATCTTGCACTACTATAGGATTCAGTTGTGTGTCCTGAATTGAAACACCCCCTAGTTTAAAGTGTCTTTAGCAGCATAGAGACAAGAATAGTAAGCTAGAAGACGAAACAAAAACCTTCAAAATGAAGAAGTTACAAAAATTCCAACTTGGCATGAAGCGCTGTTCACTTTGCCTGCGAATTTCCTCTTCATAGAACTGAACACGTCTATCCAGTGTATTTCTTATAGACTCCATGATCTTGGAGTCCATATCCTCCCAAAAATTTGGTTCTGGCCCATGCAAATCTAGTTTGCAGCACCTGAGTAATTTAGGATCAGATGAGCACAAAGAACTAAAAGTTTCAGTAAATGGATGACTTAGAATGATTAAGATAATTAGAACAACGCATTTTAAGGAAAATATTACTGGCATGAATACTAAGGAAAATATTACTGGAATGAATACTATACTGGAATCTGGTGTCAGAACAAAACCAGCTATTCAAAACACGACATGTCAAAAGCTAAAATTTTGTTATTTACCTTTCTCTCTTTTTCGAGCTAAAATCCACCTCAAGCTTCGAATATATCTTTTTTGCCAACTTAGTAGCCGAGTCATTGCTGGGGTGAGCTTTCGACACAAATACAATAAACCACTCCCTTTCATCATTTTGCACAATCAACTTTAGACGCGGTTTTAGAATGTTCTTGAATTCATCAAAATCCTGCCAAGACAGAAATAACCTACTTCAATGCATTGATAGTAGAAGGAACACTAAGAAACTTTAAATGTATGTGAAGTTCCATACATATACGTTTGGTAGCTCAATTATTTGAAATTTAAGATTTTGCATAAAGATGCACACATTCGGTAATCCAAGTGAGCATGTGTTACATTGCATGTATATGGCAAGAAAGTCAGACGATCAAAAATTAGGATTTCACTATTGGGTAAACATTTGGCATGAAGATTTCCTTCACTAAATCATTAATCTTTTAATGGCTATATATAATTGATAAAAAACCTGAGCAAATACTACAAGAACTAAAACAAAGTGGTTAGAACATACCTCACAACTAACTAGAACCACAGTTGCATATGGCTCCCGAAACCAAAATATTGACTGCTCTTGAGGAAATCGGCTTCGGAGTCTTGCATCAGTTGTTAAAATGAACTCAGCAGGTAGTTTCTCCACATACACAGGGTTACGAGCCTTGTTGTTTAAACAAGCTCTTTTAAAGGGCAAACGCTCTTCAAATTCCTTTTTAACCACGTTCCACAAATCGCTCACATCTTCAACTGTACAGTAGTCCATTAACCAAAACAGAGTTATAAATACATAATTTGAATCTACAAAGACTCATCGGAGTGCATAATTTCATTTTTTTTTTATCACTATCAAGAACCTAACTGCCTAATTAATAGAAGTGTAACATTTGAAGTCTCTACAATGAAAATATGAGCTTTTCGTTCACAATCTAAAATTAGGTTTGACCTAACCATCCAGTAATTCATAATGGAGTCAAGATCGGAAGATACTAAATGTGATGCTAGAAAATTACATACATAATCAAAAAATTTGAACGAAAATAATGAAATGGGAGATGAGGAATCACCTGAAATAATCAAGTGATCAGAAACACTCTTGATTGTTTGAAATTGAGCTAAGTAATTCGCCATGATCGATCATGTGCTAAAGATCTAGAATTTTAAGCACATTTTTAGGGTTTTTTCTGTTTGGGAAGAGGACTGAGAGAGTTCATTAGTGTACTGAAACTGAAAATCGAAGTAGTTGCAGTTCTTTCTGTGAAGGGGAAGAGAGGAGGAACGGGGAGAATTATTTGCAGTCCTGGAGACACTAGAATTGCACTAGTATGGTAGTACCTCAGCCCGTGCCCAATACCGGCCCATGAGATGCATGGGCATGAATTGGCAATCGAAACAGGTTTGCCGTTTGTGTTTGGTAAAACACTCTCCAGCATGGCTCTTGCATAATGATGCTTAGACACTGAAATAGCAGAAGATAGGGAACCGCCCAGAGGAAATTTGCGATCAGATACTCTAAAATTATTTGTGGAAGAGAACGGATGTTAATTATAATTCATTGATGAACATATTTGGTGATGGAAGAATAAAAACGCGCGATTGGGGGATACGTATATATTACGGTTATTGAGATATATGTATATATTGTATATTATATATATGGTTAGCATATCGGTTATTGAGAGAACCGTATTGTATCTTTAAGCTTTTTAATAATAAGAATTCTTCATCTTCTCTACCTTGTCGTTTCATGGCATCTGAGCCAGAAAAGACTTAATTGAATTGAATTCAAATCAGAAAATTGTGCTTAAGAATAGCACCATGACTTGTGTAGATAATTTAGCGATCACAACCAATTACTCTGGTGGACGATTTCTATCATCAAAAGATAGACTAGATCTTGCTAATATTCTTACCGATACCCAATGGGAAACCATTGCGCAAATACTTAAAACTTCGAATAATGACTCGAAGCTTTCTGATAAATGGATAATTGATACAGGGGCTTCACGACATATGACAGGAAGCAAAGAATTTTTATCTACGACTTATGAAATAGGTCTTTCTTAGTAAAGCTTCCGAACGGCACATACTCTCATGCTCCATGCGAAGGCACTATGGTGTTTGGAAATAATATGAAATTATTTCGTGTTTTATTTGTTCCTGATCTCCATTGCAACTTGATTTCTTTAGCATGTTTGATTAAAGATTTGAGATGTATTGTCACTTTGGTGATAAAATATGTGTAATCTGAGGATTGTACTACGAGGACGGTGATTGGTGTGGGTGAGGAACGAGACGGGGTCTATATCTTCCATAGTGGGAACGCTTATTACCGCAAATCGAGTTTCAATTTGGAGAAGATTATTGTTTATGGCATAGATTTTTAGGTCATGCGTCTAATAGGTTGTTTCTCTACTTCCGGCTATGAATAAAGTTGATTGTCAGAAATTTCTTAATGAACCGTGTGATATTTGTTTTAAAGCTAAACAAACTAGGACTACTTTTCCGGTTAGTGAGAATAAAGCTGACGACTTCTTCAATTTAGTTCATTGTGATGTGTGGCGTCCTTATTGCACTCCATCTTCTTGTGGTGCACATTATTTTCTTACTATCGTCGACGATTATTCTCGATGTGTATGGGTTTATTTGATGGCACATAAAACTGTGGCGATGCAAATTTTTCAGAACTTTTGTGCTATGGCTAAGACACAATTTGATAGACAAGTCAAGAAGGTGCGCAATGATAATGGTACGGAATTTCTTCCATTAATCCCTTTCTTTGCTAAACAGGGTATAGAATTCCAAACTTCATGTGCGGATACACCACAACAAAATGGGCCAGTTGAACGCAAACATCGTCATATATTGAATGTGGCGTGTGCTTTAACTCTCATGCTCCATGCGAAGGCACTATGGTGTTTGGAAATAATATGAAATTATTTCGTGTTTTATTTGTTCCTGATCTCCATTGCAACTTGATTTCTTTAGCATGTTTGATTAAAGATTTGAGATGTATTGTCACTTTGACTGATAAAATATGTGTAATACAGGATTGTACTACGAGGACGGTGATTGGTGTGGGTGAGGAACGAGACGGGGTCTATATCTTCCATAGTGGAACGCTTATTACCGCAAATCGAGTTTCGGCTAGAGAAGATTATTGTTTATGGCATAGATTTTTAGGTCATAGATTACTGAAACTGAAAATCGAAGTAGTTGCAGTTCTTTCTGTGAAGGGGAAGAGAGGAGGAACGTGGAGAATTATTTGCAGTCCTGGAGACACTAGAATTGCACTAGTATGGTAGTACCTCAGCCCGTGCCCAATACCGTCCCATGAGATGCATGGGCATGAATTGGCAATCGAAACAGGTTTGTCGTTTGTGTTTGGTAAAACACTCTCCAGCATGGCTCTTGCATAATGATGCTTAGACACTTAAATAGCAGAAGATAGGGAACCGCTCAGAGGAAATTTGCGATCAGATACTCTAAGATTATTTGTGGAAGAGAACGGATGTTAATTATAATTCATTGATGAACATATTTGGTGATGGAAGAATAAAAACGCGCGATTGGGGGATACGTATATATTACGGTTATTGAGATATATGTATATATTGTATATTATATATATGGTTAGCATATCGGTTATTGAGAGAACCGTATTGTATCTTTAAGCTTTTTAATAATAAGAATTCTTCATCTTCTCTACCTTGTCGTTTCATGGCATCTGAGCCAGAAAAGACTTAATTGAATTGAATTCAAATCAGAAAATTGTGCTTAAGAATAGCACCATGACTTGTGTAGATAATTTAGCGATCACAACCAATTACTCTGGTGGACAATTTCTATCATCAAAAGATAGACTAGATCTTGCTAATATTCTTACCGATACCCAATGGGAAACCATTGCGCAAAGACTTAAAACTTTGAATAATGACTCGAAGCTTTCTGATAAATGGATAATTGATACAGGGGCTTCACGACATATGACAGGAAGCAAAGAATTTTTATCTACGACTTATGAAATAGGTCTTTCTTCCGTAAAGCTTCCGAACGGCACATACTCTCATGCTCCATGCGAAGGCACTATGGTGTTTGGAAATAATATGAAATTATTTCGTGTTTTATTTGTTCCTGATCTCCATTGCAACTTGATTTCTTTAGCATGTTTGATTAAAGATTTGAGATGTATTGTCACTTTGACTGATAAAATATGTGTAATACAGGATTGTACTACGAGGACGGTGATTGGTGTGGGTGAGGAACGAGACGGGGTCTATATCTTCCATAGTGGAACGCTTATTACCGCAAATCGAGTTTCGGCTGGAGAAGATTATTGTTTATGGCATAGATTTTTAGGTCATGCGTCTAATAGGTTGTTTCTCTACTTCCGGCTATGAATAAAGTTGATTGTCAGAAATTTCTTAATGAACCGTGTGATATTTGTTTTAAAGCTAAACAAACTAGGACTAATTTTCCGGTTAGTGAGAATAAAGCTGACGACTTCTTCAATTTAGTTCATTGTGATGTGTGGCGTCCTTATTGCACTCCATCTTCTTGTGGTGCACATTATTTTCTTACTATCGTCGACGATTATTCTCGATGTGTATGGGTTTATTTGATGGCACATAAAACTGTGGCGATGCAAATTTTTCAGAACTTTTGTGCTATGGCTAAGACACAATTTGATAGACAAGTCAAGAAGGTGCGCAATGATAATGGTACGGAATTTCTTCCATTAATCCCTTTCTTTGCTAAACAGGGTATAGAATTCCAAACTTCATGTGTGGATACACCACAACAAAATGGGCCAGTTGAACGCAAACATCGTCATATATTGAATGTGGCGTGTGCTTTAAGATTTCAAGCCAATTTACCTCTTCGGTTTTGGGGTGAATGTATCTTAAGTGTTGTTTATATTATTAATCGCACGCTTACTCCCTTGCTCCATGGGAGAACTCCATATGAGTTATTACATGGAAAGGCTCTCATTTATACTCATATTAGAGTATTTGGATGTTTGTGCTATGCAAGTGTTGTTCCTCGTGATCGAAACAAGTTTAATTCAAGAAGTCGACGTTGTATATTTGTTGGTTATCCTCATGGAAAAAAGGGTTGGCGATTGTTTGATTTGGAAAGGAAATAATTTTTTGTGTCATGTGATGCAGTTTTCTTTGAAAACAAATTTCCTTATGCAACGGTGTCTTTAGATAATAATAACAAAGACTCCCAAATTGAGTTGGATAACATGTTGGAAACTCCTAGAGAACAATTATATTTCTTGGGTGGTAGCAATCCTACCGTGACAGATGTACAATATGTGGGTGGTGGTAATGATACTCGTGCAACAGGTTCTGCAAGTTTACAGGCCCTGCCAGGAAGTGACGGAACTTGTCAGGAGGTAATAGTACCAGTCCTAGCCATTCAATACGTGCCTGGTGTTGACAAGGGTCAACTAATTACAACTGTTAAGAACTTTTCAAGAGGTGCCAGAAGTCCAACAATCACTAAAATTTCAGCAGCTTTAGGAGATAAATTGGTCTCATCTGTTGACAAAACTCGGGCAAGACATGATTTGTCCAGTAGTGAAGGAAGTCCAATAGTCACTGAAATTTCAGCAGCTTTAGGAGAAGAATTTTTCTCAGGTACTCCTCCATCTGACGCTGTAACTGCACAAAATGAGTCCGGTGATTTATTTCCTTCATCTGATGACATTTCTGGCATACCTAACAACATGTTATCAGACCCTAGTATTGATAATTCGGATAAAGAAGTTCGACGAAGTATTCGGCCTCGAGTTCTTCATACCAAGTTAAAAGATTATGTAATATCATCGAAGCGATAGACCCCGGCTCCTCCACCACTCACTCATCAACGTCCTCAGGTACGCCTTATCTCATAGCTAATTATGTGTCTTATGCAAATTTTTCTGCTAATCATACTCGTTTTTTGGCGGCAATTACTACTCTTAAAGAATCTACTAGATATGCTGAGGTTGTTCACCTTCCCTGTTGGCGTGTAGCTATGTCTGAGGAAATTGGTGCTCTTGATAAAAATGAGACGTTATCTATTACTGATTTGCCACCAGGCAAGAAGGCTATTGGTTGTAAATGGGTTTACAAAATCAAATATAATTCTGATGGTAGTGTCGAGCGGTATAAGGCTCGCTTGGTTTTTCTTGGTAATAAACAAGTTGAAGGGGGGTGGATTATCATGAAACTTTTGCTCTTGTAGCTAAAATGGTTTCTGTTAGAACATTTTTAGCAGTCGCAGTTGCTCGTTATTGGTAGTTACATCAAATGGATATTCACAATGCCTTTCTACATGGGGATCTTGATGAGGAAGCATATATGCAACTTCCTCCGGGATATTCGACTAATTCTCCTGGTAAAGTGTGTCGACTCCATAAATCTTTATATGGTCTTCGTCAAGCTCCTCGTGATTGGTTTGCTAAGCTTGCAGGTGCACTTAAGGCTTTTGGGTTTATACAGTCTTATGCTGATTATTCTCTATTTACTCTACGACGAGGTGAGAATTCTATTAATGTACTGGTCTATGTGGATGATTTAATTATTGCTGGGAATAATTCCGCTGCTATTAATGCTTTTAAAGATTATTTAAGTCGTTGTTTTCACATGAAAGATTTAGGAAGTATCAAGTATTTTCTTGGTATTGAAATGTCTCGTTGAGATGATGGTCTATTTTTATCTCAACGGAAATACACTTTGGATATTCTGTTTGAGACTGGACTTCTTGGAGCCAAACCAGCTTCTTCACCCATTGATCAACATCACTGTTTGGCTCTAGATGATGGACCACTCTATTCTGATTCATCCCAGTATCGTCAGCTTATTGGACGCTTGATTTATTTGACCATTACGCGTCCTGAATTGTGTTACTCGGTACATGTATTGGCTCAATTTATGCAGTCTCCTCGGGTGGCTCATTTGGAAGCTTCTCTCCGAGTTCTTCGTTATCTAAAGGGACATCCTGGTCAAGGGATTATTTTACGCAAGGATAGTGCTCTTCAACTTACTTCTTATTATGACTATGATTGGGCCTATTGCCCTCTAAGTCGTCGTTCACTTACTGGTTACTTTATCTTTTTGGGAGGCTCACCTATATCATGGAAAACAAATAAGCAACACACAATATCACGTTCTTCTGCTGAATCCAAGTACCGTTCCATGGCTCATACTTTTAGTGAGCTCACGTTCCTAAAGGCATTGTTGAAATCTCTAGGTGTGTTTCATTATCAGCCTATGCTCCTTTATTGTGATAGTCAATCTGCACTTTATATTGCTGCTAATCCTGTTTTTCATGAACGCACCAAACATATTGAGATTTATTTTCATTATGTACGAGATCAAATTCAGTCTGGCGCCATTATTACTTCTCATGTTCGTACAACCGCTCAGCTTGCAGACATTTTCACCAAAGCTCTTGGACGTCCTCAGTTTGAGCTGCTTCTTCGCAAGTTGGGCATTCGTGATCTCCATGCTCCAACTTGAGGGGGAGTATTGAGAGATATGTATATATTGTATATTATATATATGGTTAGCATATCTGTTAGTCAAGAAAGATTTTATTTTGCTGTAATTTTCTTTGGGTTTTCTCCCTATTAAGTCACAGACAACCGTATTGTATCTTTAAGCTTTTTAATAATAAGAATTCTTCATCTTCTCTACCTTGTCGTTTCAGTAAAACACTCTCTAGCATGGATCTTGCATAATGATCCTTAGACAGTGAAATAGTAGAAGATAGGGAACCACCCAGAGGAAATTTGCGATCAGATACTCTAAGATTATTTGTGGAAGAGAACGGATGTTAATCATAATTCATTGATGTACATATTTGGTGATGGAAGAATAAGAATGCGCGATTGGGGGATATTCAAACTAATTGGGGGATATAGGAAAAGGACAAAAACTGGATCCATATATCAAATGAGGGTCACCCTTTATCCAAGACTTTTTTTAATTCCTAATCTACCCCTCACTAATCAGGTTTAGTGGTTAATAATAATTAGTAAAAATCTTAAGTATTTGTTAAGAGATTAGTGTGTGTTTTTATTTGTATTTGGGTGAGTGAGGTGAGAGTAGAAGGAGGGAAGAAAAAAATTGGGAGGGAACTTTTTTTGGTGAAAATGGAGGATGATTGTGAAGAGAGAATTGTTGTTGCTGAATCTTTAGCTCAACTACAACAAGGATCATATCCTCAATCTTCTGCTAATGACAACAACTCCCAATTGCAAGTTTTTGTGGAACCAACACCCTTGAATGATGATTTTTACGATCAAGGAGAGTTATTTGAAGAACCTACATAAGAAAATAAACTAGCATAGCATACAAGCATCCCCAACACACAGGTAAAGCTGCTAAGAGGTTGAAAATTTGATTATTTTTTCTTTGAACCCACCATTTTTTTAGCTAGAAAAGCTCTGTGACGGCATAGTAGTTGTTTGAATACAATGCCGAAACCCTCTATACCGGCATAGTATTCATACTACGACCATGCCGACAGCTAGATATCCCCCATTTTGAAACCAAAACCGGCATAGTATTCAACCCAAAAACTATGTCGGTACCAAAGTTACTTTTTACCTACCAAGGAATATTCTACGGAATATGCTACCGGCATGGTTGAATTCAAAGGTTACCATGCCGGTACTGCATGAAAAACATATAGGAAGCAGTGCCTTCCAAAGCTAAAAAACGTCATGGACTAATTAATTAACTTCTATGCCGGAACTCACTACCGGCGTAAAACCATTGATAAAAACCATGTCGGCATGGGCACCTATGTTTTCGGCGTTGATTTCAAATGAATTATGTATGCCGGAAAAGGTTTCAAATTTGGTCTTCAGTTTCGGTTCAGTTCGACCATGTCGGAACTTTGGTCGAGCATGCCGGAATTATTTAACGGCTTAGTGTTTTAATTTCTTTTGGAACTAATTTATTTTCTTTTCTTTCGATCCTTATGTGGTGACATATATTGATCCAACAAATGCAAAGATGCTTGGTCGGGATACGTCGGAATACTATAAAATTCCTCTGGTATGTTACTAAAGAATACTTTTCACCTAGTATCTTGAACCTTACTAATGGATTGCTTGTAATTAACCTTTTAATCTCCCATTGTTGTCCTTATGTAGGGAATAAAAGATCCAAAGGAAGCAATCACTTGGGCTAAAGAGACGGCTCTTAAGAGCATGTGCCTGTTGGTGAGGAATACCAAGGTTCAAATAATCGTTTTGAGATGGTTTGCGAGAGAAGCGGGGTATACAAGGAGAAGAATAGCCACAAGAGAAAGGGTTATGTTTATCCAAAGGAGATTAATAGAGTATACAAGACTCGTACGAGGAAGGATAATTCCCCCTTTAATCTTGTATTCCATCTAAATGACATGAACAAGGAATGGGATTGTGCGGTTTGGTTCGGCTGTCATAACCACCCGGATCCGAAAGATTTTGTTGGTCACTCCCTAGTTGCGAAGCTAAAACCTCATGAATTGGAGGATGTAAAGAGAATGATCAAAGCACTTATCAAACCGATACAAATTCTCAGAGGCTTCAAGGAGAAGGATAAGACCAATGTGTCTTATCTAAGTACAATTTATAGCGCACAAGCAACTATTAAAAGGGTGGAATGGGAAGGGAGGAGCGTTATGCAAGAATTTGAGAAGATAGTTTGGGATCACAGCTACACGTGTATCATTAAAACAGGGTCGGACAAGAAGCCCTTTCAAATATTCATTTCGCATCCTTTGGATTTACAATTGGCTAATACATGTTGTGGTGTTCTTTTGATGGATTGTACCTACAAGATAAACAAATACAATATGACGTTGTTCAACATCGTGGGGCTAACATCGGACAAGGTATCATTCACATTGGCTTGGTGTTTAATGGAAAATGAGAGGGACTATAATTATCATTGGGCATTACGATAATTGAAATTATTCTTCCGGGAAAATCATCTTCCGAGGGTCATCATAATCGATCAAGATGACGCATTAATGAAAGCAATATTCGACATCTTCCCGGACGCACAAAATTTCCTATGTACATATCATATACGTCAAAATATCATAAAAACTTGCCATGCCTTGTTTGAACCCACTAAGGCGGATATCAAGAAGAGAATTATTGTTCAACTAGAGGAAGATGTTTGCAAGAACAAACTATCGCCCGAAGAAGAAGAAGATGAGAGAGGCAAGATAAAAGAGCGAGTGGACAAAGAACATGCGGAAAATCATAAAAAGTGGTTGGAATTTCTAAGAGATTAGGAGAAAGTTTATTGGTCTCTTACCGAGGATATGTACGAAAAGAGGTTGGACAAGTTTATTGCCGATTAGAACGAGGTTCATCCGACTGCTGTCTGGTATTGTCGGACTCAATGGTTGGATAAGTTCAAGGAAAAATTTGTATGTGCATGAACAAACCAATATATAGACACTACAAGAATGAAGCAACTAGTGTAGCGGAGTCCGTTCATGGGAGATTTAAAGATCTCATCCAGTTCGTCCAAGGAAACGTGGTTACGGTCACCGAGGCAATGAAGCAATACATTAAGAGTGATATCGATAGGATCAAAAAGGCCTTTGAGAAAAGCTCAATGGAAAGGATGACTCCATATTTATAATATGGTAAGTTGCTCCAAGGAATAGAGTTCAACGTCTCTCATTGGGCAATAAAACATATGATGAGAGAATTGCAAAAGGAGATAAACTACGGCAAACCGGGTGATGTGTGTATTTTTCCCTATATGTCTTCATTGGGGCTTCCGTGTCGTCATATGCTTATGAAGTATGAAGAAGTGATACTTATTGAGGTTATTGATCCGTTTTGGAAGCAATTATCTTTCGAACCTCCCCCCCCCCCTACAGAAGATCCCGGAAAATCGTCATGGGATACAAAAGAAGCAAAGGAATTCTTTGAAGCTTACTCACGTGGCAACTCGGTAAGCCATCAAGTCTTGTTGAGCCAACTAAGGGTAATTACTCTCCCATAGATCGCACAAAGTGAAGAGCCAAGAACTGGAGATCCTCCCGGTAGACCACAAACTAAAACGGCAAGGAGAAAACAAAGGAAAGAATTGAAAGAAATGACTCAACGTGAAGAAGAACTCGCTACAACTAAAAAACGAGATCTAACCGCATGTGAGATTTCGGAAGCAAGGTTCGCGGAAGCGCCGGTTGCAAACAAAAGGGGTATGCCGAGAAAGGAACCGCTCAACAACAAACGACGGATTTCGTATCCACACCAAAAGCCAATGGATCGGAGGTTCCAAAGAAAAGGGTTAGGCCGCTAAAGGTACCGACATTGAGCTACCAAGAACAACAAGGTGAGCATTCTGAAGCCACACACATACTTGATGTAGTGGAGGTTCCAAAGAAAAGGGGTAGGCCACCAAAGGTACCAACATTGAGCTACCAAGAACAACAAGGTGAACATTCCGTATCCACACCAAAAGCCGATGGATCGGAGGTTCCAAAGAAAAGGGTTAGGCCACCAAAGGTACCGACATTGAGCTACCAAAAACAATAAGGTGAGCATTCCGAAGCCACACCCATAGTCGATGTAGCGGGAGTTCCAAAGAAAAGGGGTAGGCCGCCCAAGGTACCAACATTGAGTTACCAAGAACAACAAGGTGAGCATTCTGAAGCCACACCCATAGTCGATGTAGCGGAGGTTCCAAAGAAAAGGGGTAGGCCGCCAAAGGTACCAACATTGAGCTACTAAGAACAACGAGGTGAGCATTTTGAAGCCACACCCATAGTCGATGTGGTGGAGGTTCCAAATAAAATGGGTAGGCGGAAAAAGATACCAACATTGAGCTACCACGAACAACAATGTGACGAAGCGGCGGTGCCAAACAAAAAGAAAAGGGATAGGCCAAGGAAGTACGGACTCCCATCACATACTGAAGACATTGGAAGTGTAGAGATTACAGAGGATGGATTGGATATAATTAAGCTACAAAAGGGTAATATGAAGATGTATAAGGATCGCAACATAGGTAGGATCATTAGAAGTTATCATACCAAGATACAGTCTTACATAGACCAACTTCCTGAGGTTATTCGAGAGTATATTGTGTATACGGATGATGTCGATGGAGATGGAAATTGTGGCTATCATGCCGTGACCGAACAATTATGAATCTTTGAGACGGCGGTTAGTAAAGGGATGACACCATGTCGATATGCTAGAAAGAGGATGGCCGATCAACTTATGAAAAAGAAGAGCTTTTATGAGCAATTGGTTGGTGATGAAAAAGGGTTTAATGATATGTACGCTCAAGTGTTAGGTCTCGAGCAGGAGATGAAGTTCCTTCCTTCTCAATATTGGATGAGAATGCCACTCTGTAGGCATCTAGTGGCGGATACATTTAATTATGTTGTTCATTATTTTATCCCCACCGTAGAAGTAACATTTACACCAAAGTGGCAAAAATGCGAAGGATCCCTTAAGAAGAGAAGAGTTGTTTTGGCGTTCGTGAACGGTAATCATTTCATTATTCTAAAACTAAAGTAAAATTGCCCATTGCCACCTATTTTTGGGATGATAAAAAACAAGGATATATATCCCAATCTCTGGAAGGAATGGATGGCATTGTATGAGGAGAATCACCAATTTTGGGATGCGTTGGCCTTATCAAAAAAACCTCTCCAAGAGGAGAAGATGCAACTTCATACGTGTGGAAGCGATAATGAGTAAATTGGATACATGTAGTTCACTAATACGCAACATTTTTTTTTTTTTAAAGTGTGCATTGTAAACATTAAATCATATTTTGATGCCAATGCCGGCATGATTATGTTTCATCATTACAACGCCAGATCATTAGTGCCGGCGTAGAAGTTATCGTTTGAAATGGTGCCGGGAATTCTGAAAAACATCCAGAGAAATCAGTAAATATATCGGCATGAAAATAAACTAAACACAATGCCGGTACTCTGACAAAAAAAAATTGCACCTTGAAATTAAATACTACCGGCATGGTATCCAAAAAACACTTCAATGCCGAAATTCTGAATTTCTTTATTTTTTGGAAAATTCAGGGTGACGGTATTGAGTTTAGTCTTTTTTACCATGCCGATACTTAAGAAAAACTTAGAAATTTATGTGATCTTAGCATATTGAAACTCTGTAAAAGAGGTAACTTGACACCGGTTTATCAACATAATAAATCAAATAACAACACTAGATTGTATAAAAAACAAACTCCAAAGTTAAGAGGTTTCAAACCGAAAACAAATCAAACCTAAACGAAATCAAGCAAAGAGTTTAGCAAGACACACAAACAAACACATTGTTCAAGACACGCAAACAAACATAAACCAACACTAGATTGTTCAAGACCAAACTAACACTATAGAAGAAACACACGATCACTCAGTCATTGGCTTCTTGTGTACCCTCTTCTTCCTTTCGCCCCACAAGTCTTTTGCCTCCGGATCTTCAATTTTGTCTATCTTTTGATCGTCTTTCACCATTTCTTCCTGCGTCAGCACCTCTCTTTTCTTGTTCTTTTTCTTAAAGAACTTTGACAAATTTTCCAATCCGTTGACGATGTTGTCATATTCTTAAACATGTACTTGATAGACACATTTTTGTGTCTGAATTGTCCTCAGTGTCTCTATTGTTAGTCTCGATTTTTGTACTTATTATGGTGTTTTTATGTTTGTATAAGTGTTTTATGGATAAGGGCACCCCCGGGAGGCAGCTTCTATTCGCACCCCTACTCTGGATAGGGGGCAACCTTTCTCTTCCACAGAAATTGGCGGGAAAACTGCATGTTCAAATTTTCTTAGCAACGAGAATTTCTGATCTGCTTTTGGGAGATTTTTGAGGAGATTTAATCCCCCCAATGAGTTAATGCCACCCTGTTACGATTAAACAGGGTTGGTAAATCCGTTAGAATCAAACAAACATGATTGGTACGTGGATTTTCGGCAAAACAGGGAAGTATATTTGAATGAGATATTCACGGGATTTCATGTGTGAAATATACGATTGGTGTATGTCTGCGCGAGTTTAACATCAACTGAGATAAGGAATAAACGTGTTTGGAGTGTGCAGGCTTCAGCAGACGCGTGATGGAGTTGAGAATGGTAATTATTTCCCGTGAACTTCCGTAGAAAATAAACTCATTAAAAACAGATTATTCTCGAGTTATGGTGAAGATATTTTGGTTGTTGTGGCTATATAAAGGTATTTCTAGTTCATAGAATGGGGATGGAGAGTTTGGGGGAGAAGAACGGGGCGAAATCGAGAGCTGGTTAGATTTTTTTTTTCTGCTGCTGTGATCATCAAGAACACGAAGAACAGATGGCTCAAGAAAGTCGTTAAAAACTGTCATATATTCTCAGCCTTAGCAACAATTTCGCAGCGACATTTGAACAGTAACCGCGACAGTTTCTTTATATCGTTCTGTAACAGTGTCATTTGAAACAATTATAATCGTTAGAAATTGATGTTTTCATATATTTTCATCCTTGTAAGCACCTTTTGAGCGTATTTTCACAATGCGGAGCTAGAACCCATCACTGGGACGACGGAGGAAGCAACTTTTCATGATTGTGGTAAATGAAATAATTCTTTATATGACTTTTTGCATAGATTTAATTGCTTAATGATTTCTATTAATTATTTGTTATTTTGTTTGATGTCGCATGCTTGGTTTTAATTACTTTTGATGCATCATTCTTACGACTTACAGATAATATTTTATGAAATCTATTTTTGGCAAAGAATTAGAGTCACAACTTCTTTTGTTTGAGCTATTTTGTATAGAGTTAATGACTGAACCATAAGAATATGAAAAGTAGTGAAATCCTGCGTCCTAGTAACTCTCAATCTTGTTACCTTCGTTTGCATATTTTTTCTAGTTTTAATATTTTCCTTTATAAAGTCTAAAAAAATCTTCCTTCACAAGTCTCAACGAACTTTTACTACAATATCATTGATAAATACCATCAATTTTTGGCGCCGTCGACACGGAGCTTGTCTTTAGGCTAGAGTTTTTAGATTTTTATTCTTGTTTTTAGGTTTTTATTTGTTTTTATTTTCTTTGTTCTTCTTTACGTTTTTGTTTTGTCTTTTTACTACAGATTTTGGAATTTGGAGCGAAAGAAAAATTTGCCAAAGCTTTTGGTGAATACTTAAAGATTTGGAGTTAAAGACAAAACAAAAGGAGCGAAAGAAGAAGATTTTTTTTATTATAAAAAGAGAGAAAAAAAAAGTTTATTTTTTTTTAGATTGTATTAGGATTTCTCTATTCTTGTAATTTTCTTTTTCTTTTGCACTTTACTTTTTGGACTTTGGACTTGGACATTTGGACATTCTTTTATTTTTAAACCATACGGAAGGGTTGTTTAAATATTAAACTGTTTGCAGAGAAGGACGGTGATTACGATATCACCTCAGCCCCTCGGGTTCGTACATGACATAGGAGTCGTGGCCCGAGTCGACTACAACGGTTCATCCCCCGTCTAGTACGGGAGGTAAGTTTTTCGAAACACTCGTGAATCCCCTGTTAGCGAGTTACGGTATTCCTTCGTTTGCATATATGTCGAGGAACTGAAAACGGTTGTTTTAAATTCCTAGTAAAGGGCAAGGACTTGCCATACAAGATAATGGTTCGGATTTCATCACAGTTTTCTTCTTGCCCGCCTTAGGAAAACGAAACTTAACGCGAACCTAAGCCTTAAAATTTAGAATAGAACGAGACCAATAGGGTAACGATCTTAATAGGAAACTCGTTCGAAAAATATTGGTTACTTTTTTGAGCATTCTTCGAAGTTCATGATGGTTTTTGTGAGTTGAATGCGTAACTGCGCTGCCTTGTAATGCGGTGAGGCCTTGGGTATCAAAGCTCCATGCAGCTTCCCTCGCCTCTATTCAGCTTGCTTTGACTCAGATTGATTCCAGATGGGTTTGCTCAGATTATAACGAATTCCCTTTCGAAGGATTAGAAGCTGGTCTAGAAAACAATCTAAGTGGAGCCATCATGCTTTTTGTTTGCTAGAAATCAGTAGGTTTGCTGTGGTTGAGTCAGCCTTGTTTGTGTTTGCATAAAACTTCCCTTCCTTTTAGGATTTTTCTTTTTAATTTTGTTTTTCTAGTGTATGCCCGAGGTCATCAGAGAACGGGCTTGGAAAAGAGACACTCTAGGTCGTTTGATTAGTGAAAAAACTAGTAGTTCTTCTTGTGAAGGCGAGGAGATCGAAGATTCTTCTTTTGAGAGCCCCATTTTTGGAAACTTCAGTTTTGAGAATCTGTCTCTTCGTGAGGAAAGTACCCCTAGTACTTCAGTTGTGCCAGCAATGGCTACTTTGAAAGATTACATGTACCCAACTAGGACCAACCGAGCATCGTGCATTAAATTTCCAGCCTCTACGGCTACTTATGAGTTGAATCCTGTTATTCTTCAGATGATCCCTATATTCTGAGGAAAAGATGATGAAAACCCTTACTTTCACATTAGGGACTTTGAAGAAATTTGTGGAACAATTAAGATTAAGGACCTTACTGATGAAGTCTTAAAACTTAGGATGTTCCCCTTTTCCTTAAGAGATAAAGACAAGTCTTGGCTGAATAATCTACCATCTGGGTCTATAGAAACATAGGACCAACTTACTACTGCTTTCTACTTAAAGTGGTTCCCTAAGCATAAAACCGCATCCTTTAGGCAGAAAATTAGTTCCAGTATGCAACAAGAAGGAGAATCCCTTTATAGGTTTTTAGAGAGATTTAATGATCTTTTGTCGCAATGTCCTCACCATGGGTTCGAAAAAATGAAACCAGTTGAAATTATGTATGAAGGTTTGGACTATTCGACCAAAGCCATGGTCGAGTCTATGTGCGCTGGTTTATTCACGAGAAAAAGCGTTGATGAAGCATTTTCCTTCTTAGGAGATGTAGCTTAAAAATCCCAACAGTGGGAGTCTTGTGTTGAACCCCCTAAAAGACTCTTAGTCAATAGAAGTAGCACCAATGTGGTAGATACAAGCTTTGGGTCAGATGCTAAGTTTGCTTCTTTGTCTAGAAGGTTAAAAGCTTTGGAAATGGGCCAGTCTAAAAATAGGTTCTTTGTTGAACCTAATGATAGAATTAGAGCCTCTCAAGTCTCTAGTTGTGGAGTAGAACCCAATAACTCGTTTTGGGAAGGTCATGTTAGTGAAGAGCAAGCCCATGCTGTCTATAACAATGCTAGGTTTGAGAACCATCATATGTTTGACCCATACTCAGAGACCTGCAATTCTGGTTGGAGAAACCATCCTAATTTTTCTTGGTCTAAGGGCCAGAATCAAGATCAGTCTAGTAATTATCAGCCTCCCCCAGGTTTTGATTATGATAAGAACTCTTCATGTCAAGCCCAGTTCCAGAACCCTTCTAAGAATAGAATGACTAGCTTAGAGGAATCTCTTAATATATTAAAAAAGAGCCAGGATATGCTATCACAAAGCCATGAAATGTTAATAAAGAGCCAGGTTAATTTTCAAGAGGAAACCAAACAGAATTTTAAGAATAATTCCCAGTCTCTTGCTAAATTAGAACTTCAAGTCGTCCAGATAGCTAAGTATATAAGTGAAAGAGAAGATGGAAGGTTCCCTAGTCATACTGATCCCAACCCCAAAGGAGAGAAATTGTTCAATCATGTGAATTCTATTACAACCCTTAGGAGTGGTAAAACGGTAGACTATAAGGTAGCCATGCCTAGTGGACATACTATAGTTCCACCTTCTACTTCCCAAGAGGAGGAGTTCATAGCTAAGGAAACTGAAACAATTCCTAAGGAGTCCCAAGAAATTCCTGATAGGAATACCTTTGTGCCTAGAGCCCCATATCCAAAGTTGTTAGCCCCAACAAAAAAGGAGTCGACTTTCAACGAGATAATGGAGACATTTAAGCAGGTGAACATTAACATTCCATTGTTAGAAGCAATTAGACAGATGCCTGCTTATGCCAAGTTCCTTAAAGATCTTTGTACACTAAAGCGTAAGCTTAATGTCCAAAAGAAAGCCTTTTTAGCTGGTCAAGTAAGTTCCATTCTTCTGAACCAAACACCCCCTAAGTATAAGGACCCTGGATGCCCCACCATATCTTGTGCAATTGGTAAGCACATGGTCAATAAGGCATTACTTGACTTAGGAGCTAGTGTTAACTTAATTCCATATCATGTTTATACCCAGCTAGGTCTTGGTAGGTTGAAACCGACTAAAATGACACTTCAATTAGCTGATAGGTATGTTAAAGTACCTCGTGGTGTCATAGAGGATTTTCTGATTGAGGTTGATAAGTTTATTTATCTAGTGGATTTTGTTGTTCTAGACACACAACCTGTTCAGGACCCAAGTGCTCAAATCCCGGTGATTTTAGGTCGCACATTCTTAGCCACAGCTAACGTTGTCATCAACTGTAGGACCGGGCTTATGAACATATCCTTTGGTAATATGACCACCGAACTAAATGTATTTAATGTTACTAGGAAACCTTCTGACAATGATGATTTAGAAGAAGTGAATATGATTATCACTTTAGTTCAGGATGATTGGCATGACACTTTACTAGGAGACTCTTTAGATGAATTTGAGGAAACCATTCTCTTAGGCCAGACGTGTGATAAACCTGTAGAAGAAGCCCTTGAGTATTATAAAGACTCTACGGACCCAGAAATCCAAGCAATAGTGTTAGGTATTTCTGAGAATAATGATGACCTTAAGTTTGGGGGTAGATAACTAGAAGAATCTCTTGAGTACTTTAGAGACTCTGAAGATCCAGAAATTCAAGCTATCATTAGAGGTTTGTCTGTGAGTAGTGAAAACCCTAAGTTTGGGGGTAGTGATGGTTCTTGTGATCGTCACGTGTCCCTAATTGAAGTCCCTAACTTGGGACTCGAGACTTGTCCGCCTGAGATATTACTTGAGTCTATTAAGACTCCGCAACCCGATCCTCCTGATACTGTCCAGGAAGTGACCCAGGTTTTAGAGGCCAGTATCTCGAATGAATCTCTTTATCAAGACACACATATGAAGCCTCGTTATTTTCCCCAGATAAACCCAGTTGTCTTGACAGAAACCTTAGATGAGGATGTGCTCCTTCTATTCATTTTTCTGAACCAGTGCAGTTGTCTCATATTGGTGTTAACTCTATTTGGTCTTATGGACCCACAACTATTTCGGCTATTGGTGTATGACTTTGTAAGGTGAAGATCCTTTTTGAGGTATTTGATGTCTGCCTGAAGACTTAAAACTTAACACTCCTTGGGAGGTATACCTTGCTCTTGCAACACGATAATATTTTTCCTCATCTCCTTCTAGTGATAACGGTTTCTCCTTGTTCATGTTTTTAATTATTAGAATATTGAGGGCAATGTTAGACTTAAGTTTGGGGGTATGGGAGAAACTTTTTAGTTGCACTTTTGAAACTTCTAGCGTCACTTGGTATCCGGTTAGCTAAGCTTACATACTGTTTCTCACCAAAAAAATAGAAATTGGAATGTTAGGGATAACAACCTATTGAGACATTAGAGAAAAAGACATTGGGATCCTTGAAATTCAGGAGAGAACTTGTTACTTTTAGAGGGTAACCTTGATGGACCTAACCATCCATGATGGAAAGGCAAGTAGGTCAGGAAATGCCAGAAAGACAAAGCAACCTCACAATGTAGTCTTAGTTACTGGATTACAACTCTCTCTCAGTAGAAACTTATCATCATCAACAAACGAAGCGACATCAAAATCTATGAAGAAAGTGGAAGACGTTTAAGGTTTAGAAGCAACAATAGAAAATCAGAATTCAAAATCAAGGGTTACAAGAAGTTATAAGAGCAAGAAAAATCAAATGATATAAGTTGTTGAAGTTCATGATACTAAGACATAACAAGTTGCGAAGACATAACAAGTTCATAAGTGTTAAATTCCTTTTGTGATGGCCATGTAAATTTTTGTATTGTTATTACTCTACAAAAAAAAATTAATTTAATTAAATTTAATTTAAATTTTAAATAAGGCCATAGGGAAATAGAAATCTATAAGGAAGTTTCAAGTGAAGAATCAAAGAGAAGAGTTAATTGTCAAGGTTCTACGAGGTTCAAGAGTTATCATCAACAGTTGAAGCCAAAGAAGACGTTGTTTCTACTGAGCACTATGAGAGAGTCGAAGAAAGATACATTTGGTTGCTTTATTAGTCCGCTTTCAATCTGGCACAAGATCTTTCTAGCACTGGTTTAACTCATCACACGTAATTAGTCCAGCTGTGTAGCAGATGTCCCTCTCATTTTTATCTCTCTCCTAATCTTATCCAGATGTAAATCAGCAGACGAATCTTACAATGTTTATCTAGCTGTGTAGCGGATATCTCTTTATCTAGCAGTGTTGCGGATATGTCTCCCCTTTCCTCAGACAGCTTTACAGCTGGCACCTTTCATTTCTCTGGCATTCTAGTCACTTGGAGATAGGTTGAGAATTTGTATGTCCTCATAGCTCTTTGGATACTTGTGACCAATTAGAAGTACAGGTTTTGTGGGTACACCTCTGGTAAACCCTCCGGAGACAACACTCCGCCACTAGGGCCACCTAGCGGTTTAACGTCTTGCTGCACGTGCTAAGTGTAGTCATTTTATTTTCTAGATTAGATTTGCTTGGGACTAGCAAATAATAAGTTTGGGGGTATTTGATAGACACATTTTTGTTTCTGAATTGTCCTCAGTGTCTCTATTGTTAGTCTCGATTTTTGTACTTATTATAGTGTTTTTATGTTTGTATAGGTGTTTTTGGAGGAATACACTTGTGTGGAAAAAGTTGCTCAAAAACTGCTTTTTGGACCCCCGGAGAAAAGTGATAAAGGCACCCTCATTATGGATAAGGGCACCCCCAGGAGGCAGCTGCTATTCGCACCCCTACTCTGGATAGGGGGAAACCTTTCTCTTCCACATAAATTGGCGGGAAAACTGCAGGTTCAAATTTTCTTAGCAACAAGAATTTCTGATCTGCTTTTGGGAGATTTGTGAGGAGATTTAATCCCCTCAATGAGTTAATACCACCCTGTTACGATTAAACAGGGTTGGTAAATCCGTTAGAATCAAACAAACAGGATTGGTACGTGGATTTTCGGCAAAACATGGAAGTATATTTGAATATTCACGGGATTTCATGTGTGAAATATACGATTGGTGTATGTCTGCGCGAGTTTAACATCAACTGAGATAAAGAATAAATGTGTTTGGAGTGTGCAGGCTTCAACAGACGCGTGATGGAGTTGAGAATGGTAATTATTTCCCGTGAACTTCCGTAGAAAATAAACTCATTAAAAACAGATTATTCTCGAGTTATGGTGAAGATATTTTGGTTGTTATGGCTATATAAAGGTATTTCTATTTCATAGAATGGGGATGGAGAGTTTGGGGGAGAAGAACGGGGTGAAATTGAGAGCTGGTTAGAATATTTTTTTCTGCTGCTGTGATTATCAAGAACACGAAGAACAGACGGCTCAAGACAGTCGTTAAAAACTATCATATATTCTCAGCCTTAGCAACAGTTTCGCAGCGACATTTGAACAGTAACCGCGACAGTTTCTTTATATCGTTCTGTAACAGTGTCATTTGCAACAATTATAATCGTTATAAATTGATGTATTCATATATTTTCATCCTTGTAAGCACATTTTGAGCAATGAAAAATTCTTTTGAGCGTGTTTTCACAATGTGGAGCTAGAACCCATCACTGGGACGACGGAGGAAGTAACTTTTCATGATTGTGGTAAATGAAATAATTCTTTATATGACTTTTTGCATAGATTTAATTGCTTAATGATTTCTATTAATTATTTGTTATTTTGTTTGATGTCGCATGCTTGGTTTTAATTACTTTTGATGCGTCATGCTTACGACTTACAGATAATGTTTTATGAAATCTATTTTTGCAAAGAATTAGAGTCACAACTTCTTTTGTTTGAGCTATTTTGTATAGAGTTAATGAATGAACCACAAGAATATGAAAAGTAGTGAAATCCTGCGTCCTAGTAACTCTCAATCTTGTTACCTTCGTTTGCATATTTTTGCTAGTTTTAATATTTTCCTTTATAAAGTCTAAAAAAATCTTCCTTCACAAGTCTCAACAAACTTTTACTACAATATCATTGATAAATACCATCAATACTTAGTACTCACACTTATATAAGTTCATAGATATTGTGATACCCCGATATTTGGCAGTGGTTGGCCGATTGGAATATAAGTAATGATTTGACCTTTCTTAACACTGAGGCCTTTTCAACACAATTGTCTCCAGAGTTGGCAGAAAACTCTGCAGTTAAGCGTGCTCGTACGGGAGTAATCCAGGGATGGGTGACCATCCGGGAAGTTTCTGCTGGATTACCACAACGATGCCCGTTGAAAACCCCACACTGTCGGATGACCGCAGTGGCTAAGTGGGGATAGTATCGGTGGTGGGATGGGTCATTACAGATATGGATTAAAAGAACAGGAAGTGAACAAGAATTATGTACCAACAACATAAGGATCTTTTGTAGCCCGGGTACAATAGTTTCCTCCGCAGTTGTGGAGGGACATTGTGCTTGTGGAGGAACTTCTACGATAGCCGGTCGTACAACATAAGGATGCGAGTACTTACGATGACCTCTGAGAAAGGTTGGTTCGGTCTCGTAACCGTTTTACGCCAATTCCCAACCAACCCTATCCAACACAAGCTCCCGTTCTTCCCTTTCCCTCCAATGCGAAATAATGGGTTTTGGGTCGTAAACTACCAGAGTATGGTTCTCATTTGCTTGGCATTGTGGAAAATCATGAGACAATTTCTGATAATATGTATATGTAAGATCTTTCTGCTTGTACCCAAGTTGCCGCATTACACGGCGAGGGTTGTGCATAACAAATTCTTTTGGATGAAATAACGATCCGTTGTAAAACGAAACATTGTCATGCCTTGCAAATTGAACTCCTCTGTCATTCCTATATGGGTAAAACACAACATCTTGGACATCCATGGAGTCCAAAGCCAATCTCATTGTGAATAACCGTTTTCTGTTGTTGGACCTCGGGTCAACGATGAAGAAGTATTTCTGAGCTAGAGCCTCATGCTCTTGATAATCACACATCGCCTTCAATCCTTTATACCCTATGAACAATTTTGGGAACTGTTCATAAGCCCACACCTATGACAATGAAATGCATAAGAAAAAAAATTAATGACAAAATAATTAGAAACTAACAAAATTAATGACAAGGATGACAAAACAACTATACCTAAATTAAAGTGAAATAACCATTAAATTGACGGGAGTTCGCCTTAGAAGCTCTACGCATCTCTGCCAAAAAATGTGCCAAGAAAGCAGCGCCCCATGAATACTCATGGACCTTATCCAAGGGATACAAGTACTGTAGATTGTTCAAATGCACCATGTTACCATTAGCGTCAGGAAATATAACGGAGCCCAAGGTGAACAACAGATAAGCAGCCGCAGTTTGCTGAACTTGTTCGGGATTCAATTCCTTGTCCTTCTTATTCCCAAATAATCGAGCGAGATTGACGAATGTGATAGTCTTTGTATTGGAACGGGATGTCTTGTACACATTTTTCATAGTCATTTCCTTGTCCCACCCAAACAACCTTTTAGTCAGCTCATAGATCTTTTCCCATTCTAGGTCCTTACAGTCATCTCTCCTTCCTTAAAGGCTTTCACAAGAACCTCTAGACCTAGTATTCTTTGGACATCGTCAGGGATAATGGTCATCTCGCCAAAAGGAAAATGCATGGAATCAGTTTCGCCAAAAAACCTCTCCAAAAAGAAGTTCGCCGTGATGGGATCAGTGGCTACATAATTTTCTACCGCGGAATACAACACAGATGCTCTGACTATTTCTTGAACTTGGGGACACTCTAACTCCAAAGGCCATGAATCACTTGATTGATGGCGGCTAACGCGATAGGCTTTCTTGTGGTCCTATAAAACACATCAAACTAAATTAAATTCACTTCATCAAAGATAAATAATATAATAACAAGATACAAATGGCTTACATAAGTTTGATAGATCCAGCGAGCCCAAGAGTGCTTATAGGCAAATAAGAGTTGCGGGTTTATCGGTTTACCGCACTGTTTTCCATCATTACGGTCTGGAATCATGTCATATCTACCAGGAAGGTAGGCTGGGGGTGCCTTTTTATTATCCTTAGGGGCCTGATCTCTGGCATCAGGTTGTCCTAAGCCAGCTGCTTGTGAGGATGAGCCACCTGCTTGGTCCGGTTTAGGCAACTTTTACGACTCATCATCATCACTACTTGTGTCCCCCGTACACTCCCGAATGATTACCTTAGCACAATCCGAATCAGAACGACTACGTCGAGGCCGAGAAGACTTAGGTTTTACTTTTTCAATAGCTTTGCCCTTTCCTTTCTTCATTTTTGTTTCTCTAGACCTACGTCCCAATATGTAAACTGAGTTATAAATATCTAGCTGGCATGGTTATTAAACACACAATCAGTGCCGGTTTTAATGCCGGCATACTAAATGAATAAAATTCAATGTCGATTTTCTTGAATTTTATACAGATAAATAAAAAGTTAAGGGAATAAAAACCGGCATGGTTAGTACACATATCAACAATGCAGGCATGGTGAAATAAAGATATCATATGCCGGAAGTGGGGGAATTGTGTACAGAGTTTTTAACAGAAGAAGCAAATAAAGACATATAATCTGACATGGTATTAATTAAATATACAAAACCAGCACATAAAACCGGCATAGTATTCAATTAAATCTAAATGCCCGCAGTTTCATGCAATAAGAGAGAGATAGAAGACATATAATCTGGAATGGTTTTCAAATTGAATTCTACCGCGAAACTAACATATAACTCAATTTCAATTGACTAAATTGCAATTTAAAAATTTTCTTTTAGTGTTTCATAAAGACTAATCAAGCAAGTTTGAATTTGTGTTTTCTAGTATAGCATAAACCATAAAATTACTTCAATTCAACATAGACATCACTTACCGCATCAAATTTGTTATATCCTCCTCACCAACAGACTCTTCAGGCACTTGTTGCACTTTTAATTTCGATTTACCACTATCATCAATAGATTCTTCAGGATTGGGTTTGGGTTTGCGACGACCCATTGCCTTTGGTACATAAGATGAAACAAAATGGGAGATTGAATACAAAGGAAGAATGAATACAAAGAGAGATTGAATACCCTCATTTCTATAACCGCCACTTAAATAAAATTAAGGAGTTTATAACCGACGCATAAAGGGTATTGAGGAATTTGTAACCATCATATAAGTGGGATAAGGGAGTTTGAAACCGCCACTTAAGTGGAAATAAGGAGTTTGTAACTGCCACATAACTTGAGTTTGTAACCATCAAAATGTCGGCATAGAAAGATAGTACAATTCGATGTCGGCATTCTGACAATAAGTTTTAATTGAGTCCAAGATACCTGCATTGTATGTTTATAAACATCAATGCCGGAAACTATGCCAGAATTGTCCTTGGTTATTATTCGATGCCGGAATTCTGACGATGAGTTGAAATTGAGTCTAAAGGTTTAAGCAAGCAAACTGACCCAAACTGGCCTTCATATTAATCTTAAGGAAATAAACTTAAAAACATTAACCACTTAATCAACGTTACACATAAAATAAAAGATCTCAAGCTAATTGCAACTAACATCATTTTGTGGAACGAGATTCAATAAAGAAAGCAGCTTCGAAATGCCTAAAAGGTTATTTTCTCCACTTGGTATATACGTCTTGATCTTGATACCTATTCCCTCTGTATCTTGCGACAAATTCGTTTTATTTGCGACATAATTTTATGAGGGCAGTTGTTCGATTCGATACAAACTCATTCCCGTAATCCATTTCGCGTTTCTTGCACTTACAGTCATCAAACTTCGGCATATAAGGACTACTGCTAACAAGACCCCAAAAAAGATCCAAAAGGCGATGATCTTCCGGTAAATCCGATACTATGTAGAAATTTTTAATCCATTCGGTTTCTTCCTCAACATCCGCTTCTATCTTCGCTTGTTTTACACGTTCGTATATTTCCTTGATTTCTTTGTGATATTTTTCTTCTTTTGCTGCCTCTTCTTTTTCTCTTTTCCTTTTGAGTATCTCTTCTTCCATTGCGGAAATTGACTTGGTGGTTTCTTCCTTCCTTCTAAGTTTTTCTTGTATAGTGGCAATTGAGTTGGTGGTGGATGATAATTGATCTCCTATCGGAGTGGATAGTTTGTTCTTCTTAAGTTTTTCTTTTTCCATGGCAATGATGAAATTGGTAGTTGTTGATGGATTTTCCATTGGAGATTTGAGTTGGAGCAAACTTTTTTTTTGTAGGTATCAAATGCAATGTGTATCAATTCCTTTAAAAAGATGAGTACACAACGGATCTTTTTGAACCCACTTCATTGTACCGGCATTGTCAGAAACCTAAAATCCACGCCGGCAGTTCCCTTTCCTGATTTATGGTTTGAAAAAATAGCCGTTGGGCATTGAATGTTATATCTCGGCACTGAACTATGGTTAGCGATGTTGCCGACACCCACTACCGGCATGGAATTGTATTAAATTTCAATGCCGGAATAAGGTTTATTGTACACAGTGACAATAAAATTTTGACATTATATACCGGCATAGACATAAATATAATATATACGCTGGCACTTACTACCGGCATGCAATTTTGTTAACGTAGTATGCCGGAACTGTAATTTATTTCAAATAAAATCCTTGTCGCATGAAGCACGGATGCACTTAGCACGTGCATCAAGCCTTTAAACCACTTGGTGACCCAAGTGGACGAGTTATAGTCTCGTGAGGGTTTACATAGAGATCTACCCATAAAACCTTACCGGTTATCCATACCCTAAAAACCTAACCAAAAAGCACTAAACTTATCAATCTTCGTTAGGGTTTAAGAATAATCTGTCTCCAATTCACCCAGCTGGTGGTACTCCGTGACTTTGGTTATCACGTGGTTCACGTTTTCATTAAACATAAATGCTTCTCCCTTTTTCTGTAAGTAAAGCGCTTTCACGGCTTCATGCTACATAAACAACACACAAACTTACTTTGTTACATAAAAATTGAAAAGAGAGGATTGTGTCGAATTAATCATAAAGATACTTACAAGTTGTTGAGGGGAAAATCTATTGTGGGTAGCGTGCTCGATATGGTGCTTCATTTTTAAATACTCAACCACCGCATCTAGGATGATGTTGTGATGTTGCTCGATTTGTTGAGCCGTTCTTCCTTTCGGGTTCCCATAATCGTGAGTAAATTTGTTAAAAATATTTAACCACATGGAATCTCTCAAACTGTTATCTATAGTTGAAGGACGAGTTTCAGAGTACCGTGCTTTGGTGATTGCTAAATCTTCCTCGGAGTCAAACGATGCCATTGTTGTATGTAGGAGTAGGTTCTATACTAAGCTATCTATAGATGAATCTTCTAGGGTTTAGGGTTTCATAAGTTTAGAGTCTCAAGGGTATAGTAAAGAACACATGAGTTTTGGGCTATTGCGTCCAAGATTATCTCTCTTTATATAGAGAAAAACCTTAACCGATAGTTTTTTTAAAATCCATTATGCCGGCATTGAAGTTAATATAAACGTAGAAGCCGACACCAATTTCCGGTATGGATTACCGTTAAACGTCCAAGCCGGTACTTGATTTTATTATATAGAAATTGGGACAAAACTGCAGTTAGTACCGTCATCGTTTTAACAACAGATCTTAACGCTGGTAACACTACCGGCAGTTCTTGTGTTTCATCATCTATGCCTGTATCTGTGATTTTTTTTTAAAGAAAACGGCTACTTTTTTGAAAAATAAGACCGTTGGAGCTTCATTATATATAAAACCCCCTCATTCCTTTGGAAAAATAAACACAAAGCACCCACCAAATAACAAAAATACTTCTCACAAGAAAGCAAGCCTTAAAAAATAGATCAAGCAAGCACGGATCAAGCTTCACAAGCGATGGGAGATTCATATACAAGCTCTATTTGTAAACCACCATCAAGCTCTACCTGCAGAGTAAGTAGATTCAACATTACTAACGGTGGATTGGATAATTAAAAGCTTCTCTACTAGGATGTATCACTAATATAATCTTGTATTACAGAGTCATCATTGCAGCTGTCAAATTTGCAAGTCACCTTCCCATCTAGCCATGGACTGTCCTTTTATTTATTCAAAGTGTAGAAGCTGTGATGGGACATGCCGGTTTTGGATTGCAAAAACTGATGATGCTGAAAATGGAAGAATATTTCTAAGGTGTTTGAATCACCCAAAGTGCGATGAGTTTCAATGGTTTAACAAAGCTGTCGCATTGGCAGAATCAAGAGAAAACCACATGGGCCAATGCAAGCCTATTGATGGGTGTGATAGGTATTATATGAAGGGGAAGGAATATGTAGAAAGAGAATATGAACCAATGAAGCTGGTCCTTGACACCGAGCTTCCATACGATGTCTTCGAAGATATTTGCGAAAGGCTCAAAGGTTCCGCGATTGTTGAAAGGGATGGAAATAGATTATGAGATCATCTTTAACGAAAATTACTTTATTCCATGTTTTTTAGTATGTTTTAGTTTAAAAATGTAATAGATTACTTAGGAATGAAACAAACGAGCATTCAGAACGGATTTATAATCAATATCGGCATTGTAGCTTTATCCAAAACAATGCCGGTTTTATGGAAAAACCATTCAACTGTAAGAAAATCAGAATTCCGGCATAGAGTCATTTAATATTTCAATGCCATTTCTGTCCAAATTCTATACATGAACTTGGACCCTTTCATCCTCCAATTCCGGCATCGTTATATGAAAACAATTCAATACCGGTCCAAGTGGCGAGATGGAATTATAATTACTTTTACACGCCAGAAACAATCCAGGCGCTGTAGAACCTATACGTTTCAATGCCGGCATCTATGGTGTAAAAAAAAACTTACAAAGAAACACACTTCACTACAAATATAAACATGTTCAACATAGACCAAACAACTGGATTGTGCTTAAATGTTCATAATCCAGGGCGGTTAAACCAAAAGTAAACCAAACAACTAAAGAGTTAACCATGAGGTACAAACAAAAACAAGTTCGGAATTGTTCAAAATGTAACAACCACCATCCAAATGAAGAAACACAACTAAAGAGTTAATTACTTGGTCTTTTGCTTCTTTTTGGCCGCAACCTTCCTCGTTTCCCCGAACAAAGCTTTTGCACTTGGGTCTTCAATTTTATTAAGCATTTCCTTGACTTCCTTCATTTCTTCAAGGGATAGCACCTTTCCTTGCTCGTACTTGGAACCAAACATGTTCTTCATATTGCCAATCCGACACCGCTAGTTTCATACATCCAACATATAATTAGTATATACATGCTAATATACGACTAGTTATATATTAAATGACTAAGGAATTAATAATTCTTACTAGCAATCCAAGACTCTTATTAAGTTTTGCCATTGTGGGTGGTGCCTCTGTAGGGGTTGGAACCGGAGAGTTTTTCTGGGGTGGAACTTGGATGTCATCCAGGCGCACGACAAAAATATGTGACCATTCTAGGTAATCATCAATATAGGAGGGATCGGCTTCATCACCGTTGTTCACAAGATACCAAACGACTTGGTTCCCTATCCTTCCAATGTGTTGGTTCTGGAACTGGATCATACACTAACCTCGACTTTGTGGAAGTTGTAATGCACTCAGACAAGTCAAGAACGTACCTTAAAGTAGAGGCTGTCATGAAACAAGGTAATTGCTTATATCCAAGTTGCCGCATCACACGTCGAGGATCAGACATAACGTATCCCTTTGGGTGGAACAACATTCCATTGTAAAATGCAACATTAGGATACCTCAAAATTTGGTGGTTCTCTCTAGCCTCCTTGTAAGGGTCGAACACAACCTCTTTGTTAGTCATCGCATCTAGAGCCAATCTCATATCTATCAGCCGACGATTGTTACCGGGCTTTGGAATATTGTTGAACTGGTATCTCTTAGCTCTAGGCGCCTTGGGTTCGGGAAGGTCTATGATCTTCAAAAAGGGGTAGTCCTTGAACAATGTTAGGAAGTGTTCATAAGCACATACCTATACCATTGTGGAATAATACATATAAGAAGAAGAAAATTTTGTTTCTAAGTTCATAATAAGGATACATGTGAACAATATACATAAGAACATAATTTTAAAAACAAAATTACATGCAGCAGAGTGAAATTCCTAACAAATTGGTTTGTAACATCCTTAGAGGCCCTTCTCATCTCCGCCATAAAATGTGCCATTACCACGGTTCCCCGAGAATAGTGATAGACATCTTCCAACGGATCCAAGTATTGAAGGAGGCTTTCACTAACCCTGTTTCCACTAGTGTCGGGGAATACTTTAGTACCCAAGATGAATAACAGGTACGCAGTGGCTGTATAACGAATTTGGGCAGGGTCCCATCCATCCTTCAAACTTCTTTGCTTTGTGTTTTCAAAGGTCTTCTGAAGCAATGCCAGCTTGATTGTCTTTGTCCCACTAGCCTCAAATACATAGAAGCTTTCTACTGAAGTTTTATAGTCCCAACCAAACAGCTTGTTAGTCAGAGTGTGCAACTTCGACCATTCTAGGTACGGACAATTATCTCCTTCTGCAATTGATTTGCCGATAACATTCAATCCTAGAATGTTCTGAGCATCATCAGGGATCAAGGTCATCTCCCAAAATGGGAAGTGTATGGTATCATTTTCACCATGATACCTTTCGACGAAGCAATTGAATGTCACAGAATCACACTCCACATAATTTTCAACCAAAGCATATAGACCAAAATCTCTTACTATTGTTTGGACCTCTTCACATTCCATAGACAAATCCTAATGAGACGTGGCTTAGTTTCGGCAAACACGCACAGCCTCCTTGTATCCAGATAAAATTTTCGGTTCCGAAGCTTCACCCTAAATCCTACCATGATCAAGTTCAGGTATCATGTCATCAACATGAGGAAGGTGCGAACCTTTAACTTTAACTTTGCCTTTGCCTTTGGCTTTAGTCACTTGTTGACTTGGACCACCGTATTCCTCTAAAACTTGGCTTTGGGTTGCTAATTGAGTTTGATCAACCTCATTATCTTCCTCCTCACTTTCCTCTTCATCTTGCCCATCGCGCTCAATTGTTCCGGTAGGTTCACGGATTACAAGTCGACTACGGTCACCACCACTCTCCCAAATTATCCCTCTTGTATCAGCCCCCAAACGTTTTTTGCGACCTTCTTCTTTCCCTCGAGGAGGCAGAGACTGAGGAATATCAAGACCGTCCTTTTTTTTTTTTTTTAATGACATCATCTTTTGTTTTTCCCTTTTTAGGTTCCTTGGCTCTAGACCTATATCAAAAGACACGCGAAATGAATATAAGACAACTCACTTTCATTCTTAATACCGGCACATATTTACGAAAAACAAACCATCCCGGGACAAAAAATACGGCATAGTAATTTGGTAAAAACAGAATGTCGGTTGTAGATGGTGTATTTTCGACAAGGGATAAAATCGTAAACCAATATTTGTATATGCTCCTGATCTAGCAATCCGATGAGTACTGAGGCTCATGTCTCTTATTGAAAGCATGAAAGCTCATGCCACAAGAATATCTGACTGAGAATACTGTCTCTCATAGTATATGTACATATGTAGTCTCTCGGATGAGGAAACGACATATCTCATGAATACTGAGCAATTTCAGTAATTACTTCTATATATAATCGAAAGATTGGACGGCTCCTAGAAAGCTTGCCTGCTAGTATAAAGCAATAATGTCTTCAGGATGTAACAATGTTTTCCTGGTCATACCCTAGCCGGTCCCACACACCCCTTATTTTATTATTATTATTATTTATGTTTTCCTCATCTCATGGAAACTCCTTGATTTCAAAAAAACTCCTTGGTTTCAACAAACTCCTTGGTTTTATGATATTTCTCTAAAATCATGAAAAATATTATAAAATTAGGAAAAATACCGTGGGACCGGGCTCTTTGGCCGACCGGCCATGCCTTAGCCATATCCAGTCCTACACTTCATGATTCCTTCATTTTCTATCATTATTTTCCTTCATCTCATGAAGTTTTCACGGTTTCAGCAAAAATCCCTGATTTCTTCATATTTTCTCAAAATGTTGCTCAAACGCACATCAGAAATATCAAAATTCTCAGAATTAAGAGACGAACACTTTGGTGACATGAACACATTACCTTGACCACCAAGGTTGGATCTTTGGCTTGCAAGGAGCCGGTCCCATGTACTTTTCACAATTTGACCTAATTTGCGCAATTGCACGTATTAGGTCCAAAACTCTTCCAAACAACTTGGAACTTCATAAGATGATCGTCAGTCGATCCCATGACCACCCACGGTTTCATGATCCCTTGGTTGGTCCCTCATCTCTTCATAATTAATTAGGTTTTATCACCTAAGGCTCATAGGAGCATTATTAATAAATGATTAAACCAGTATTTAATCATCCTTTCATCAACTGGTCTTCAAGAGACTTTGATATTTTGCTCACTTGAGCATCTGGGCGCTACATGGTCGATTCATCATCCCATGTAGCCAGTCCCTCCTTCATTTCATAAATGATTTTCAATAAATCATCAATTCAACAATTGCTCAAATTAGGGTTTTGAATCCAAGGTTCATAATTCCAAATTCAAAAACTAAATTTTATGTTGATCCCATAATCAACACTCTAATCAATTATACTTGGTTCAGTCCCCAGTATTTTAAATTAATATTTATTTGGTTATGCTACTAATACTTCATCAAATGAGCAATATTTGCTCAGACTAAGGAATATTGGTGCAACTATCAATATTCAACAATTCATCAAATGAGCAACATTCGTTCATATGAACAATATTTGTTCACACGAGAATATTGGTTCAACTATCAATATTCTTCAGTAATTCATCAGACAAGCAATATTTGCTCAGATGAGTAGCATTTTCCCGCATCAAGGAATACTAGTTCAACTATCAATATTTAACGACTCATCAAATGAACAATATTTGTTCGCTTTAACTATCAACATTTATTCAAGAATTATACCTCTGTCTCGACAAACATTTTCAATTCGTGAGTTTCAGAATATTTGCAAATCACGTTCAACTCGGCAATACATGGACTCATCGTCCCGCGAAGTCAGCAACTGACTAAATAAAACCACGAGACATCAATCGTGTCATATGGGGGGATATTAACTATGGTTTTGGTCGGGCAGTCTACGACACGTGTGTTCATATACACGATGAGAATGTGAGCAAGTCGTGCAATCAGTTGAAGGATTTAACAAAGTAGTGGATGGAAAATCAACCAAGTCTCTGCATGTTGAGCAACTGGTTTTAACACGATTTCTACTTCTCCACTCTTTGATTCCATCAACTGTCACACTTCATGGGATCATGGTGTTTACAATTCCAGTAATATAAATAAGTCTCTGAATCATGATTGAAAGGAGGACAATCTTATGTCAAATAGACAAAACGAGATCAATAGCTCAAAGTCTGAGCATTTACTCTCAACAGAGTAAAATTCAATCATTCAGAACTTATCTTATTTTCAGAATACATAACACACCTACAATCTTCGATTACCATTGATCTCACACATTTCTTAGCTTCCCTCCTACAGATCGACCCATCATCTCTTCTGACCGAATTTACTCTGGAACGGCCATTATCTTGGTTTAGGCCAGAGTACTACAGATTGATTTCTCGAATTCAAAGCACTCCCTTCTTGCAGTACATCTGTATGGGGTTTAACAGTTCGCTCAGTTCAAGGAGTTTCCTACGCTCGGTCGTCTCCCCAATTCCGTAAAAACCAGCAACTCGTTTTGCCCCATCTACACCGGTACACTATTCTGGCAGTGAACAATAACTATTGACAATGCTGGTAATTCCTAGGTTGTTCCTGGATACCAAAAGAGAACTATCGGCACGGACGAAAAAATTAAAATCTATGATGTTACTTGGTACCGGCACACAAGGCAACCTAAAGTCAATGCCGGTACTGATAATAATTTCTAGTGGTTTCCTGGATACCAGAAGATCACTACCGGCATACTCGAAATAATGTAAATTAATGTCGTAGCAAACTACCAGCATGGTTTTCAACCTAAAATCAATGCCAGGACAGAACATTTAGTTTCAGGTGTTTCAGTAACTTTGTACCGGCATAGCAATCATACTAAAATCAATGTCGTAATTATCTACCGGCATTGTCTTCAACCTAAATTCAATGTTGTTATTAAGTACCAGCATTGTATTCATACAAAGGTCAATGCCGGAACTCACTGAAACTCAACTGTGTGAGTTAGGGTTCGCGATTCTAACGATTCTAACCCAAACCCACCGCTATAAATTGATTCAAACACTTATAAAACAGTTCAAAATCACTTACCTTCTCACGGAAGCCATGTTTATGAAAGGTTGATTGTTCGAGTTCTCTTGTTCTTTTTCTTCTTGCTCTTGAGCAATCAAAGCAAGCCTTTGTTCTAATTTTTGTTGAGGAATCGATTGCGACTTCGATTGGGCAACTGATTTCTTTCTTGGAGGCATGGTTATGATTCGGGTAGGTTAATCGACGAAGAAATTTTTGAATCGACGATGAGGAACGGATGAAGAAGAAGATGAAAGATTTTTTTCTTCAAAACCTAACCTTAGTGCCGGAACAGATTTGTTTTGAGAATAGGGGATAAATGTTTTTGTTTTGATTTTAAGTTTTAGTGAAAAGGGTATTAGCGTCTTTTCATAATGTGTTTTAATTAACCAAAGGGTATTTTAGTATTTTCATTCCCAAAGGTCACCCCTTAGCGGACACAATAAGTTGGGGGAAGTAATTTATATCCCCCAATTAGTTTGAATATCCCCCAATCGCGCGTTCAAGAATAAACCCCCTAACCAATATTTTATCTTTTTGATCACGACCTTTATTTATTTATTTTTATTTTCATTGATGAAACTTTGGTTAAAACTCAAAAAAAATAAAAATTTATGTACTGAAATATAACAAACAACAATTCCTTGCTCTTTTGTGGGAAGGGATTCTTACTTCACTATACTCGTTTAAATAATTTATGAGAAGAAGAGTTGAGTAAGTTTGTTTTGTTAACCAATGAATGAATAGCTAATTTCATGTTGCTTGGTGTCACACACCCATTTAATCGCCTAAAATTTTCACGGGACATGACCGGCAATACTATGTGGTTCAGTGAATCAACTTCACCCACAAGTACTCAGCCTTTCACACTTGCATCAAAGTATGCATCTGCCTTCACTCATAAGGCAATACGCAACAAAAGTCTTTTCTTCTTTCTCTCTAACTCTTCATGCCCCCATAAGCATAAGAGGTTCTGCCATGCACTTCAACACTTCTCACACAACATCAGAAACATAATGAACACAAAGACATGACACAATTAACCCATTTTATTGTATCAAAGGAAGATTACAAAACTCGTCCATCACATGGACCAAAAACAGGCCATTCACCCTCTTGGTGAATGCCTAACTCTTCCAAACATGAGAATAACTCTCTCCTATGTAGCCTACTGATTTTCCTACTCCTTAGGACTATTTATACAGTGGTTACAATGGCCAAAACCGTGCACAACACTTGCACACGCATTGAACATCCATGTGTCCCATCAGGTAGTTTCTATAACCGCCAGCTTACTTTTCAACCGCCACCTTTTGTGTTGTCAAGCCAACAGATGCCACATCTGTTCTTGGTGGTTAGAAACACTCCCACATGGTTATAACTTCTTTTATAACCGTTATAATTTGTCCCACATCATTGGCATGCTTGTGAAGCTCGTAACCAACTCGTAACCGTCACTTGAGCCGTATTGCATCACTTGTTGCGCCATACTGGATTCTGCCTTGCTCCAATGTTTAGCTCTCTTGGCCCTGCATTTTTATTACTTTAAACTGATGCACGGACACTCTTCTTGCTTTAGTTGTCAAGGCCAACTCCTTAAGCTCACTCTAGTTACTTGTGCGTCATATATGCTTCACTTCGCCAATTAGCTCGACAATAGCAATGCAACTCTTGCATTACCAACTTGTTTGCACTGTTCAGACTTTGGCTCTGCCTTGAACCAATGCATAGACTAACTCTTAGTCTATTCCACTCTTCTTGCATCATCCTTGAGCTTGGGCCAACTCAATTCCATGGATATGCATCGATGCCAACATCGCATGTTGCATCTGTCAACTTTGGCCATGTCTTGCCTTTCCTCAATGAAGCCTTATTGTGTCGGCCAATAAGCTTCATTCCTTAGCCAGATGTATTTACAATGTAGCGCCACTCTTGTGCTTCATTGGACCTGTAGGGTTATGTCATTCTTGACACTTGACAGTTTATACAGTATACCGCTATTATGGCTTCCTATTGTGCCATTACGGCTATACTGACTTGGCCTGCAACTCTGTAACGCGTCATAATTATGCGTCACTTGCAGTACCGTAACAAACCTCCCCCACCTAATCTGTTCAACGTCCTCGTTGAACGCAACATCAGTTCAGTTTTAGCTGAACTTTCCTTGGCCTTATGCACCCATCTGAGCCCTTCTCAGGATCAGCAACTTTGCTTAGCCTTTAACCTTGCCAAATCTTTTCTGCCTAGTGCTTTACGCCACCACTTAGCTTGTTTGCTTTGCCATTGAGCCTATGAATTCCAGCTTCATTGTCGCATCGTCGACTATGCTTCAATCTCTACTTCATTCGCATCTCAACACCCAAATGCCACTTACAATATGTTGCTATGCCCTTGCATCAGCACAAATTTTTCTTTCAAGCCATTCCGTTCCTAAGTGTACACTTCAAACAGCCAACATATCTGGGTGATATGTATAACTTAACTTACTTGCCTTCAATTCAGACTGACATTGCACTCTTGCAATTCAACAGGCCTTACTGTAGACTAAGAGTTCTTCAATCATGTTGCAACACTCTTTTGCAAACTCGACTGAAATGCATGACATTAGCCATGACTTAGGATACCCCTAACATTAGATCGACTTTCCCACCGAGCCAAGGTTCCTCTTCACGTGCCTTTGAAACTAGCACTATAAGCATCACTTGCTCTTTCAAACTGCTACGCTTTAATGTGGCGGAAAAACAACATCATGTTCTTCCTAACAATGAGTTATTTAACTCATTTACTTGATGGACTTACATCTTCATTCTTGCTGCGTTACTCCATGCTATCGCTGACATATGCCGTCGCACTTCCACATAACTCTCAACAGCAAACTCTACTATGCCACCAACTCCTCTATTTGCTTCTTTCACTTTCAGCGTCTTCTATTGCATATTTTGGCTTAATATGCTATGTAGCATCTTCCACGCGAATTAGCTTTACTTTGAACGAAAGAGGCAAGATCTTTCACTTCAAATACACTCATTCACTACTACCTTACATAGAGAGACTTCATTCCAACACCAAGGTCTACTCGACCCAAACTGAAAGTATACTCAAACTTGAGCAAATACTCACGCCAACTGATTGCAACTTGTAAGACCTAACAAGCCTTGCAATACTGACTTCAACTTCGCTTCTAAGCAACAAAGGAAGCGAGACAGCACCTACTGTCCCCAATGTAGCAATTCACTTTGCCACATGCACTCTTCTAACTATCAACGTTCTTATGCGACTCCCATAACGAAGCATAATATAATTGACACTTAGTTGAATACTCCTTTTAGACTGATGCCATCATTTTGCTTTAGCTTTCATGAAGATTTCTTCAAAAATGGCCACATGCCATATTTATGCATCACCACTAATTTGTCCTTCTTTTCCATGCATCTATGAGTCGCCTAATTTTGCATTTCCAATCGCATCATACATCTTGGCCATGCCCAAATCTCATTTGGCGCATGCTACTACTGCATACATGCTATGCCAATTAGCACTCAATTCTTGACACAAACTTGTACACCTTTGCACAACTCGAACGGACTTAACTTGGTGATTCTGAGCATCACCATAGAGCTCAGCAAAGTCATATAACTCAATGACTTCTGCGGACAATTATCTTGGACAATATTAGCAAAGCACAATCTTTGCAAATGAGGCGCCACTGCCTATATTCCGTGAAGCAAGAATACCACATTCTTCTTCAAACTTGGAACTCATTTTTACTATCCACGCACATCTGGAAACTCTTGTCTTCCCCCTCCGCCAAAATCAACTTGAGTAGCAACAATTGTTGATTTGCAGTCGACAAGAACATCCGCTTGTGGTTATGATCAAATGCAGGTCTTTGGACACCCTTGTCCAAGAATATTGATCCCACTCATAAACCAGGTGCAAGCACACTCCTTGTGCTCATCTAGCATCAACGAAGAACTCTTTGCAAACGCAAGACCGTGGTGTATCGGTTTTCCCCTAACTTGCGCTTCTGTCTTCAGCCTTTCAATAAGATTTATGCTAGATAAGAATTGGCCATCCAATTCTTCCTTTATGGCATCACAATTGCCACAAAAATGCTGATTCACAATCAGACTTTGCATTACCACCAAGGTACATGCAATCAAGAGAGATAACTTTAATCTTCCAACCAACTGGCTACGATGAAAACATCTTCAATCTATCGCATAGACATGTTCTTCATCTTCTTTGCCACTGCAAAGTCCATTAACTTATTTGTATTCCGGAATTTCCCCTAAAATTCCCATTACCTTTTGTAATGTACTTGTTACTGATAACACTACGAAATTATGCATTCCTAATGCATTATCTTCGCATACTTGTGAGAAACATGGACTTTAACACCTGACTTGCACCATAGAAGTCAGCATACTCCTTAGTTTTGTCATGCCATCACTTGAAAACCCGGTTTTCAATGACTCTTGCACGTTCGTCTAACACTTTGGGATGGAATTTTGACACCTTTGTCATAAACTTTCATGGCCTGCTGCTACTTCAAGCTTCAAGTTCATTCCAATTGATCTTTCCACACAAGAACAACTTCTTCTAGTCTCCATACTAGTGAAACCCAAACAATTCACAACTGAATTCGACAAACAATGACACCAACTTGAGTAAAAGAGAGAAAAATCAGCAACTGTGTCCTCTAACACAGCTCTGATACCAGCTTGTCACACGCCCATTTAATCGCCTAAAATTTTCATGGGACATGACCGGCAATACTATGTGGTTCAGTGAATCAACTTCACCCACAAGTACTCAGCCTTGCACACTTGCATCAAAGTATGCATCTGCCTTCACTCATAAGGCAATACGCAACGGAAGTCTTTTCTTCTTTCTCTCTAACTCTTCATGCCCCCATAAGCATAAGAGGTTCTGCCATGCACTTCAACACTTCTCACACAACATCAGCAACATAATGAACACAAAGACATGACACAATTAACCCATTTTATTGTATCAAAGGAAGATTACAAAACTCGTCCATCACATGGACCAAAAACAGGTCATTCACCCTCTTGGTGAATGCCTAACTCTTCCAAACATGAGAATAACTCTCTCCTATGTAGCCTACTGATTTTCCTACTCCTTAGGACTATTTATACAGTGGTTACAATGGCCAAAACCGTGCACAACACTTGCACACGCATGGAACAGCCATGTGTCCCATCAGGTAGTTTCTATAACCGCCAGCTTACTTTTCAACCGCCACCTTTTGTGTTGTCAAGCCAACAGATGCCACATATGTTCTTGGTGGTTAGAAACACTCCCACATGGTTATAACTTCTTTTATAACCGTTATACTTTGTCTCACATCATTGGCATGCTTGTGAAGCTCGTAACCAACTCGTAACCGTCACTTGAGCCGTATTGCACCACTTGTTGCGCCATACTGGATTCTGCCTTGCTCTAATGTTTAGCTCTCTTGGCCATGCATTTTTATTACTTTAAACTGATGCACGGACACTCTTCTTTCTTTAGTTGTCAAGGCCAACTCCTTAAGCTCACTCTAGTTACTTGTGCGTCATATATGCTTCACTTCGCCAATTAGCTCGACAATAGCAATGCAACTCTTGCATTACCAACTTGTTTGCACTGTTCATACTTTGTCCCTACCTTAAACCAATGCATAAACTAACTCTTAGTCTATTCCACTCTTCTTGCATCATCCTTGAGTTTGGGCCAACTCAATTCCATGGATATGCATCGATGCCAACATCGCATGTTGCATCTGTCAACTTTGGCCATGTCTTTCCTTTCCTCAATGAAGCCTTATTTTGTCGGCCAATAAGCTTCATTCCTTAGCCAAATGTATTTACAATGTAGCGCCACTCTTGCGCTTCATTGGCCCTGTAGGGTTATGTCATTCTTGACACTTGACATTTTATGCAGTATACCGCTATTATGGCTTCCTATTGCGCCATTACGGCTATACTGACTTGGCCTGCAACTCTGTAACGCGTCATAATTATGCGTCACTTGCAGTACCGTAACACTTGGGGACGATATCGAAGTCCTAGGTAGGATGACTACATTAATGAAGTAAGTTTTACATTTTACTCTCTCTAATATTTCAATTATCTTTTAATGTTTTTGGATGAATTATGCTTTGCATAAGGATTGATGAGTAGTTGTTTTGCATGTTTAATGTCTTGATTAAATATGTCTTGAGTTTTCGAGGAAGTCACAAGTAATGCATGACCTAGGTTGAGTATGTCACGATTATGTATCGTGTTTCCTAAGAATAACCCGTCTTATTGATATTAATATTTTTTCTAAGCTGAATCTTTTATTGATTCACATATTAGCGACTGTAGTAATTATTGGCTTAAGGAGGTATGTCATCAACTAAAAAGATTTTAGGTTACTTGTAAAGAGATAAAGAGAGATAGAAGATAAATTGGATTTTTTAATTAATCTCCATATTTTAGTGATGGATTATGATTCCTTAATAAGCTAAATTTTTAGTTTATAAATATCAAAGTCCCTCTTATTTTGATTAGGTTAGAATCGATAACCTGATAGGATTTAAAACTTATGTATAATATCCACAATCACACGGCGTTTATAATGTAGGCAACGACAAGTACAGATCGAACCCACATGGAGCGGTGGAAAATATTGTAACCAATATTCCTAGTCGACTAACCAATCAAGATATGAATTTTTAATTTTTTTAAAAATAATAAAAACAAAGAAAATAAGCTAAACTAATAAAAATAAATTCGATGAAAAAGTCGGGAATCATGGTTTATAGTATCCACTATTATTTCTATTCAATTGCTGAAATGAAACTTAATTCATGAATGTTTTTTTACTGTTCGTTTTATCGAATCACCTATTGTAAGTATTAGAGTCACAAATATCACTAGTATACCCTAAGCACGACACACCAAAAGGTTAACCCCAAGCATACACGATCAACTCAATTGCATTAGCGAGAAAATAATACGAAACTAAATATGAGCTCACAAATAATGCTTGGATATTCTAAGCATACCCCATCATAGGAATTAACTCATGCATGAAATATCAGATAATAAGACAAATATATTTATGAACCTATCAATTTTGCACAAAAGTTATTGTATCGTACGAAACCGCTGAAGCGACAACTAATTTCATTGTTTCAATAAATAAAATCATGGAAGTAATCTATATAAATCATAATAGTCTTTAATTTACCTAAAGTTGCATGTGATTTCAACCATAAACCCTAGTTACAAAAATCTAGCAAGACTAAACCTAGGCCCCCATTACCGAAAATTACCGAAAATAATTGGGGGCCTCACCAAATTTATGCCCACACCAAAAATTACAGGGGTCTTCCACAATTAGGGTGAAAGTGCAATTTTACCCTTCCCTTAAAATTTACCCTAAAATCCTATTAAGACTAAACCTAGGCCCCCATTTCATTTTATCACATAACATTTCTTCTTCTCCTCTCCCACTCCCTCTATCAGTTCCTCCATTAACGATTCCTGAGAAAAAAAATTGATCTGATTCATCGTCGAAATCGTCGATGCGAAAATTTTAATCGACGATTAACTTCTTCTACAAACATGATACGTACTAAGAAGGCTGCGAGACTATCCAGTCAAATTGTCAATCTCGTTGATACCCGTCAATGCGGCGAAGGAGTATTCGAGTACAAGTAAGAAATGAAAACCTCCGGACAAACAAATGGCTCCAATTAGATGGTATGTCCTTTATAACCCCCTACTATAACTTGGGTTTTAGTTTAATTTGATGTTCTGCTGAAAATTAGGGTTTGAATCGGAGAAATCGATTTCTCAGAATGGGAGTCATTTAACATCAAGTTTGAATGTCTAACGATTTTTCATATTTGCCTAATGATTTTTCATGTTTGGTTAACGATTTTTGATTTGCATGTAGTACTTTGGAGAAATCATCAACCATTAGGGTTGAGGAGAAAACGATTCTGGCTGTTTTATTTTTTTATAGGTTTGAATCGTTAACCGGTGATTTTTTTTTGTTAACGATTTTTGAAATGCATGTTGAAATCATCAAGAAATCGTTAACCATTTGTTTTTGTGAAAATGACCCCTGTGTGATTTTACAAACCACAACTCTGTCCCAAAAAATGCTAAAGTCGTCCACATTATTGGAATAAGTTAACGACTTATTTGGACGACTAATTGTAGAAGTGAACGACTCTACACCAGACAAATTTGTTCTCCTGTCTAAAAAATCGGAAGAGTCGTTTAAAAAATTTGCCTGCATCGTTAAGAATGAACTGAAAATCGTTAATCATATTCATGGAGTCGTTTGTTTTTGGTAAGAGTCGTTTATTTTATGAATTATTTCCGACGACTCTATATTTTTGTTGTTGTTGGCCTTTCAGTAACAATGATAAAAAGGATAAAAATGTGTTGGTAACTCCTCCATCCGGACCTCCCCGCAACCAAAAATACCTAAATGCGGGTCGATTACGAGGAAAAACACCGAGTGAGGTAGCCTTAATTATCCGCGAACCCAGAGAACCATGTGTTGAATCCTCTATATCGTCATCTTTAACATCTTCTGTTATATCTACAACCCCAAACGATGACGAAGAAGAAGTCGCGGAGCATGAAGAAATTCATTTAGTAGGTCAATATGCTACTTATGATGATGAGGAGGATGGTGATCAAGGTAATGGTGGTGATAGAGGGAATGGTGGTAATGAGGTGGCAGAGATTTAGGAAGAGGGGGATCAAGGTAATGATGAGGATGAGGATGAGGATGATGATGGAAATGGTGGTGGTGGCAGTGATGAAGAGGATGATGAGGATGATGGTAATGATGGAAATAGTAAGGAAGTAAATGATGGTAGTAGCAGTGATGATGATGATGATGATGAGGAGGAGGAGGAGGAGGAGATTCAAGAGGATGAGGAGGATGCTGCACAACCACATCCAGAGCCGAAACCGAAGAAGAAATTCCCAATTAAACCAAGCGCGCGACACATTCCACCCACGCGTTTGCAGCTTACTCGTCTACCCGGTGGGAAAGCCAGGGGTGAACCTAAAGATGGCGGCAAGGTTCTATTCGGATATGATAGTTCGTGGGCCCGTACCATCTATGAGAAAATTGTAAGAATCTCAACTTTGCTTTTCATATGATTTGTTGATATTTAATTTCTTATGTTTTAATTCTATTTGTTTGTCTTTCGTAGGATCATAAGAATGCCACACGTCTTTTTAGACACCAATCTTCTTATGCAAAAATGAAAAAAATGGCCCCTCGAAGGTGAATGTCCAAGAGTGAGAGCCATTGTTGAAAAATCAAGTTTGTATGCTGCTGTTCAAAACTCCATGATTGCATATGACAAGGCTGCAGTATCATGTTTTACTGAGAGGTTTTACAGCAAAGTCTATACATTCCAATTCCCATTTGGCGAGATGGAATTGATTCCCGAAGACGCATAAAATATTCTAGGATTGCATGCTGAGGGAAAATCCACGGAAAACAAGTTCAAGAAAAACCTAGATTGGAAAAAAAATTATGAATTGATGGAGAAGTTGTTTGGATGGGATGAAAAGAAGACGCATGGCCTCTTTGTGATGGGAAAGAAGTACCCAAAGAAAGAGTTTAAACTTATTGAGATTAGAAAGATGTATGAGGGGTCACTTGCGAAGGACGGAGACAATGAACTACTTTCTAATTTTGAAGTTCGTGAGACGGCAGCCGCATACTTGTTGTATGTCCTTACTTCAGTTATATTTCTCGATAGCAAAGGAAATAGAGTTAGCGTCAACCTTCTTCAACTTTTGGATCCCTTGGATGAGGTGAGTATGTATTCATGGGGGACTGCCATAGTAGCACATTTGAACGCTCAGCTAGCAAAGGCATCCCGGGAAATAACTTCTCAAATGAACATGAATTTGTCTTTACTTCAGGTAATTTGAGTTATCAAAAGAGTTTGTTGTTCGTAATATTTGTTGTTCTGTTTTTTTAGATTTAACATTATTTTTATTGTTTTGATGTTGTTTCAGGTGTGGATTTATGAGCATTTCCCCACATTGATCAAAGGCGATGAAGACATCCAATTGCATCCAACATGGAACAATACTAAACCAAGAGGAACCCAATACAAGTACACTAGAGCTCAGGATAAGGAAGAAGCGCAGAAGGTGAAGTTTCTAGCCATGCGCCAAAAATTGGACAACATGACAGCCAAAGAGGTAACCTTTGATCCCTATAAGGAAGGTCGAGTAGGAGAATTGCAAGATCTTGCATATTACCATGGCCCTCTTTTTTACCCTTATGGATACTCAATGTATAATCCGCATAGAGTAATGCGTCAGCTTGGGTATATTAAAGATTCACCCGATGAGGATTATGTAGAACCGTTCAAATATAAGTTAAAGAAATTCAAGGCGGACAAAAAGGCGTTGGTTGTTGCTTATGAACCTGAGACCGCGACTGAGCATTGGAATAATAGGCATTTGCCTACTAGTAGGGTACATATCTCTTGGTGGGAGTTTTCTGATGAAGGTCATGAGGTGACCGCTGATTACATGCCATGGTATGAAGGCTTCTCCCACGGTCGAGTGATAAGGATTGATCAGACTACGGGTAAGAGGAGCAACAAAGCATCTTCCGCTGCTTCTACAGCCGACACTAGAGATGACTCTTCCATTCTTAAGCTTGTGGTAAGTACTTATTTTTCGAATTGTGTTAATCATTTACATACAGTTTTAATTATGTTAATCTTAATCGGTATTTGAATGCAAATAAAGGGAACGGGTGAAGATTTTTATGAAGTCATTTTGTTGCAAAGCCGACAAAGGAGAAGTGATAGAACTTGAGAAAAGTCGCATGTACGCTGAGTACTCCCAACACATTGAAAATCCACAACCAAAGAAAATGTTTGTTGATCAGGAAAAGTAATGTAAGAGGACAAGGAGAACAGCTTGCCAACTAATACAAGAACATGCTCAACATGGATATGGTGATGATCAAGGTAGTGGAGAAGAAGGTGGTTCTCAAAGGGACAGTCCTGGACAAGGTCCTTCAAAGAAAAGTTGGACATCATCAAGTCAGGGAAGTCAGAGAGGTCGAGGCGAAGGTCGAGGTCGAGATGAGTGAGGAGAACTTATGTCTAGAACTTTAAAGTGTATGGTTTAACATCTACAACTTATGTCTTTTAGTATTGTCGACTTTAACTTACGTTGTTCTTAGATACAACTATTTTCTGTAGTTCATACTATCGGTATCTTATATGGATTGGGTTTCCTAACAATTTAGCATGTTGTTTAGAAGTTTCTGTGCTTATATGAATGTTCAGAAGATGTGAAAATATGGAGAATATGACAAGTTGCTGTTTGAGTCGGCAGAAAATGTTTTGCAGAAGAACGACTCTAATTATGTGAATTACAGTCGTCAAAAAATATTTTGCAAAGCTATGACTCATATCCTGTGCAAATAAAGCCAGTGTTACAGTCGTCAATACATTTTTTGCATACGAACGACTCACACGTAGATCAAACCACCACTTTGTCTGATTTTATTAAAGGGTTGTTGACATTTATATAAACGGTTAAAGAATCTATTCGGACGACCCATTGGTTAAATTAACGACTTCTTTGTATAACTATGAAACCAGTCTCTGTCTAAAACTTTTTAAGGCTCGTTAAGGAAAAAAAAAATTAAGAGTCGTCATTTTGGTTTCAAGGCTCGTCCAGGAAAAGAATAAAAATACTAAGGGTCGTTAAGTTGGCACGCATGTAAAACATCTATTTCATTAAGGAAATAACTTTACTTCAAAGTTGCATTGTTGACGAGTAAGAATTTAATACATCAAGTGTTCTTCGATGAATTTTAGCGACAACAGAGGGTTAGTATGGGTAATCTAGAGTCTGACACATCAAGTGTTCATCGATAAACCTCCTTGCACGTCGGTACAACGTCGTATATTCTTTATGGTGAATGAACTTTGTTTCCAATTACGAATTCTCCATAGCCCATTGAAACATTCCAGCTGGAATACAGTGAATTCTTAAATGTTAGTATGCCAACTTTTAACGATGCCATAAGAATAAATATTCTCGGATTACTCACCTTTTCTCTAAGAGGAGCTTGTGGATGATGTTGGTACACCATATTTCTAACTTTAACATACTCTCGCATTGCACTTTTTATGCAGTTGAATCGAAATGCTGAGTCTCTCCATTTGCGGTTATTCGGATTCCCGGTACGCCCATAAAAGAACTCTTTAACTCTCTTCCAAAACATTGAACAGATTTCATTGGGACGTTCACGGAACGTATTAGAAAATGATTAAACAAGACACAAATCTTCATAAGGTTCCCATTCCGCCATTTCTAATGAAAGTCGATGTACTTTGGTATAAAATGGATGGTTTTTGTTAATTTTTTCAAGAGAAAAGGGTGGTATTATGTAAAAGAATATCCCAACGGTAGGATTTTTGAAATCCACACTGGGGGTCGTTAGGATATAAAAAATATATATGACGACTTCCTAGAATGTGTTAAAATAAAAAGTTTGAGTCGTCATTATAGTACCTATATAAAGGCTAACTACCCTTCATAAAAACTTGGAAATAGTAGCTTGGGCCGCACGCCTATCCCCTTTGTTATATGTACAGTAACTCGTTATAATTGGTGCACAATCTTATAACGTGAATCATCCTATCATGAACATGGGACGGTAGATAATCATAGCGTAGTTTGTTGTTGTAATTAGCGAAAGGACTCCAACCAACTTGAGTCCAAAATATACTCTCATCTTGATGTTCTTCGGGAAGATCTTTGACGATGTAATAGTTTTTAACCCATTCGGTCTCTTCCTCGACTTGCTTGAATACTTCCCGGAGATGCGCTTGTTCTTTGCCTCGTTTTTCAGCCTCGCGCATCTCTTATTCTTCCTTCGTAGGATATGGCGTAAAAGTGTATGGTTTTTTAGTAGGTCGCATGCTTCTTTTGTGTATCACTTCTTCCATTGCCAATATTAATTTGGTTGGTCGCTTGTATCTTCTAAGTATGCTTCCAATTGAATCGGTAGTTGTTGACGAACTTTCCATTGCAAAAATGATAAACTTTGATTGTTTTAAGTTCTATTAAACATATTTTGTTTGAACCTTTATATAGAAAATACCCAACGGGCATTTTTTGGGAAATGGTATCTCCAAAAAGAGCCGTTGAAGGTATATGTCTAGAGTCGTTAGGTTTGAGTTTAAGAAATCAAACAACCCTAGTTCAACAAAATGTTCTGAGTCGTTCATTTTCAAATCAAACAACAATGACCCTTATATGTAAATCGGAGTCGCTCGTTTATTGATATCATAATACGAATTTATGTAACTCAAATATGGGGTATTATGGTCGTTCGTTTGTTAATAAGAAATATAACGACCCATACTTTACAAAACATACAGGAGACCTTATTTTGGTCTGATAGAATCGTTAGTTAGTTAATATACTTTTAACGACCCTATAAATTTTTACATAGAGTCTTTTGTTTGTTAATATGCACATAATGACCATTAATTTCCAAAACCTACAGGAGACCATTATATTTGTAGTACAAGGGTCGTTTTTCTTTATGAATAGTTACCTAACGACTCAAGATGATAAGGTCAGTGTCTTTACCTTGAATTGCTTAAATGTAAACGACCCTAATTGATAGACGCATTTATGTGTCTATTTTCATCTCGATTTTCTGTATTGTTAGTGCCCGGTTTTGTATTTATTTGATTAATTTATGTTTTTGTAGGTATTTTTGGAGAAATACGCTTTTACGACAAAATTAGCTCGAAAAGTGGTGTTTGGACTCCAGGTAGAAAACTACTAAATGCACCCAGAAGAGTTCTATTGGCACCTCGGAAGAATGTTGGCAATGTCCCGGGAAAATAATATTTACACCCCAAGACATGTGTTATTTACACCCTTCAGTTGGATAAGGGGCACCCCATGGAAAGTACTGTTGGCACACCGGAAGTTGATAAGGGGAGGTCATCCTTTACCTTTTGAATTTTGAAATTGGCGGGAGATATTTTTGCAGCAAGTATGAAATTAGGGTTCGAATTTTAGGATCTTTTGGGAGAGATTCATTCGAATATTTTAAGTGGGCTGGACCTGATTCGACTAAACATGCTTGGTAAAGGACTTGGACGCGAATAAATAAGATGAATCTTATGTTGAATCGATAAAACATGGAAGAGGAAATATCGTTAGTTGTTTGGAAGAATTCTCAAGAGTTTAATGCAAGAATAAACTCCTACCATAACAACAACAATGCGTACGTGTTCGGGAACCAAAAAAGAGGAATCATATTTTTGTACTTATGGAAACAGGGATTCGGATTAAACAGTGAAACTTTGGATGTATTTTGGGGAAGTTATATGGACAAGGGAAAGAGTATCTCACTTATGTTCGATATTATCTTATACTAGTATGTAACCCGTGCTATGCACCGGGTCTGATGGGAATTGCCGATTGGTGTGGCGGGGCTTCGCCCCACACCCGTTGCCCAAATGCAGTAAAATATTTTCAAAAAATTCTTTATTTTTATTTTATTTTTTATGGATAGGAAAGTTTGACACTCTTTAACAATCAAACTATTTCTATTAGCAATCAAACTATGTTATTGTATAGTTTCAAAGGACTTGGACATGATGAAAGTATAAATGAACTTTGAAGTTAGCAACCAAAGAATTTTGTGTTAGAAAGGCTTAATCTTAATAGAACATCAACTCTAGATAGTTTATTGATATTGACAAAACTTTGTTCGAATCGTATCCAAGCTCAAATGTTGTTAGTTGATCAATCACCATCCCATTGACCACCGTTTATAATGAACCATCAAGACATGAGAATGACAAAGCACACGATTTCTTGTACATTGTTTGGTTTTGGTTTAAGCCACCTAAGACGATCATGGAAAAAAAATGCTTAATTAAAGATGACATAAGTTTCTAACATGAGACAACTTTTACATGCATCAGGAAACTACCATACTCGGATCAATCAAAAGACTACAAACTTGTTCGTCTATATGAATTTTTGGACTTTAAGCAGCATTGAAAGGTATTTTGAAAACATCTACATCCTCAGTCCAGACAGAAAATCTAAAGAAAAACATGTGCATTAATAAAGTCAACAGTTGTAGCATTTCTACTCCTCTAACGCAAAAGAAGGTTCTATTAGACACTTCCCTGAGCTTGTAACACACATTGAGGCACATCCCCATTACTTGCTTAGAAGGATTTTATCATCTAATTTATTTATGGGTAAAATCCGTGTTGCCATATATAGTAGATTTATGTTCCCATTTACCAATAAAACTTTTAAGGATAACATCACAAATAAATATATTTTATTGGCTTGTGGAAGTGATTAGGTTCCACATAGCTAGGTACTAACGATAACGTGAATATAAGGCCCAACCTCGATCTATGAGCTGCCTTCCAACTGGGTGCAGCAGTCGGGAAAGCTACCAAAAAGAATTTTCAATATTAAAGGTGTCAATCAAAAGAATTTGCAACATTAAAGGTGTCAATCACCGAATGTTAGTATTTAATATAAGCCAAAAATCAACTTGATGTATTTTTTAGAATATATATAGTGCAACATTTAATATTTGACACCAACAAAAATGGCAATAATTGATATTTTCTTATTTCACCTTCAAGCATAGCTACTCGGTGTTGGACATTTTATGGTCGGGAAGGGTAGGTACCTGGAAGGAGTTAAGGATTTAATATCTTTTTAAGCAGTCTATCATACAATTCATAACACCAAAGTTTGGAATATGCAAACATGAAGGAATCAACATATCCCAAATATGGATTAATGAATAACCTTGAGTCTTGCAATTATACAAAAGAGAGCATTTAGAGAGCCTTGAACAATCTAATACATTTTTTCCCATATACCCATATACACCTATGTACTATTGGAATTACTATGCTATCTGTGAACCCACAATTGGATGGTAAATACCATGTGCTCTACCATTCGAGCTAAGATAACAACTATACTTGGATATATTTGTGATTTAATAATATAAGGGTATAGCAAGAAGATATTTGTACCTGACACTCTGCTACATTTTAATAATAGCATGTCTGATTTCTATATTGTAGTGTTAAAGTCATCACGTTACCAAATATTTATATATATATAAAAATTCCCATTTGAAGCTCCCTTGATTATCTCTTTAGCCATATCTTGAAGAATGAAAACATAAAACAATCTGCAAGGAAAAAGCATGGAATATACAATATGGATATTTTTTGATAAGAAATTTATATAAGAATTAAGAAATAAAAGAACAATGCAAGTGTCCTATTAAAAAAACTGTATCAAGACAACGCTAAAGATTCAAAATTATCGCATGGCCTTGTACGATAATAAGTTTTCATAGTATGAAGTATCCATATATTTGACTAATCTTGCATCAGTGAAGACATATTCAAATAAGACTAATGCAAAATTGATACTGACCTTACATCCCATCCAAAGAGCACCACATAAAACGTCATTGATTTATAACATATGTTCTAAGAAATTAATAATCCACTAATAAATAACGAAACTTATCTTACTATCAAAAGTTGTCTTTTGAAAATAATGCCATTGCTTTATAACGTTAGGGCTTAATGTTGCTTACCCTCGCTTAATCAACATATTCTCCCTTGTCTTCATCCATCCCATGCAACCTACATAGGCAGGCTTGAACTCCTCTCTGTTTCACGCGAACAAATGAGCCAGTAGTTTGAGAATATTAAAAAAAAATTTTGCAAAAGAGCTAACCATAAGATTGAACTTATCTTTAACCAATAGGCCAATATAACATCCAAAACAAAATGAAGTATTGTAATGCATAAACGATGTTGGGAGTAAACTAATGGATGGATGAATGTTCTTGGGTCATATAACGTATCACACACAGGTTTTGCATAAGAAGCCCACCAACACAATCAGATTTGATGGTCTTCCCGCAAACATCAATCGAACCAGTTAACGTTCTCACTCCTCCCTTTTTTACAGTCTTGGTAAATGCGTAAGTGCTCCTTGAAGCATCCAGTTCTACCTAAATCACAGGAAGAAATCAAAATTTTTGGCTAAAATGTAAGTTAGTAGTGGTCCATGACATACGCTGCAATGTTATATACTTTTTGACAATCTCATTGGAATATCAAGTATATTTACTTTTTAAAATAACGAACAAAAGTCACTATGTTAGTTTCGCAGTGGACATCAGCTCTTATAGAGTTTTCATGTGAGTTTGTTTGATAACATGGCCTCACATATTATGGTTTAATTTTTATTGGTGATGCAAAGAATAAATCTTTGCCAACATATATTTTTGCTTACGTAATGAGAACATTCTCTATTCCGGTAATTATCCGGTCATTGTCAAGATGATACAACTAAGATGTGAATCATAGTAATTTTGGTGAAAGACTATCAATTTATGAAGATAAGCATTTTAACCTTGATAAAGATCAGAACACCTCAAATTTTAGGGTAAGGTTCTCTTACGAACACCTCAAATTTAAGACGCATGAAATCAAAATACAATACAACGAAAGAAATAGTAGACAATTAATTTTCGCACCAATGAAAGATCCCTATAAATTATTGTGTAAGAAAGTCCGTTTCATAATTTATCTAAGCATCTACTTTCACTTATTGGATATAGCCTTGGAGATATTTGGACGGTGGAGGCACGTATGTCGATTTGGTGAGGCGAGTCTTCGCCCTGCACCCGTTGCCTAGATGCTTCAAAAAATCTTAATTAGTATGATTATCTTAAATGAATATGCATAGATTAAAAGATGTTGCACATGGCCGAAGCATGAAAATAAATTTGGTTTTGTGGGTTCAAAAGGAGTAAAATCTCGCTCACTAATCACATATTGCTAATCGAAGTTGGTACTTAGGAGGTGTATCAAAATCAATATAAGACCAAACAATTTTTCATATAAGACAAAACAATTTTTTCCTTGGGCTTGCTACACTCCTAACTTTGTACCCTGTAATTCATGATATTTCAAAAAATATCTATTTTTAAAAGAAAGAGTTGTAGTATGTAACATGTACCACAGACGGGGTGCAATGGAAATTGACTCCCATGTGGCACTCTACCTTAAGGGGTTTCAATTATTAATGCAATATATAATCAAAGCATCAATTATCATTTGATATAATTGTATTATAATTCACATAACTGAAAGTTGTTACGACTCAGTCTGTTAGAAACTAAAAGGCATCCTTAGTACACTTAACTTAGCCGTACCTAACCTGATTCCATTATTTCCTTCTTTTGTGTAAACCAATTCGTCAATCTATCTGATAATGCTCGGAAGTGGAACTATTAGTGTTATCACTTTAATCCTATCTGATAATGCTCGGCAGTGGAACTACAACAAAACTACGATGAATATACCAAACTAACAGGCAAGGTGGCAAGCACTTTTGCCAAGGTAATTTAGCCCAATTGCCAAACCTGTTTTTCACCGTAACGTTAACACCGAAGAAAAAAAATCCATATAAAATCATGTTGTTCTACTACTTGCTTGGGACACATTTATCTATGATGACAGCAAAGTCAATCAAGTTGATTATTGACTTCATTTAAGTCACCTTCCTAGCTCATAAGCAGAGAAAAATAAACTATTTTTGTCATATGGAGTGAGACGGAGCCTGGGGTTGACTTATTTTGGCTCTTGCCCAACTAAAAAACTTCATAATCATATAAATATCGTTTATTTTATCATGTAATTAATTAGTGATTAGTGTATCAAATTTTTGGCTTTTAGTCCCCATATTTCTGCAAAAGAATTCTAGCCCCTTCATGGTGTTTTTGGTTCCGCCACTGCTCATATGTGTATGTACAATTTTAAATTTATGCACCCGGGAGCCTGAATACGGATGTGTAACGTAACTTTTATCAATTTAGTTTTTTTGGTAATTAAAAGAAGTGATGTATTAAAAATTCAAATACCGGAAAAAGACTTGCTGGCCGAATTTCTAAGGCCCGCAAGTCATTAAGAAGACAACTACATGTGTATGTACACCGAAGAGAATATCAAATTCCGATGCTTTCAAAATTGAGGGGAGAATCACATGTTTCGCTTTTACACCATTAAAGACATCGCAGTATTACCATTGTTGAACTTTACAACTGTTTTAACCAATTTTGAAAGAAACCGCGGTATAAAAGCATCCAACAAAATTGTTGCTTGAACTCCAAGCCTATGCATTTTAACAGCAACATGTTCGTTCTATGGGTAACTTTGGGTAAACCAAGCTTCTTTTTCATTGTAGGAAAAGCTATTTCTGATAAAAATGGCATACTTCAATATTTCAGCAATTAAATATACATATTACATCTTGCATAAGTGCATATCGCATTTGCAAAGTCGCATAAGAAAATCTTAAAACTTGTTCGCTTAGCTATGAAGCCCAGTAACAATTAACCCTCTGAAAATGTTTGAACATGCCAAGACTCCGTTGACTTTCCAAGTTATTTTTAAAAGGAATAGCTATTCACTCACTTGGATGTTTGAACTGGCCAGACTCTATCGACTCCATGAACTACACTTTGTGTAACATGTAACATTACTAATGATTTAAATGTATTAGAAACTAAATACAACCATAGTTTTAAAATATACTATCCAATAAACATAAAAAAATTATATTTAGAATCTTGAAACTTGAATATGAGAATACAATAGTTGTTGATCATTGTCGGAGACATAAATAGTCCTAATAACGTCATCTCATCGTTCCATTATATTTAGATATTCCTGTTTTCGATTATAAGCAAGTTAAACTTAGAGATTCTGATTGTAGAACAGTTCCTTAGATGAACAAAAAAACTAACATTAGACCCTGCTAGAGTTGCATGTACAATACTCTCGGCCTCCCTAATATCTGCAACAAAAACATCATTAGCTCCACCAATCTTCTCTTTTCTTTCTTCTGTCTCACTAAACCCCTTCCTACAAACTTATTAAGTTCTCTCTTTCATTTTTATACGCGATTTACGCTGCTTTGCCTTGAAAAAAAACATCCATTAGATAACCAAATTGAGAAGAAACTCGCATACCATTTAGTTACCGAAATACATTATTTCTAGAGTATTAAAGGTGGTGGTGGTGGTTGCAATTCAAACTTCATAGATTCCACCTCTAGCACTGTAGATTTTTTAGAAGTGTGATCCTGAAAAACAAACACCAAATAAATTAAACATAAAATTGGGTATTCATGGTGATATGCGGTCAACAGATAGTTGAGTTTGAGAGTATATTACTCCATGGTCTGAGGCGATTCTACTAAAAATGACAACATAAGCCTATGTGTTTGTGATTTACATTGATTTCACACACTAATATGCAGGAAGTCGAGCAAATGAAAGGTATACAAATAACCAACAAACAATCTCAAGCCAAAAGAGTTTGCAAAAAATTAACTAATAATCTGATTAGATTAAAATCATTGCGTCTTAATACTTTCAGTACGACCATTTTATGATTGCATTGATTGGTTACCCCACACCATCATTAGTATTACTACAACATGGGGTTTCTATTAATAGCATAAATCTTAAGAAGCAAGTTACATTGATAGCTAAAAGCTAGCAGGTTATATCGTCATTATCCGATAAATCAACCATTGGTGGAATTTCGGTAGTATGCATACTACTGCCATATTGTGACAATAGTCTGTTGAAGCCTATAAAAGAATCAAATTCAATATAGAAGGGACAACTGAGAAATTGAGGATAATTTACACATAGAACACTTTCTGGTGCCTTTAGGGACAATAAAAAGAATATAGAAAACAAAATTGTCCGGTATAGAGTAAAAAAATAACATCTTCTCTCAATGGTCAGTCCTTGACCCTAAGGACATCCATTCTAGATTGCGTGTACCTCAGATTTCATGATGATGTTATCAACTAATGTGCATGATGAAATATATAAACATGGATTTGATACCATAAAAATACATCATCTAAGAAATACAAAAGAACAGGTGTTTCCAAAACTAATCTAACACCAAGATATCAAGATAGCCATATTGAGGAAACAAATCAAGAGGTATCCGTAGCTTTACCTTTTATGCAACAATGACTGCAGCCTCAACAATGAAATGAAAGCTACAAAATAATAATAATATAACAATAATAAGTTGATTAGATACTGTGAAATTCACTATGTTATAATGGGAAACTATACTTTCTTGGTTGAATTGGATAATTGTACCAAAATAAAGCATACGAATTTCGATTCAATAAAGTCTAACTACAACATGGTAGGACAACTAACTAATATGAATGAGAGCTACTCAAGGATATAGAGGTTGAGACATGTGCGAATTCAGAAAGGACTTCCTGGTAAGGGAAATTGGAGGTAGTGTAGTGTACCTAATGATGATTTTATTTGAAATATATAGCTCTTGAGACATGTGAGAATTCAGAAAGGACTTCTCGGTAATGGAAACTAGTGATCCTAAAATGTAGCAAGTGTCTGATGATGGCATTCCAAACTGTTCACAAACACACTAAAAATTATTGATTCCCTAAAACTGTAACACAAATAGGAAATGTGTTCATGGTAAATATATGATGAAGGCTCATGGATGTGCGGAACAATGATTTTTATACAAAAACAGGAAATGAGGTAATCGATATATATATATATATATATATATATATGATCTTTGAAATAAATTGAAATTGATTAAGGAAAGTGTTTACTTTCAAATATTCGCAGGCCATCAAGTCTTAGCTAAGAAAACTTGATTAGTCCACCATTATATGTCTGTTTCCTAGTAGCATCCCGTTTTCCATCGCTGATTCTCCTTATCCCAATTTTAAGGAAAGTGAGGTTCCATCTTTAATAGGAGAGAAATACCTTACATTGCAATTATTCTCACAGAATTGCGCAAAATTTGGTATATCCACGTCAGAAGTAAGTTGCGCGCAAAGTTTTTATCATAATTTATCTTTACCTACCCAGTAACTCATAAAACCATCTCATGGCCAACCATGAAAAGTTCTTCTTAAAAAGAATATAGCAGGACCATGACCATGACCATCCATATTAAAAATTGAACCTTATTCTGAAATTGCAAGTTCACTCAAAATTGAACCTTAACCAAAAGAAAGCAACATATCAAAAATCAAAACAGAACACAAAAGTACAAACCCCAAGTGTGCTTTTTTTGGTAACCACTTTTTAGCAATAGCAATTATAGAAGTACCTACAACTGTGAGGGGCACGCGAACTTGTTTCGGTCATTCTAAACGAAGCTGAGTTAGTATTTAGATCTCTAATCACAGATGCCTCTTGCAACACAACAGATTAGACATAGAAACACTAACACAGTTCAGTTAGGACTGATTGAATGATATCAGCGTCTGGAACAGGAGCTCTAGGCAACAAAGATACACGGGTAGCAACAAACAGATGAAAAGAAAAAATGCTAAACATCAACATAAATATACCTTAGATTCTTTAGAAGGAAACTTTATTTCATTCTCTTCACAGACATCTTAACATCTATATTGCTTTTGACTGAAACTGAAAATAAGAAACAACACACATAAAGCAAAATGAAAAATAGTAAACATAAAGTAAAGAGAGAAGAGATTACCACAAAAGAAAACAAATCAAATTAGATGAAGCAAATAAAACCCATTATTTGAATCAAGCTCTCTTCACCTATGTAAAACATATTTCCAATTTCTGATTCTTTTAGTTCAAATGGAGATTACCTCACGCAACTGTATAAGCTGGGGCACATTAACCCCTCCCAATGCGGATTACCAAGAAAAAGAATAACATAAATCACAGACAAAAGAGATTACCGCGAATCAAATAAGATGAAACACCCATTCTTCAAATTAGTCTCTCTTCACCTACAAAGAAAACAAATCATTATGACTATCAAAGAGACAACAATCAAAAGAATATTTCTAAGATGAGAGATTGTTGGTGTAGTAAGCGAATTAGGGTTATAGGGTTCTGAGATGAGAGATTGTTGGTGTAGTAAGCGAATTAGGGTTATAGGGTTCTAAGATGAGAGATGCGAAAAAAGACACAGAGTGAATAAAGAAAATACTCTGATGTATATACAGAATCATCTTAAAACAGGAAATAATATCTAATAGGGATGGTAAGTAACGACATTGAGTGAGATTTCTTTCTGAAAATTAATTTAACAGGAATGGTAATTCTTTTTTTTTTTTGAATCAAGGAATGGTAAGAATATTTCTAAGGGTATGCTTGATACGCCTACGATTCCAATAATAAAATCTCTAAAGATGATTTTTTCCAAAAAAAAATAATTTTTTCCCATAAAACTATTCGTAGATTTTGCGGCTAATCCGAAGGTCCAAATTTTATGAAAATCATGTAAACGCGGTGTAAGAAAATTTCAAGCCTATCTACCAATATGGAGCATCAGATCGAAACAATCCTATTAAAAATTAACGACCACGAAATGTAAGGGGGCTAACTTTGATTTCGGCCAATCAGGAGCGAGGGTTTCGTTGACCGGCCAATAAGAGGGGAGGTTAACGCAACTCTCGACGTGGTGTGAGAGATGTGATTGGGTGTTTAGGTTATTGATTGATTTGGAAGAGTTTAAACTAAGCAGAGACGTGTAGAAGAATAAAAAGAGAAACAAAAGTCCGAGACTTTTGGTGGAGGAAAGTGAAAAATTTCTTGGGATTTTTGGACCCTGTTATGTATAAAAAGGGATGATCGAGACCTTGGGGGATGGTCGGGAGTTTGGGGTAGCTGTAGATCTTAGAACGGGGCTGCAGAGAAGAATCGTAGCAGCAGCAGAGAAGAAGAAGGAGGAGTTGCAGACGACACCATAGAAGTATCGTTCTCAAGATCACGAAGAACAGACGCACAAAAATTGTCGTTTACAAACAGTGTATGTGATAGTAATTTTGTAACAGTTTGGTTTGAATCTGCAACACATGTCTTGTAACAGTGACATCTGTAACACTAGTTCAGCGTTGCGAAACTCTGTTTTCATATATTTCTTCAATAAAAACACCTTTTGAGCCATGTTTATATCTTTTGGGTGTGTTTTCATCATGAATAGCTAAACCCCAACACTGGGACAATGGAGGAAGCTGTATTTCATCCATGTGGTAATTTAGTTAATTCCTTATTTACTTTTTGCACCGATTTTAATTGAATTAAGATTTCGATTAATTACTTGTGACTTTGTTTGATGGAGCATGCTTAGTCTTAGGGATTCTTGATGCGCCATGCTTATGATCTACAAGTAATATTTTATTGAATCTACTTTGGCAAAGAATAGAGTTAATATTTGTTTTGTTTTGAGCTATAATCGTCTAGGATTAATTTCTGAACCACTTGAATATAAAAAAACTGTGAAATCCTGAGTTCCAGTTCCTCTTGATCTTGTGACATCTCTTGTATATATTTTTGTTTATTAAGTCTTAAAATCAACCTTAACGAGTCCGAGTGAACGACATTCTTACTACCACTTTTCTACAACAATTAAAATCACATCACTAGTTAAAAAAAAAAGGTTTATAATGATAAGTAGATAACACAAGATAAAACACATTGTATTCGTTAAATATTAGTGATAATACAAACATCTAAGTATTCATGCATTGTACTTCAAAAAAAAAAAAAAACTCCTTCCACATTTAGGGTCACATGTCAACGCGTTAAAGCATTGTACTTGGTGTTCCTTCCAGAGCATTCCACATGTTCATTCCATACTCGTACTAGTTTGTCCACTCCTTGGTGTAGTCTCCCCAATCACCATAGATCACCCGTGGTAAAGGACATTCATCGAAAATCTTCAAACCTATGTAATGGTTATTGTTGACATGTGCCATTACAATTCTTATTTTCTTTATTGTTACGTCGCACCTAGTTCTTGAGGGTACTACATACAAGACGCTCCAGGAAAGCCTTTGCTGAATACAATTACCACACAAGTGAATGTGTCTGCTAAAATTTGATCACCAAAAGGCATTTGCATCCAAAACTTATAACCATCCTTCTTCGACCCCTTCCTCAATTTCACGTTTGAAACCAACTCCCTAAACTTCAATTCCCTCTCTTTTTGATCTCCTTCCATGAGCATTGTCAAATAGAGTTGTTTGTCCTCAACTAGTTTTTCCGCCATTTTTTCCTTGCATATTCGATTTGGGTGAGCTTAAGTTAGCCGGCCTTGTTGAAATTCCCTAATTGTTCTGTTGCAACATGGTAACCACAATTATCATCCCCATCAACGTCGTTGGTGGATATAAGGTGATCTAAGATGACGTAATGAAGTTGGTCGGTATACTCTTTGTATAAAGTGTAAGCAACACGATGTGGTCTTCCTTGCGAATCCCTCGGTGTCTTTGGATTACCCTTTATTCCTCTTATCGTCACCATACCACTTGTTTGGCTTTACTGGGTATCGACCGCATGCTCAACAATATCCATATCTTCATTTTCTTGCTCTTTCGACCGACCTCGTTTCGTAGGAATGAAATACTTTTCGTACTCATCATATTCCGCCTGGACATGCTCATGACGTGATTGGTCTCTATTGCAAACCTTGTCATTGTTAACAGTTTATCTAAATGACATTTTAGTTGTTAGTCTTCCGGGTGGTGTTTGTTTGATTAGCTCTTCTTCAAACCCCAAGCTCTTACGGGCAGCCGACCATAAGTTAGCAACCAAAATGTGTTTTCCTACACAATTCATTTTTTGGTATTTTTCATTGATGTACTTGCCAATCTCCAAGTCTCCAAATTCTTCATTGGCTAAACCCGTGGGCTTTGGGATGAATGAAGTTGCTTCCAGAATGGATCAATATCTTCAAGAGGAACGTAATGTTTGTACCCACCAAGTTTATGCTTACAAGGGAGGCCGAGCCAATCATCGGTTGTACAATTACACTTAGTATGCATAACCTTTCTGGCCTCCGCTTTAGCTCTAAAATCTATAAGCTGATCCATCAATATAGTTAATTTCCCACCATGATACTTGGTTTGCTACCAACCGTAACAAAGTTTTGTCCTTTATGTGTTGCATCAAAAAACTGTCTTTAATCAACTCCATATGTGTGACTATTTTTCTTACGTCATCCTCTGCGTGCTCGTGAATTGCTTCTTGAACCGTAACCACCCCACCTCTATTTTGATCCAAAATTTTCTTCAAACGCCCGTGAGACACCTCTGCAAGACTTGTAGACTCATTTTTGAAGTGCTTCTATTTATTGGTCCATGCATAAACAAACTTATCCTTCCAAGGATTCAGGCAATACTCAACAACCTTCTTATGATCCATGCTCCAAACATCAATAAACTTCTGCAGGTTAGCATAATACTTAACCTCTGTTTTCGAATGAGCCAAATAGTCCCAATTTTCGCAAAAAACTTTCCATAGATCCCCCTCTTCATCATATTTTTCCTTTTCTTTGTTTTTCTCTTCCACACGCTCTTGTTTGGAAAGTTTACTTAAACGCTCATCTTCCTTCTTAGAACGTTGATTACCCTTCTTAGTATGGATCTTTTGGATTTGATTCTTGCAATTAAAAAAAAGATTGGTTTGTATGTGCCACGTACAAAGAAATTATTGAGCAAGTAGAAAGACTTGACGAACGACACTCATAATTGCTAAATCCCTATCCGTAAATATAACCTGCGGCGTCTCTTCTCCACGGTAAATCAACTTCACTTGTTCCAACGCCCAAACATAGTCCTCTATTTCTTCTTTTTCCATAAAGCACCATGCAACGATGAATGAATTTTTATCCGAAGTATGGCTTACCACGTTCAACATCGGCATGTTATACTTGTTTGTCTTATAGGTGCAATCTATGAAGAGAACCTGGTAAAAACACTAAGCCAAATCCACCATCATTGGATGTGCAAGAAAAATATGAGTCACTTTCTCATCCGGACCAACCTTAGTTTGCATGGCGTAGTTTAGTGTTTCCGCTAACCACTCTGATTGTTGCATAATAAACCTACCATTCCATTCGGTCCTCTTAATCGTTGCTTTGGCGGTGTTGATTGTGGAAATGGTGGACAAGTTATCCTTATCTTCCGCCCTTATTGCATTTAAGATCTTAAGTGGTCTAAATCCCTTCATCTGCCTAACTCTATCCATATGATGTGGTTTCAACCGAGCATATGCAGTGTGTCCATATAAGCTTGTGGGTGGATCATGGTTGTGACGTCCGTTCGGAATACTATACAATTAGAATACATAGGCTTCATGATGTCTTTTGAAAATAATCCTGAACGGGCATTCACACTTCTTAGATTTTGTTCTGTAGACCCTAGTCTTCTTCTTCTCATACTTGTAATTCTTGCCTTTGTGACTTTCTCCCTTCTTACCCGCTCTCTCGCATACCATTTCCATCTTGTTACAATGGGCATGTCTACTTTTAACAACCACACACATCTTCTCTTTTGCCTTAGGGATAAGCCATTCCTTAATGTCATTATTGGTTTTCCATGTCTACATTGAGCAAACAATTACATTAGACAACAATGTGATCACTAAAATTATTTGAATAAATAAATTTACCGATTCGGTTAAGGTAAACGTACCAAATCAGTCATATAGTGTTGGGAGGTATCGGACCCATGGTAGATACGGGTACTGGCTGGGAGATTTATCGTACTACCAATTATAAAACAAAAAACAAAACCATCAACAGAGGGTCGTCCAGATCTTATATGGAAAAATGACGACTCTTCAGAAAACTATTAACAACTCTTCACAAATTATATTAATGACTCTCAACACGTTAACGGTAAGTTTGACTTTGACGAGCAGTTACCAAACATGCAAAGGAGTCGTTGGGTTATATATATAACCAATGCCACCTCTATTTGTAGTTAATGTAGAATTTCAAAATCAAAGATATTTTTGATTCCTATGAGCAGTTATTTCAATTTTTTGAAAAATAATAACGGTTTTATTCAAAAACAAGTATCCGTTGAGTACATTTTTGCTATAAATAGACACATATCTCTTCCAAACTTATTCATCTATCACTTACAATCATCCTAAAGCAGTCACCCATCACTTTAAAACACAAAAAATGGCTCAAAATCCGTTCAATAACCTAGAAGATGTTGTTATTGTCAGAGCACACACCACTCTCACGAAGCACTCCGTTGAGGAAGCGGAATGGGTCACCAGTAAAGAAGACCCAACAAGAGGGCCTTACCTTAGGCATAATCAAAACAAGAATGCTTGGTGGAAACGTATGTTTAAGGTTTTTAAAGCATTAAACGGAAATCATTATGGGAGGACGCTCCCGCAGATCAGGGACATGTACACTTATTTATACAATGTGTGCGTATTGCTGAGAAATAAATTGAAAGCTCGTAAGGACGCTATGCCAAACGAAGACCGCATGAGTAGAGTAATTTTGTGAATCAATATGCCATTCATCAAAAATTATTAATTTAGTTTTGATTATTCAACAACACTAACTTATTAAAATAAATTTTTTTCCGGTATTCTTTGGGTCGAACCCAATACGAATTAAGGTACGACCATGAGTTTTTGCACGAGGACTGCTACACTCTCTTGGAGGAAGTTGAATGGAAATTCGCCCAATATAATTAATCTCGTTTACATTTTCTAGCGCGATGTATTGAATTATTTTATGTCTTTTCCTTATATTTTATTCCATAGTACATGTATGTTTTTTTCTTCAATTCAATAATACTAGTTCAACCATAAATATTACAAACAAGGGTCATCAACCAATCTTTTGCAGGTTGCCGATACCTTATAAAATCGTCAACCAAAATTGTACAGATTAACGACTTTTGTGAGAGAAATACGACCATTATACAAGTGTCGTCAATCTGCTAAATTTGCCGACACATAAAAACCGTTCGAATATCAACATAAACTAACAACTCATGACTAAAATATATACACCATTCTGCCAAGTTTTCTTCGAAAGTCATTCAGTCCCATACGTCCAACTTGACGACGTAATATAGAGACTGTAAGAGTCATTTTGATGTAAATGTGATATATTGACGACTCTAAATACTACTGGAATTTATTGGGGAATTGAACTCTATCAAATGTGGTTGAGGCAGTTGGCTCGTTCAATTCTATAAATACAGACCCATATCTCACCTCTTCCTTACTAACACCATAATTATCAACCTTCTATTCTCCTTCTCATTTATTCATCATCCAAGAGGAAAAAAATAGAAACACAATGACTCCCTACACTTCCAAAGAGAACTGTGCCATTATAAGAGCTTGGAAAACAGTCACAAACCACTTTGAAAGTCTATACAAAGACATTGATGAAACATCGGATGCTTGGTAGAACCGCGTATTTATCGTTTTTGTGGCGTTGGACAGAAATCAGAACTCAAGGTCTTTGAAACAAGTCAAGGAACGCTTCAAAGCCATAAAATTCGAGTGTGATGTTTTGAAAAGAGAATTTACGGCCATAAGGGAAGCCTTTCCGGATATGATGAGTACTATAAGAGTAAGTATTTAAACAAGAGGTAAAACTTATCCAAATCTTTGATCGATACTAACTAAGTATGTTTGCGTTTGCGTTTTCAGATGAAGAAGGCATATGCATACTACGAGGTACTTCGTGGGAAAAAGTTTGAGTTACACAGTTGCTACTTTATCTTCCATGGAACCGTGTATAATTACATGCTTTATGATTGAGTGTAGAAGTGCATCGTTATCATGTATTGTATTTCACTCTATGAAAGATGTATCACTTTTAGGATTCAATGAAATGTTGCTATGAAATCAGAAATTATTAAAATAAAAAAAAGAAAAAGGATGAGTCGTCAATATTAGAGTCGTATGTAACAACGACTCTCATTCAAAATGAAAGAGTCGTCCGATTAGAGTAATGACAAACTAAAGATCCTTAGAGTGATAGCTACAGAGAGTAAAAGGTTTTAGAGTCGTTGGGTTATAAATATATTGAGTAAACGACTCTAGATGACCTAAAAAAGGGAGTTGTCAATATTTTCAAAATTGATTGACGATTTTTCATAACTGCACATTAGAGTCATCAATGTTTTTAAAACTGAATGACGATTTTTCATATTGCAGATTAGAGTCGTTTATTTATGTGACAAATAACTAATGACTCTTAAGGGTCCTCAGTTTATTAAACTCCCGACCTAACGACTCTCAAACTGAGCTGCTACATAGTGACCATGAATCGACAACTTGGAGCACCATTCATGCGATTTGAAGAGTATATGAAGTTTACCTGATTGTTTTGAGCTTGGGGTTCCTCATTTTGAGGGTTGGTTGCTTCATTTTGACCAAAGGGATATTCATTTGCACCAATATTCATGGCTTCCTCTATTAACATTTCTTCATCAAACATCCAATCCATAGGATTAGATGAGACAATATCACCATCAACACAATCATGTATGTTGTTTGAATCTTCACCTACATCATTTCCTCCACTACAATCACTCATTTCAAATAACCTAAATTTTCCACCAAAACTCACTTTCTTTCTCCCTATCCAACACAATTTTTTTTTCTTCTATTATCTAAATTTCCCCCCTAAAACTGATTTTATCTAACTTAACTAATTTATAACTAATCTAACTTAACTAATCAACTTAATTAACACTAATGGTTTGGGGTAGTTTCGCCATTTCGAAAAATTCGCATAAGGGGTAACCCCAAAATGTTATTTGGAGACCAACTGGTGAGGCCCCCAATTATTTTCGGGGGCCCCAATTAATCCTTGATAACTATAGGTTTCTTAAAACCCATCAAAAATAATAACAATAGAAAAACGAAGATTAAACTGTCGCCTTCTCTTTTTTTTCTACTCCAAATGAATTTTATGGCCAACAAAAATTCCTCGCCTCCTTTCCTTCTCGCTGTCCGTCACCAGCAGCCAAAGAAGACTCAAAAGAGGGATCCTCCTGTTTGTCTCGAAAATAAGTATATATATATGTTGTCAAGGCTGGGTGGGACCAAAACAAAAAAACTTCCTAATAGGCCCAATCCAATATCGCACTGATTTCCCAAACTCAGGCCACGCTACCACTTTCCATATTCAGTCAGTATAGGAATCTTATATGTAGACCAAAATAGTTCACACCAAACTCGAACCTCAATATCAGAGTAATCTCAACCAACTCACGGACCATCACTTCGTCGTTGCAACAATGAATAAACTTTTTTTGGCTGCCAATCCATTCTTTTGTCCATCCAAATTTCAGTTCATTTCCAGCTGACCACAAGACCAGCTTCATTGCGTCAATTATTTATCGACTGCACAGATCAACCAGTTAACCCACATGCATCCAGCCGACATACATCTCCATTTTTCAGTTAGATTCATAGATTTCTCTCAACACTAATTCAGCCGATATAACAGCAGGTAGAACAATAACATTGCCAGCAGTTTATGGAGCTTAATTATGTCTTATTCCATGTATATAAAACTAGCACAATCACCACCATTTCTCAATTTATCCAGTCACCAAATAAAACCCATGAACTAAATCATTTAACCATAAAACACTAGATTATTACTAGATCAAAAGCATCATAGTACTATTCACCATAATCTCAAGCTAACAGACCCATTGATTATTCTTCATGGTCTCAATAACTTCAGATTAAACCCAATTTGCGCAGCAAGATAAAACTCATATACATCAATATTGAATGCAGGATCTGTTGGGTTAGTAACAACAATAATGAAAATAAATTGAATAAGCACAAGTGATACTTAGCTTGATTTGCAGCAACTTGGTGGATGAAAACACTTCGAGTAGAATGCGGAGCAAAAATTTATAGAGGCACGTATATGATACGCTGTCCTAAAGACAATATCGCCTGCTACTCCTCTAAACAGAGAGATACTATAGCTTCATTGGCGAGTTGCCTCCAGGATACAACTATCGTTAGCATTCCTTCTTGTAGCATACAAGAGAACGCCCTAAGAACTTGGCAGTGAAAACAACTCCGTGAAAGTACCTTGTTTCACACGAAAAACTCATAGAGAAAAATGTAAGAAAGTGCTTGTATATTTTCTCTCCTACTCTTTTTTCCACCAAAAACAGAGTTAATTTTGAGTTGTTTTTCTCTCAAAAACATGAAAACCAAAAACATGAAGGAGTTCATTTTGTTTTTCTCTTTCTCTACTGAAAACATGAGAAGAGTTTTTTTTTTTTTTAGTTCTTTTCTCCTCTACTCTCTCTCGTCTACTGCTTCTACTCCTTCAACTGCTAAATCTCTATTCCGAGTTAATGAAAAAGAAGAACCAGAAGCGAAGACATTAACACTGGAAGATATGACGAATAGTAGTGCTACAAAAACAAAACAAAGTAGCAGAGGAAAATTGTAGAAACATTTTTTATGAACAGACTTTTTGTTTTCAAGTAAAAAATCCATCAAGTCCCATAAGGTGTGTTATTATTTTATAATTTTTATTTCTTGTTATCTGAACACTACCCAAGTATATAGCTTGCTTTTGGTTTCATTTTTTAATATAAAAAATGTCTTATTATTGTTAAAGTGGATGCAAATGCCACCACCAACCCACTAAATTTAAAGTGTTCAATGAATTCAAATATTATTGTTTCTAATAGCTCTTCTTTTCCTTTTTCTATCATGATAAGTTCTAGTTATCAAAAGAAATATTGTTCCATGAGAAAAAGCATCCAATTCCTAGAAGCCAACATACTAACGTCGCTGTATGCTTTCCATCTCCTTTTAACTAATATAATTTCCAAAAGTTAGAAAAGAAAGACGCTTCATGAGGAGCTGTCATGAAGATCGTATAGCATGCGCGACAGGAAGATGCTTCACGATGTCATGAAGATCGTAATTCAATTTTAGTAAAAAATATAGGATCTTAATGCACCCGCACTGGACGGACGGCGGCGGCGTGCGTGCATCGGTGCGAAGCACCGTGCGTAGGGGAGAAGCAACCTTGCCATAGTCTAGGTCTTCCCCCATACATAAAAGTATAGAGACCCAAAGGGTCATGCCCTTTAGGCAAAACCCATGGTATTTAAGTCTAAAACTCCAAGGATTTTAGTCTATGTGGGACTATTGTTTTATACATTCAAATGAAAAAAACAACTAGAGGGCAATAGGTCTAGGGATCAAAACATGGTCCAAGTTTTCCAAACCCCGTTTTTTCTAACAATCCCCACATGAATGATAAAACATATCGTAAAAACGCGAGAAAACAGAAGGCATCAAAATTAGGCTAAGGTATACCAAAGATTGAACCTTAACTTAGTGAGAGGTTACCGGAAATTCTTGTTGTAACGGTGAACACAATGTCTTGAACCGCCAACAGTGAATGCAATTCAGAAATAACAACCACACTTGATGTCTCCACCGAAAACTGCTAAGCTCTTGTCATTGTGCCCGTTTTGGCCGTGGGCTAAATCCCGGACTTAATGAATGTATCTAGAGAATCAACTCAAATTATCATAGGAAGCGGCCCCTACTTCCAACATTCACATAGGTGAGTCCATTAAGAGTGTCCTACCACACCCCGCTTTAGACAAAGCCATGAAACCCATTAAGATCTCAACGGATCATCCTAAAATATGCAGGCAACACTATCACACGGTTAGACCATAGGGAGGGACAAAGATAGTGCTTTCTCGATATCACCATAAATTAGTTGTCTCATTGAACCTTGATCTTGGAAATCCATTCACAAGGTTGAGTATCCTTCATGGTGATTTATTTTTATGAGCTTAAGTCTCATCCCCTTCAATGTAGAGATAACTATCTTTCTTTATAAACCTTTCGTCAAAGGAACTGCAATATTATCCTTGGACCTTACAAAGTAAAGAGAGATAATACCAGTAGAAAGTAGTTGCTTTACTATCTCGTGTTTTCTCTGAAGCTATGGTCTCTGACTCCATAGTGGATCAAGATATACTTGTATGTTTGTATATATTCCAAGACACAGATGCACCTCCATGTGTAAAGATGTACCCACTATTGGATTTTGACTCATCTGAGTCCTACATCCATTTGGCATCACATCACCCTTATGTCGCAGCATGATTCTTCCCAAAAATTAAGCATAAGTATGAAATGCCTCTCAATAGCGCAAAACTCTATTAAGAGAATTCATGTGATCCTGCTAAGGGTTGCAAGTGTACCTGCTCAAACTACTCACAACGTAAGCAATACCAAGTTTTATACAATTAATCAATTACATAAGACTTCTAATTAGGCATGAATACTCAAAATTTGAGAAACATCGTCACCCTTGTTCATCACAAGGAGAAACACCGTCATAATTAGTAAAAGCAAGTTTAGCCTGATCGTGATTAAATTTCTTTAATATGGTTTCAGCAAAATGATATTGACTAAGACTATATTCATCAGACGTCTCTCTGATTTTCATCCCTAAGACTACATCGGTAGGGCTTAAGTCTTTCATGTCAATATTCTCATTTAGTATGCTTTTAGTGGTATTAATAAAATCAATGTTACTGCTTAGTATGAGCATATCATCAACATGCAGGCATATAGTAACAAAAGAAACTTCTTCATATATAATGTAAACACATTAATAAGATTTATTAATCTTAACCACTAGATATCATTACATGATCAAATTCTCATGCCTCCGTTTAGGTGCTTGTTTCAAACCATACAGAAATTTAATCAATTCGCATACTTTGTTCTCACAACTAAAAACCTTTTAGTTGGTACATGTAAATTTCTACATTTAATTCACCATTTAAAATTTCATTCTTAACATCCATCTGATGTATATATTCAAATCATGAATAAAAGCAATATTAATCATCATCCTAACAGAAGTGATTCTAGTGACAGGTGAATAAGTGTCAAATAAATTTATACCTTAATTTTTGGTTATAACCCATAACCATACTAGGTATTTTTCTACAGTCCCATCTACCAAGGTCTCCTTTTGAAGACTATTCGGAAGAACATATAACTTCCATGTGGGTTCAATGTCCAAACTCTACCATAAAGGTCCCATAGACGAAGCTAAAACTTATCTAAGTTCTAACTCTCTTACTTCTACTATGTCCAGTCTCAACATCTTGAGACGGGGTTGACTAGTCGAAGGAACATAGGCGAGATTGTTATGGACCCTTTTTCGAGGTCCAATCCTCAAAGGAATTATATGATCAAAAAACAAAGTATCTCTAGATTGCACCACATTGTTCATACCAATGTTATCAATGTCAAAAATTATGACCATTAACCTATATGCACTAGCATGATTAGGATAGGTTAGGAATACAAAATCCATAATCTTAGGTCAAATTTTTGATTTGCTTGGGAGGCGAAATAGCCAATACACCCCCCACATTTTAGGTATACAGGTCAAGAACACAAAACTAGGTTATGCACCTTGCACAATCTTCTTGAGAGATTAAAATAAATATTTTTATTTTACACCCTCACAATTATCAGGATTTCTCAACATGCTACGATATTGTGTCATTTAACACACGCCGAAAACTCAAATTATGATTTAACATGTTCATGTATTTATTATCAATTAATAGCATATAATCTTTACTTTATCTATTAATCCTCATGTTCTATTATGCTAAGAGCGTCTGCTGCAGTGCGAGTAAAACTAAAGAGTAAAGATTAAAATCAACGACCAAAATTTAGTTTAGTCCCGTGTGTGATGCAGTGGGTGGCGACTATATTTGGCCGAGCGTAATTATATTCTTCGCTTGGTCGTGGAGCGCTGATAAAAAGTGCGCACCACTCACGCGTTGATAAATATTACGCCCGATGTGGGGCGGTGCTAAAGATTGCGCCCGTTACAGGGCGTAGGTAAAGTTGACGCCGGGTGATAGGGTGGAGGTTTCAGTGTTCGCTCCATGGGGCGTAAATAAAGTCTACGCCTGCTGACAGCCGTTTGTATAATCAACGCCCCATGGGGCGTTCGTAAAGTGTGCGCCTGTTGACAGGCGTTTGTAAAAACCACGCCCCATGAGGTTGGAATAATTTTAGCTGTGATAAAGATGCAAAATTTGGCCATTTCCAGGGTGGGTTGTTGTGTTAATAAATTATATAATTACAAATATGCAATAACTCGCACGTTGAATACTTAATAATGTAAGTTGACTAAATGTGTGGAATAATTTATGCTTATTAGAATGATGAATTGGGTGAAATTTAACATTACATATTAACATATGTATTTCTAACTCAGTAATCTACTTTGCATATTTTTTTTCTTCATATTTTTACTGGGCAAAACTTTTAAATCTTATCATTGGGAGCTATATATATAAACAAAAGAAATAAAAATATAACAACATATCTACAAATAATTAAGCATTTTTGGCAGATAAACTGAAAAAAAACTCACAACACACAGTGGGACAACAATGAATACCCACAGCTAAAATTATTCCCCGCTCGTCAACAGGCGCAATCTTTATCAACGATTGGAATCAGGCATAATCTTTATCACCGCTTGTCATCAGGCGTACAATATACCTTTGTATGAATGGGGCGATGGGTATATCAACGTCTCTTTCCAATCGTTAATTTCAGCTACGCGCTATCGGGCGCACATTTAATCATCGCGCCATCAGGGCGTGATTTTTATCCCCGCATCAACGTGGAACGAACACTATAATAACGCTTGGCGTCAGGCGTAATCTTTATAACCGCCCGTTGAGAAACGGAGATTATATGAACGCTCGACTAAATATGGTTATACTCTTTGTCCCAGACCAAATTTGGTCTGGAATTTGGGTATAGTCTTTGATTTGATCGATAGTTCCTACCACTACGCTTGCTTCTCTTACCAAAAAAATGGGTTTACTCGCCCACTGCGGTTGCTCTAACAGTTCAAAGCATTACATAATTTTATTTCCAAATATCATATCTCATAGTAATGTAGATAACCATTGAAAATTATATTTAAAGTACAACGCACATGTGGAGAACGATAGTTTCCATACCTGAAATCCTTTTACCTATTTTCCTTCAACTGTTTTGATAGTTGAGTTTCTCAAAGAAATGCTTTCATACCTTGGTCCTTTTGGTAGAAGACTTACACGCTTCTTCTGGAGCACGCATTTTAGCACTCCCAGCATTAACCAATCTTCTTGTTGGATCAAGTAATTGTACCTCAACATTAGATTGGAGCAATCATTAGCACCTCATAAAAGATTGATAATTAAACCATATGCTTTGTGTAATCACAAATCAATTTAAGCACACAATTTTCTTGTTGCATCACAATTATTATCCAAACATGTGATTTAAGTAAATTGATGTTACACAAACATATATAATCCAAGTGATTTTGAACATAAACAAAGTTGATATAAAACTTATCAAAATCATATTATTCCTTGACAAAGTAATACAAATTTACCTCAACAAATAATTATTGCTCTTGTCATAGGAATCGGTTGCTAGCTACATGCTTAAGTTATTATGAGAATTAAATTTCAACTAAATATCCTATAAGTAATCATTACTACAGGTTCCCATGATATTCCAAAAGTGATAGCACATCACTAATCAAATGTTGCTAGACATAATCAAGAGATTACACACATTTCACATTTTCTGGACAGACATGCACAACAATTTTCCAAATATCTTATCTCTCAAACCGCATACCCAAATTAGATAAATCAAAAAGGGTTTAAAGATAAGATCCAGAACTAAATATCTTATTTAGATCAACATTTCCAAAAACTCATAGTTATGCCAGAAAAAATTAATTTTTCAGCAGAGTTTTTCATGCCCGTCAGAAATTTCCAGAAACATATAACGGTTTTGTAAAATATCTAAAAAATACTTTTACAACTCCAAAAATCATGAAATTTTGTGGGGTTAACAAAAACCATGTATATTAGGTTTTGTTAAAAGTATTCAACAAATTTCGTCCTGGGTTAATAGATAAACCCAAAAATCTACAGCTCATCAAGGTTTTAATTTTTGTTCTTTCACTGTTTTTGTAAAATATTTAAAAAATACCTTTACAATTCTAAAAATTACGAAACTTGGTAGAAGTGACAATCAAGATGTCCACTACTTCATTTAAAAGGATTTAACAAAATACCTCATGAGTTAAGAGATAAACTCAAAAACTCTACAGCTCAACAAAACTTTAATTTTTGATTATCTCAATGCCTTATGATTCTTACCAAAAAACTTAGTAGTTTGATTTGTCAACAATATTTTTATTTATTGTTGTTATAAAAATTAAACTAGCACATATTGTCTTTAGATTGTTGGGTTAGTAACAACAATAATGAAAATAAATTGAATAAGCACAAGTGATACTTAGCTTGATTTGCAGCAATTTGGTGGATGAAAACACTTCGAGTAGAATGCGGAGCAAAAATTGATAGAGGCATGTATATGATACGCTGTCCTAAAGACAATATCGCCTGCTATTCCTCTAAACAGAGAGATGCTATAGCTTCATTGGCGAGTTGCCTCCAGGATACAACTATCGTTAGCATTCCTTCTTGTAGCATACAAGAGAACGCCCTAAGAACTTGGCAGTGAAAACAACTCCGTGAAAGTACCTTATTTCACACGAAAAACTCATAGAGAAAAATGTAAAAAAGCGCTTGTATATTTTCTCTCCTACTCTTTTTTTCACCAAAAACAGAGTTAATTTTGAGTTGTTTTTCTCTCAAAAACATGAAAACCAAAAACATGAAGGAGTTCATTTTGTTTTTATCTTTCTATACTGAAAACATGAGAAGATTTTTTTTGTTTTAGTTCTTTTCTCCTCTACTCTCTCTCGTCTACTGCTTCTACTCCTTCAACTGCTAAATCTCTATTCCGAGTTAATGAAAAAGAAGAACCAGAAGGGAAGACATTAACACTGGAAGATATGACGAACAGTAGTGCTACAAAAACAAAACAAAGTAGCAGAGGCAACTTGTAGAAACATTTTTTATGAACAGACTTTTTGTTTTCAAGTAAAAAATCCATCAAGTCCCATAAGGTGTGTTATTATTTTATAATTTTTATTTCTTGCTATCAGAACGCTACTCAAGTATATAGATTGCTTTTGGTTTCATTTTTTTATATAAAAAATGTCTTATTATTGTTAAAGTGGATGCAAATGCCACCACCGACCCACTAAATTTAAAGTGTTCAATGAATTCAAATATTATTGTTTCTAATACCTCTTCTTTTCCTTTTTCTATCATGATAAGTTCCGGTTATCAAAAGAAATGTTGTTCCATGAGAAAAAGCATCCAATTCCTAGAATCCAACATACTAACGTCGTTGTATGCTTTCCCTCTCCTTTTAACTAATATAATTTCCAAAAGTTAGAAAAGAAAGACGCTTCACGAGGAGCTGTCATGAAGACCGTATAGCATGCGCGACAGGAAGATGCTTCACGATGTCATGAAGACCGTAATTCAATTTTAGTAAAAAATATAGGATCTTAATGCACCCGCACCGGACGGACGGCGGCGGCGTGCGTGCATCGGTGCGAAGCACCGTGCTTACGGGAGAAGCAACCTTGCTATAGTCTAGGTCTTCCCCCACACATAAAAGTATAGAGACCCAAAGGGTCATGCCCTTTAGGCAAAACCCATGGTATTTAAGTCTAAAACTCCAAGGATTTTAGTCTATGTGGGACTATTGTTTTATACATTCAAATGAAAAAAACAACTAGAGGGCAATAGGTCTAGGGATCAAAACATGGTCCAAGTTTTCCAAACCCCGTTTTTTCTAACAGGATCAAGCCACCATTCAATCGAAAACCAAATCGGGCAGAAAACAGTCTCTTCCAGCTACCATTCTCAACCGCTACAAATCGATTAACCAAAGAACCCATCTTTATAGATTAACCACCAACCAAGCCAACATATTCACGATTATTCCAGGACTCGCGCCTCAAGACTTCAATTAGACCTATTCATTCCACATTAAAAAAAAACTTTCTCATCTGTTGCTGATTCATACAATTATAGAGACCACCACTGCTTCATTCGACCAAGATACAGTAGGAAATGGAAGCCGTGAACCTCATCTCTTCTCCCTCAAACTTAAACCATCTATGTACTCATTTTCTTATCTCATTCTTTCTCACAAAATTGCTACTGAATTTTTTTTCTGTAGATGAGAACTCCACCTGCTTGGTAAGGAACAAAACGTGTGGAAAAATGGTGCTACATCATCCATTTTATTTGATAATCCACATTTTATGGATAAAAAGTGCCACTATGGGAAGAATTTAGGTCCAGATGATACTCCACTAATCTATGGAGCACGTTGTGGAGTAGTCCATCCGGTCACTAAATGATCAGATATGTCATCCGGACACTGAGTGTTCGAATATTTTTTTTTCCTCATCCGGTCACTCAGTGACCGAATGAAATAATTTTATTTATCAATCCGGTCACTTAGTGTCCGGATGAGTATTCAAAAAATTTCAGGAAAAAAATGACCGTTGAACGGTCGGAAATTCCTTTGATAATGATGCAACTAAGCCTTGCCACGATGACCCAAAGTCCAAAGACGACGATACAAATCCTTGCAATGACAAATAAAAGTCCGACGATGAAAGTAGCCCAACGACGATGGTGGTGCAAAATACACCGATGATAGTGCCAAGTCCTTTGATAATGAACACTTATGCCGATGATACAAGTCTTGCAATAACCATATAAAATCCGACGAAGAAGATGTAAATCCAGACGATGATTCAAAACCTGATGATACTATTAAACAGAAGTACAGTCCCTTCAAGAATATAGCTTCGGTCTAACTCCGATGATGTAGCTCCAGTCCCCGGTGAATTTTCCAAAGTCTTATGCAGGTACATCGACTGGGTTCTTTATCATCGAGATGCGGCCAACTAAAAATGACTGTTGACCGAATGGAAAGAAGCTTTTTCATGAGTTTTTTTTTTTAATTAAAAAGGAAATGTCATCCGGTCACTGAGTGGTCGGATGGGTATCCGGACATCTGGTGGTCGGATGGGTATCCGGACATTGAGTATTCGGATGGAGAATCAGTTTAATTTTACCACAGTAGCTTTTGACTCCACAAATTCTTGAGGGTCCACAAATATATGGAGAGTCATTGAGTTATGGATGGTTTTAGCTCCACACCATAAGAATTGCCCTAACACACCCCACAATATCCGTTGAGCACTTGAGCTCTGTCTCTTGGTCCCATGAATAACTTGAGTGGTGCTGATATATATAAATACCAGGCCAGCCACATTTAGTCATCTTTGTTACAAACGACAATTAACTTTTCATTTCGCCGTTTATCTTCCCAGTGATCGGATTCCTTGTAATTTCTACAAGTGGCTTAAAACAATATTATTAACTCAATAACTAATCCTAGCTACTGTAATTATGGGTATAAAAATATCGCACTTACGTGCTTATCATAACCGCTCGATCACAATCTCTAATGGGACAGGCCTAGCTTGCTATTGTACTCACTACTATATATTGAAAGTTTCAAAATAATATTTTAGATCGCAATACCCTATCACTTGTGGTGGTGAACATCAATATAATAATTTGATAAGAGTCTTACGTTTACCTCCAAAATGTTTCCATGAAGACTCTGAATGCGCGAAGACTTCTTTAATCGAATTGTAGTTGATGTAGTATTGCGTAGTATTTCCAAGGAGACATGTTAATATGTATTAACATGTCTCCATTGAGATTTCTTTTCCTTTTTATTCTCTTTTTGTTTTTCTTTCCATGGTTTTCCAAACTTGGTCGTTGTTTTTCGCTTTATTTCCTTTGGTTTTTAGGGTTCATGTTCTTCTCTTAGAGTTTGCTTTTCGATGAGATGCTTGAATCTGTTTGCTTCACGACTGCAACCCCTTCTTCACATGAGCCCTTCATTTCTTTGTCCTCCATAGTTTTAGCTACAACAGATGACGGGTTTTGTCATTGCCCCTTCAAGAAACTTCATGGATGTCGGAATGGAGTTAACAGCTGAGGCTATGCTAAGGGCTCTTTGGTGAAACATTTGCATGACATGCATTTGTTCTCTGATGATAACATATCTATCTGCAGAGAGATGATTGCAAATAATCTGAGTATATATGATGCGTGGGAGAAAGCTCTTTCTTGTTTATGTATGTGGATGTGTTGTAGATCTGTGCAATTGCATACTTGGAGAATGCCATGCAAGGGTCGAGAGGGAGTTGCGCATGGATGTATCATCACTGGACCTCTCAACGGTGTAGGTGCTGATTTCTTAATCCATGGTTTAGTTAAACCAAGTGAGGACAGAGACTGCTTAGCTACAAGTGCTTCAGGCTGTGATTTTATGGAGGTTTGTTGTACCCATTCTTCTACAGTTTGCAAGGGATATGATGGTGTTAATGTAGGAATTCTTTCAACTGATTTACTCAATGCTGTGCTCCAACGACAGTTCACTACTGTTACCTACATACCGCATCAATGCAGACTTTCATTCTCTAAAGCGCTGAAGGTTTGTCTTGACAGGATCATTGTTAGTCCAGGTAATCTTTCAGCATGGTTACAATTTGTCCTTCTTCCTATCTGTACTCTGACGTTATTCAATCCGAGAAGTGATGCCGAGGAAAAATCTGGTAATAGAAAGCGACTACAAATCGCTGCTATCAATCAAGCACTTTAGGTTTGGAAAGATCCCAATGGGTGCTTTGTCCTGGTGAACAAACTGCTACATCAACCAATTCGTTTGAGGACTAAGAATACAGATTCGAAGAAGCCTGGAGTGGCTAATATAGTGTCATATCAGAAGAAGATAAGTTGCATCCATTTTGCTGCTGCAATCCATGTACTATCTTCATATGGGTTGGCTCCTTGTAATGAAGATACATATAATGATCTGCAAATTAAGCACCCATTAGCGCCTCCTCCAACTGTTCCCGTCGATGATGTTATGGTCGGCCCAGTCATTGTAGACTCTCGGACAGTTTTGGGAGCTATCAAGAGCTTTCCAAAATGCACATCGTGTGGCCGTGATGGTTTACGTGCGCAACACTTAGTTGATATGATGAGTGGGGATGCAACAGCAATTGCGGATGATTTACTCGCCTCGATTACTGAGGTTGTCAATCTTTGGTTGGCCGGAAAATGCCCTGAGAGTTTAGGTGAGTTCATTGCCAGTGCGCCCTTGGCTCCGTTGCTTAAACCTGGGGGTGGTATTAGTCCAATTGCAGTTGGTACGGTTTGGAGAAGACTGGTTTCGAAAGTGGCTTCCTCCTCTGTTGCCAAAGAGATGACTTCTTATCTAGGAGACTACCAATTTGGTGTTGGTATACCGGCTGGGGGGGGGGGGGAGAGTATCTTGCATACGGTTAATCGCTTATTGGAGATGAAAGGTCAATCGGACAAAATGTCAATGTTGCTCATTGACTTTTCTAATGCCTTCAACATGGTGAGCAGATATCATCTCATCAAGGAAGTTCGTCTTCATTGCCCAGGTATTTCTCGTTGGGTAGAATTTTGCTACTTGCAACTTGCTAAGCTTTATTACGATCAATATATTGTCTTGTGCACTTGGAGTTCAGCAGGGAGACCCCCTCGGTCCCTTGTTGTTTGCATTGACACTTCACCCCTAAGTGAAGGTTATTCTTCTCGATGCAATATCAATTTACACGCCTGGTACCTTGATGATGGTAGAATTATTGGTGACACACTGGAGGTAGACAAAGCTTTGAGCATAATCGAAACTGAAGGACCAAATAGGGGTCTACATCTCAATATAAATAAAACGGAAGTCTTTTGGCCTTCCACTGATCCTAGAAGCACAACTGATGGTGTTTTCCCTTCAGATATTGGTAGACCTGCTAATGATGTTTAACTTTTGGGTGGACCGGTGAGTTTGGATTTGAACTTCATCAGTGATATGATGCTGAAAAGGGTGAACAAGACTGTTCAACTTATGGATGCAATCAAGAAACTCAAGGACCGTCAAAGTGAGATGCTTCTACTTCGCAATTGCACTGGTGTATCTAGATTATATTTTGTAATGTGAACTACCAATCCTGCAGCTCTGCAATTATCCACTGATCTTTTCGATGACCATTTACTTAAGTACTTGAGACTACTAATCACTGGCGACGACGCGGGGTTTGGTCCTTTACAACAGATATTAGCTACTTTGCCTATCAAAGATGGTGGACTTGGAAGTTACACCATGGCCGACACTAGTACCTACCATTATCTCGCTTCTCAAAGTCAGACAACTTCGGTGCAAAAGGCGATCCTTGGTGATTTATTCTCAACAAACACAGTTCATGCTTATTAGCTGGCTCTCCAGAACTTTATCCAGGTTTGTGGGTTACCTTCTACTTACTGTATCGATGATACTACCCCCCTTTCCATGCACTCCCTGGCAGTCACTTATTATGATGCAGTTAAGAAGCAAATCCCATACCAATTTTCTATGTCTGTGAGAGATTCCATTTTGTGGCAATATAATTGTGTCAAGCACGCACAATATTATCTAGGGATATTTTGATCCAGAGTTGCATTTGGGTCCTAGAAAATTTGAAATTAGAGTTTGGGTCCCAGGACCAAAGTTGACCGTCTTGACAGTTACCAAATTAAAATTAATTTTAATAAGTTTATAATTAGTTAACGGTGCCATTTACCGTTAATACTTGATTCACACTTGAATTTTTTTAACCGTTTAAATTCCTATTTATGACACGTGGACGGTTACAGATAATTTATTTAGGAAGACAGATGTGAGTAGTTGATCTTCATCTTCCTTATCATAAGCATCACATGACTATTATCAACATTTAATCGAACACCAGTCATGCATCATCTACATAAAATGAACTCGTCAGTCGTCACCAACAACTAGAATTTTTCTATTACAGTAGCTTGTCAATACAAAGATTAACTCAATACCAATTCGTAATATCTCCAAGCCCAATTGAATCAGTGAACAAAAGTGACTTCGTTTGATTAGAATGATATTTTACCTAAATAAAATTCCTAATCGTCGTCAATCTCTGCATAGTCCTTCACATTCTGATCAAAATTAATACCATATTTCTCTTGGATTACTTTATAAAATCCACTTGACCCATTCAGATAAACCCCATCAATCATTATCATAAATTCCTTTGTCTGGATTTCTTATAATTCATGTTCAAACCCAAAATCAACAAAACTTCTCAGCTTATCTCGTATTAAACCGTGATCCTAGTTTTTTTTTCCTTCATTTTCAGACAAAAATCCCCAATTTAATCACATCTTACGAACCGTAGGAGAAAAAAGAAAAAAAAAGTCGGATCTGTTTGTACTGTAAGAATTTAGGTGTTCTAATCTCAGCCATTCGCTACAGGAGTATTATGATGGTTCCATATGTCTAACGGAAGAAGAATGGCCGAGTTAGTAAATAAACTAAACACTACTATTATTTTGGTCATTTAACTATTTAATCAGATCCTTTAACTGTCAATGTGGTCAACTTTGGTCTTGGGACCCAAACTCTAATTTCAAAGTTTCTAGGACCCAAATGCAACTCTGGTCACTTTTTTGGGACCCAAAATCAAAATATCCCCATTATCTATTAGCTATACCTATTAGCGGTCTTAATCAGTGCCTTGGGCCTAGACAGTCCAGAGTTGTGCTTTGTTATCGCCTGGGCATCCCACTATTTTTTTGAGGGTGGCCAATGCACAAGTTGTAACAGATATATTGACATCTCTGGGGACCACGCACTTCATTGTGCTAAAGATGTTGGAATTAAATTTCGACATGATCTTGTTCGTGATATTGCTGACATTTGCTACAAAGCTGGTGTGCCTGCACGCAAGGAGGTTTCTCTTGGTTTTCTGTCCGATGATGACAAAGACTTGAGGCCTGCTAATATCCTTGTTCCCAACTGGGGAAACAGAAAAGATGTTTGTATGGATGTCACAAGTGTATCGCCCTTTACTGGTGACGGTATTCGCTCTTTCGTTCCAGGAAAGGCTATTTCTAGTGCGGTTTCACGCAAAAGCATTAAATACTTGGACAAGTTCATTTCACATGGCTACGGTCTGGGTATCCTAGCTTTCTCTACTTTGGGGGAACTTGGCGAAGATACTTTGTGTTTTTTCAAGCGTTTGAAAAACTGTTTAGTTAGCAACGACGCAAGTAGTGGTTTTGGTAGTTTTATTTTTTATAGACTAGGTATTTCTATTCAAAAAGGAGTTGGAGCCTAGCTTGTCGCTAGGCTACCAACCAAAAGTTTTGTATGATCTATTATTTTCTATCATCGAGAATTATTTTTATGTATTCTTTATTTTGGTTCAATAAAAGATGCAGTTGGAGTTCTTGGGTTGATCCCAATAAAAAACTCAATGTATCCATTTAAATATTAACTTACTGAGATATTATATGCTTTGACGAATACTTACGTATAAGGAAAACTACAATCTCGCAAACAACTCATAAGTATTGTAAGACTATAATAAAATATATTTGGTATAGAAAACCTAAGGCCAACAACTGCAATAGATGTTGCATTGTTAGTCTAGAAGGATAAACAACAAGGATATCTAGGAATATAGTAGGTAACATTAATGATAATATGCATTGGTAATGAAAATGGTGTCCAACGGTATATGAATAATTATATATTGGGCAAATAAAAAGCCTAACTATAATATTAGAGGCGATTGTATCTTAACGTGGCATGCTTTCTTTGAAATTCCAAGATATAACAATGATATTAATGTGTTAAATAGATCGCACGATTTTTAAGATCTTATTGGTGAAAGAGTGGCGGTCTACTGCAATTTTTTTTTATAAATTAAGAGAAACATAATGTAATCTTTATTAAATCTAGAGTCATGGAATACAAAAACTAATGGCTTATTCCTCTATCTAGAAAATGCCTACTATTTAGCCAATGACATTTATCAACCACTGGCGAATTATAGTTAAAACCATTTCTCACCTAAATATTCTCAAAAATATTTTGTTTTTATATATGTAAGAGCAAGTCTGAGAAGATATGGAACGCGCATTGGGGATAGTTCGAGTTTGTTTTTCCATAATGAAAGGGCCGATGTGATTGTGGAATTCGAAGATAATTTCTTATGTAACGAAAATTTATATCATCTAACAAAATATGATTGACGAAGATTTATGTCTTCTAGGAGTATATCCACATGAGTACAACTCACGCCATCATTAATTCCAAGATCAGAGTCAACAACTATGACGATCATTAATTAAACAAGGATGTGAGAATGTTAACGATCGTAATGACTTTGTTGTTGTTGTTATCTAGATAGCATATTATATGCCTGTGAAAATACGAGGGTACCCAAATACACCATAATCTTTTAAATATCAACCTATAAGTCCGATACCAAGTGTGATCGTCTATGGACAAAATCGAGACATTTTGACAACTTGATATTTACTTGATAATAGTTACGGTCTGAAACCGATTTACTATAGGATCAATAACAAGTGATTATGAATTAATGCACAAGTGTGTTTACTTTATTATAATATAAACAATTGTAACGTGAAAGTAAAGTAAATAACACAACACAAGGTTTTGTTAATGAGGTAACCGCAAATGCAGGAAAACCCCGGGACCTAGTCTAGTTTTGAATACTCTCAGAATTAACCCACTATGTAAAATCTAACGCCAACTTCGTATAGTTTAGACCAAGTAGACTACCCCTAGCTACTTAGTTTCCTCAGTATCCCTGCGTATTCGACCTTATGGTCACGCGCGTGAATCTCAAGACAGAAGTCACTATAATTTGCTTTACTTAGTAAAGTCTTTATGTACTCAACTCCTTTAGATCGTATTCCAAACAGTAAAGGAATAAACTATTTGGTAACCACTTAAATTATCTTTATTATAAAACATTTGTTGAGTAGTCGACAAAGACTCTTCTATTTAATCTAATAAAATCCTTTGCCGATCTATACGACTTTCTGATTAAATAAATCTAATTTAAGTCGGATTCCAGCCGATCAAGATGTGTGCACAAATTCACAAGATACGAAAACTAATAAGAAAATATTCTTTATTTTCAAATCTTCAATTTCCTTCTCAATAACCTGCACAACATAAACTTGAATCCTCTTATAATCAATCACGCACAGAATGGAGTCTGTTAACAATGGATTATCACAAGATGTATTTAGATTTACAAATAGTTCCAAAGATCCCGTCTATACTTTGATCTAGTTTGAGTGACCCTTATGTCAGAAGAGAAGGCTCTCAAGAATAATCAAACTAGGTGCGATCAAAGTTTCAACAAACATTAGTCAGTCAAATCAATAATCGAAACTAAAATAACAATGCAATTATCTAGTTTCCCACCAACGGTACTCATAGAGCTTCTTGATCTCACAAAAGTCTTTAAACGAGCATTCGTAAGAGATTTCATCCAATTAGGGTACTTTCCTCTCCGGATAGACGACTCGACCAGAAACAACACGAATGAAGTTTGTCTAGCTGTTAGGATAGTTTGAAAGAAATACAAACTCAAGCATTTATAGACCAAGGTTGTTTGGACACCATGGAAATTCCAAAATCGAAATATTCAATAAAATACCTAATTTCGATTTTCCTATTTCCAAATAAATGTCAAACAATATTTCTGAAATCTCTCCTAGAAAGTTTCTTTTATTAGTTTAACATATTAAATAATAAACCTTTCAAGAGGATATGCTTTAATTGTTGGTAATTAAAACATATATATTTGAAAATCATAATTAAATGCTTTTCAATATTTCGGTTTGGGATCACCTTGAGAATCAAGGACTATCTTTGAACAATAAATAATAAAAGTTGTACAATGTTCAAATAATATCGATATCTAGAAGTTTCCTGTCTTAGCAAACCCTAATTCCTAATTCACCCACAACTTGAAGAAATGTGTGAACTTTGGAAACTCGGTTTTGCTCATGGAGCCTGTTATACCATGACTCACAATATAAGTTGTGACCGGTTATACCATGCTCCCCAAGATGTGACCGGTTACACCATGCATCCCAATATAGCTTGTGTTCGGTTACATATTATTTCCCAATGTAGCTTGTGATCGTTTACACCTTGCTTCCCAATGTAGCTTGTGACCGATTACACCTTGCTTTCCAAATTAGCTTGTGACCGATTACAACTTGTTACACACTATAGACTATGACCGGTTATACCTTGATTCTCAACATAAGTCAAGATAGGTTCTACCTTGTCATCTTCTATTGGTCATCTGATGTGATTTGAGATGGTGGTAAGAAAGGTTATCGTTCACTCGGACTTGATGAAATTGATTTCAGATTTAATAAACAAAAATAATTAAAATATATATATATATATATATACAAAAGTTGACAAAACGAAGAATTTACTAGGATTGAGGATTCCACCAAACTTCAATTTCATGTATTTCAAATATCAATTCTAAACAATAAGAGATCATAAAATAAAGTTTCATTGACTCTAATCCGTTGCCTAATGTAGATTTCGAAAGTAATGGATGTAAATCTAGAGCATGGGATATCAAAACATTTAAGCTAAGCATGACCCATCAATTGAAATCGCAACCACTCAATGATAATCATAATTCAATTAAATATTAGGTCAAATAGTCATAAAAAGAATTGATAGAATTATCCACATTCGCGAAATTTGGCTTTCTCCATCGTCCCAGTGATGGGGTTTAGCTTCTTATGATGAAAACACACTCAAAAATATAATTCATAGCTCAAATGGTGTTTTTATTGAAGAAAACTAATAAGATAGTGGTTCGAAACGCTTTATGGGCGTCACAGAATCCACTGTTACAAGTACACTTCTGAAAAAATGTTGCAAAGAAGCTATTACAGTATACGATAAAGACTAGTGGTGCTGTCACTGCTTATATGTTGCTGCAAAGACTGTTGCAAAACCGTGAATAAACCACTGTTTATTAACGACATGCTTTGGCAGCTTATTGTTCTTCGTCTTCTTCTCTCCCTGTAGGTGTAGAAAGCTATGAAACTTCTTGTTTTTCATTTTGTTCTCGACCCCCTATCTCTCCATCTGCCTTCTCTGACCACCAAGCACCCTTTAAATACATAGAAGCACCATAAAATCTCAGCCATAACTCGAGAATCACCTTCATTACCCAAGAATAATATTCTGCCATATTTCGGGTATTGTTTCCTTCTGTTAGAGCACTACTCGGTCGAACTCACATGCGTTGCTATCTCAAGCATGTTTGTTTATGTTAGTGATCAAAACTATAAGTCTTGATTTCTAGTCTATTATAACTAAGTCTCAGACTATGATAAAAAGTGTAGTTGAGCTCAAGAACTCCATGACGATCATCATACAAGACGAAGAGCTACTTAAGGAACTGGTGGAACTTCATAGACTAAGAGGTATGTGGAGACTTGAACTTATCTATCACTCGAAAGTTTATCTACTCTATCTCCTATCTTGAGATAAAAGTCGTTTTGCTATATAGACTTTGATTATACACATTTGTTATTTCGAGCCGAGTTTATCTTGCTTATCTATTTCTCGAAATATGTGTTGGTAAGCTTTTGCTTTGGCCAAGTTCATCTTTAACTAGTAACGAAAGTCATGTTATGTTTCAATCACTTAAAAATGGCTTTGACGAAAAATGGTTTGTGAATAACAACTATATAACGTCCTCTAAGAATGTTTCAATGATTGAAATGAGATTTTAGATTATATAACCGTTGTTGGATATAAGCATTGTGTGGAAACACATACATGTAAAAGTCCTTATTTCTTGAACCAAAGTATGCGTACTTTGTTGATCAGGAAAACCGAAACAAGAGTCCGTGAACCCAGTCCGCGAACCTAGCCCGCGTATTGTCGGAGGTTCTCTTCCCTAGAAAATATGTTGGAGTTTATAAACTTTTACAAACTTATTCCGGATACTCAAGTACGCTTACTTAGGTTGGTTATATGTAAAAATGATTATTCGTGAACTCATACTTATATTAACTAAGGAATGCAAGTTTGCAAACCGTGGCTATAAAGTTCATGAATCGATTCGAGTGAATCAAATCGTTTTGCTTTGATTGTGTCTTGTATACTTCTATAAGATCTAAGAAATTGAAAAACTCTCTAACTAGTTCATTTGAGTCATTTAAACTAGTTATGGTGAAGAAGAATATGGTTAATATGAAAGTGCTTATACGGCTAACCATTTGGTTAACTATTGTTGAACCAACAAATGTACATGTTTGGGTACAGTTACACAAACCTAAAAACGTGTATTTTATTTGTGTGTAACAAGCTAAGCTTTCGATCTAACGGTTGAAACATATTAGCTTGAATCTAATCAGGTTTTCATCCAACGGTGAATATTGAATGTTTTGTTACTAAGCTAACAACGATTGCAAACCATGATTTGAAATACAATATAAGGGAAAGCTCTGGCAACTGGGAAACCTAATCCCCACACCTCCTGTGTGATATTAGTTGTATTAGTTAAAGTCAATTCTCCTTTAAACTTAGGTTTCTACCGAGACCCTGTAAGTTAATGACTTGAAGACTTCATTGGAATTGTGAAACCAGACCGATACTACTTTCTTGTAGTTGTGTGATCTGATCTTGCTGATTCTATCGTGTTGAGTACAATCATAATGATTGGCTTGAGATTGATATCTCCGATAGGCAAGATATAAAAGTAATCACAAACATCTTCGTCACATCGTTTGTGATTCCACAATATCTTATTTCGCCGCGTCGATTAAGATTATTGTGAGGTGATTGATAATACTAAGATGTTCTTCGGGAATATATGTCTGGTTTATCAATTGGTTCCTGTTCACTTTGATTTATCAAAAGACGGAACAAAACTCGTAGGTATTTATGTTGGAGACAGATTTATCTATTATCGTAGACTTTTCTGTGTGATACATATTTGTTTATTAAAGTCTCCGACTTTGTGTCGTAGCAACTCTTAGTTGTGGGTGAGATCAGCTAAGGGAATCAAGTACGTAGTATCCTGCTGGGATAAGAGACGTAAGGAGTGCAACTGTACCTTGGATCAGTGTGAGATTGATTGGGGTTCAACTACAGTCCAGACCGAAGTTAGTTTGTAGTAGGCTAGTGTCTGTAGCGGCTTAATACAGTGCGTGTTCAATCTGGACTAGGTCCCAGGGTTTTTCTGCATTTGCGGTTTCCTCGTTAACAAAACTTCTGGTATCTGTGTTATTTCTTTTCCGCATTATATTTTGATATATAATTGAAATATCACAGGTTGTGCGTTTGAATCAATCAATTGGAAATCCTACCTTTGGTTGTTGATTGAAATTGATTGATCCTTGAACATTGGTCTTTGGTACCGTTCAAGTGGTTTCTCTTGTATTAAATTAAACTCGCAGATTTCTATTTGCTTGAGTAAGAATTGAATCAAGAAAGAGAGATATAACTCTTTGATATACTTTATTAAGATTGAGTCTAGTTGATTCTCTTGAAAGTATATTGGAGTTAGTTCATACAGATTCCTAATTGAAATATTGGGTGTGGTTGTTGTACCCCCACTTTTTCACCATCTTTATCTCTTTCACGCGACTGTTAGTGTTTTACACGCTCCAAACAAGTTTAATACGTGTTTCAGGAGAAGTAAAACTATTTCTAGGATGATATCCCCACGTAACTTCCATAAAATAACAATAAACAATCAGGGATATCCACATGCCCCATTTTAACCAAAATCACGCAACTTTCCATATTTTTCTCTAACTGAAAGAATTACCAGTCCTGTTTTACCGAAGCAAGTTGGACCAAAGCAAACTCCATGAACAAATCTCCCCAAATCTTTCCCAAAATCGATTAACAGAACACCGATAATATTTCTCCCCTATTTAGCTTCAACTCCACATAACTTCCTATTTTTTCGAAACTGAAGTGATTACCAATCCTGTTTGGGACTAACAAGATGATACTAATCCATCTCCACGTATGAAACCCCTAAAAATTCGGGCCACAATCAAATCGGAAATTTCACAGGTGTCTGCTCTTGTTTCCCGTCAAAAATCAATTTTAAACCGTGAAGAAAGGGTGCCCCCTCTCCTGAACTGAGGTGCGAATAGCATGTGGTTGTAAATAATAAAGAGGATGCCCCTTATCCAAAATAGAGGTTCGTTTAGCAGTTGTCCTCCGGGTGCCTTTATCAACTTTTCGAGCCGATTTTTTCAAAAATATTTATTTCCCAAAAATATCTAAAAACAAGTTTATTAGTGATAAAATGAGTCCCAGCTAATGTAGTTATGGGTGAAAATGCATCGCACTTACGTACTTATCATCATCCAAATGATATTCAATAAAGAACCGGACCAACATACTTATGATTTCCCTTTCAATTATGAAAAAAGTTCATACATCTACTTCCTTAAGCCAATGTAATAATACATAGTTTCCTAGGATGAAATCACACTTATATCTTACGCACAATCAAGTAACTAAATACATAGATTATGATGATATCGTATTTACGAAGTTCAAAAGATAAACGTTATACTTCGTAATATATTTCCTTGATACTTTGATCATAATGCTATGACCAAGTCTAATCACTAGAGTAATATATATATAGCTTCGCACGTTATGTTTTCAATATAATGCGACTTGAAAGATACGCTAGGAGTGGAAACAAGATCAAGTCAATATTACTAACCTCAAAAGGAAAGATGATGTCTTCGTTGCAGTCGTTACTTCTTCACATTCTTCAGGTCTTCAGAGTAATACTTGTACGTACCAACATTCCTAGACATTCTAGTCTAACATAAAATAAGTTGACTCTAGTAAATAATCAAGCGACTCTAGATGACTTTTGATACTAATATATGACAACCAAACTTGACATACCAACGCTTGGTGAGTTCAACCGATCTATGCTCTAACAACCCGATTATAACTAGTAAAATTATAAATAAAAACACTATAAAGTAGAACTAGTATGTACTAATCATGGAATGAACTTCGCCTAGCTTTAAGGCCAAAAGTTCATATTTATAATAATCATGAAGACAAATCCTCTATGATCTAGTACATCTCAAATACCGCAATTGCTATGTTACAACTCTTACCATGTGGGTGTTAGTTATGACGTTTTGTTCCGCTAATGCTTTATGTGAATAATGGTATCCATATTCTGCCTTTTTTTTTTTACTTCGCTCTAAACAAAAAAATTAGGGTAAAAATGATCATGGTTGTGTCCCTTTGAGTTTGGTACACGCCGCTTGGGTTCATGTGTTTGTTTATTACATTCGTTCTTTCTCTTTGTATCTGTTGGGTTTCGCATGGAAGGGTAAATCAGATAGGGAATTCAGATCTCTGTAGGTAGGGCTAAAAAATGCGTCCGTTCATCGAGATTTCCCCATGACCAGTAGTGGACTAATGGAAAACCGTTTTCCAAAGTGTTTCGGTTATCGGACCATGTATCTTGTGATACCACTGTTGTAACTACTCGTTTATAAATGAATGATGTCAAAGCGTCATTTGAGAAACATTATACTAATTTCCTCGAGGCTCCCTCAATTGTATACGTGATCTCTAATCAATGCACCGTGATTTAAAATTTTCATGATTCTCTTACGAGGAGTCCTTAATTGATGTTCACCGGTTAATCGCTTATGTGAGGCTTGTAGTTTTAATTTAACTTTCTACTTCATTTATTCCTACGCAATTAGAAAATAGCTCTTTTGTTGTTGCATTGGTAATAAAAGAAGTTTTCTTCCAACATTCGATTCAATCTTGTATTTGTAATATTTTTGTTTCTTTTCCGCTTGTTGTATTTATTTTCCTTGTTTATGTTAGCCTGCTCTCTTTTTGCTTTGGCTCAATGTTAAATTGTTCGTCTGCATCGTGCCTTCTTTTTGGGAGGATTCAATTGTCCCTTAATATCCCATCCCACACCAGCGGAAGTAATTATCATTTAATATCTCGGAAGTTATAGTTATCATGGCACGCTCATGTGCCGACTGATGAGTGCCAAATATTGCATATTCATACACCTTTTCATTGGCACTTAACTCATCTTTCGCGCTTCAAAGTCATATATTATCCCAAATTCTGCATTTTTACCATTTTCAAGAATAAATATTTGTATTAATTAATTTTGTGTTTTTAAGTACTAAATAAAGCTTGGAAGAATTGAGAAGACAAAAGAGAAGAAAGTTGGAAGCGTTGCAACAAGCTCGCGCATCAGTGGCAACTTGTTTACAAATTCATGGGATTACACAACCCATGATCCAAAACCCAAGACCCAAATCCATTTCCACCTCACCCCCATTGGATTCTTTCCAAAACATCCACCTCACCCCCATTGGATTCTTTCCAAAACATCCACCTCACCCCCATTCTCTCACTCAATCACTCCCAATTTGTTTCCCACAACCAAATATATTCCATCAATTAAGAAAACATGTTTTGTTGAGTGGATGAGTGCCAAAATTCGTATCCAAGTGCTTGAGGGAATTTTGTGTATAAATAGAGAGGGTTGTTGTGTTGAAAAACCATCCAAGAATAGCTTGTTCATGTTAGTTTATCAAATTTAAGTTTTGTTGTAATGTTCTTCATGTTCTAGTTTCATTTACTAGGGTTTAGATGAAGCCCTAATCTCATTGGTATGTATTCATATCTTGTATCTTGTTCTTGAAAGTTTAGAATTGTTTAAAGATATAATTTAATCCAAGTTTTTCAACATCTTGCTCTCACAATGTATGCCATGTATCCATTGTAGTTAGAATATCTCTATGTTGATTATGCTACAACTCATGCTTAACCAAATATTGATCTTTAGATTAGTTGTGCTTAATTAGACAATTAATGCTTTGGAGAAATACTTTAGTTGTGATTAAATTATCCATTGGAGAAACACCTTAGTTATACGGTAGACTTGAATCTACTATAAGGACAAGAATAATATTACAAGTTGAATGCATATCATAGGTTATTGGTGGATTTGAATACCCTAGTATCCATATTATCATTGTTTACATATCTTGTTATTTGCATCTTTTACTTTTATTATTTCGTCACTTGAAAATCATATCGTCGTATCGACAAAATCAAACCCCTTTTGGTTACTCTCTGAATCAGGATTTAGAATCAACTTCTACACTCTCCAAGTCTCTGTGGTTCGACCTGTGCTTGCCCTGTGTTGCTTGTCGACACTGTGCACTTGCAGTATACACAATAATAGGTATCTTTCCGAGCCTACCACCGACACATATTTGCAAGCAGGTAACATCCATCCTACCCAAGTTATACATATGTGGCTCTTGCATCAGATTTCTTAGATTATCCTAATTCAAGTTCATTGCTTTCATTAGGTTAAATTTGGGTGATTTTTGTTCTAAATTATTTAGAGATAAGGATTCAAATTGCGGCTCTTGCTTACTTAAAGATAATGGAAGTTTTACACAAGTAAGCCCGCGATGGAAGCTGTAAGATTATTAACATATAGAAAGATAAAATATTGAGTTTTATTTGTTAATAACACGTTTGATGATAGAAGATGAAACATCTAACCAGTATTCTTATCCACCAAAAATCTATAGTTGTTGTGAAGAAGGATTCATTATTTACAGAGAGAGCAAAAAATTTAGAATCTCAATCACCTTTGTTCAATTGGCAGTATTTCAAACATGTTGTATGTTTGGCCGTTGATTCAAACACCTTTCGAGTGGTAAAATCATTAGGTACTGATAACAATGACCTCATTAAATGATGATACCCAGAGCAGCCAGGCCCAGGTAAATATAGCATTTTCTACCATTGTAGTCTTGTAGATCATATTCTAAATTTCTAACAGTGGTATGTATACCGAATATTATGGTAATTTGAACAGAAATCAGGGGTACTCGAGTAATGAAGAAATCCTGATAGATAGGCCTTGGATTAGACGCGCCAAAAACCTCACGTATTTCTGCAACTCCAAGCTTTACTGTTTTACTTTAATGGCTTCTACTTTTTCTTCCGCCACTATTGCACATAGATACAATACTGTCAATTTCTGCAACACGTTTCACAAAAAATCTTTGATTCCAACCAACTCTTTATTACGCTTTCATTCTCGAACTTTGAGACAACAAATTTCACCAATAAAAACAGTTACCTTCAAAATTCACTGTATTTCTTCTAAAAATTCTTCCCAGGTTCGTAATTCTCTTAAACTTTCTGCTCATTGATTCCTCCTTTAATTATTTCTCTGGGAAATTTTGATACGTGCTTTTTGGTGTTGTTTTTGTAGGAATCATTTCCGGCGACGAATGATGTTCCACCATTCGTATCCTACTTTTCGATCTTTTCTCAATTTTCTCAATTTGGAATCAAGAGATTGGAAAGTGTAATTGCTGTTTTATTGATTTTCATTCAAATTTCATCCCCATTACCTTTTAATAATCTGGAATTGGATGAATCGTTTATATCTCCTGCAAACGCAGTACTTTATTCACCTGATACTAAGGTTCCAAGAACTGGAGAACTTGCTTTGAGGAAAGCTATTCCAGCGAATCCAAACATGAAAGCTATACAGGTTACTTTGATTCACTAATCTGTCTATGTGATATTTTGGTTAGATCTGAAAGGAAATTCTAACGTTAGTTTTTTTTTTTTTTTTTTGGTTTATGTTTCAGGAATCGTTAGAGGAAATCTCATACTTGCTGAGGATACCACAAAGAAAACCATATGGCACAATGGAGGGTAATGTAAAGAAAGCTATAAAGGTATTATTATTGTTGTTCTTTATGATTCATCGAAAAATATGCTAGATATCAGAAAGATTTTAACTATGAGTAAATCAATGGTCGAGTGATTTTTAGTTGAGAAAGAATCCACCTACAAGGAATATTTGATAACCCAATTCAAGTACATCATTCCAGCTAGCTTAGGCGTACAGGGTACTGTGTTCTCTTTCATTATCTGAGCTTGTATCTAATGGTTTTCAATTTTGAAATCTTTGTTTCAGATAGCAAAGGATGAGAAAGAATCCATCTTCAGCAGCATGCCAACAGATTTGAAGGAAAAGGGTTCAGTACTATACACATCACTACTAGAAGGGAAGGTATGGTAAAATGTGTTTTACCATATTAAACTGAAAGGGGTCTGCTTTCGCTCTCTGTTAAGCAATCACCTAAGAAATTCAGTAGAATTACTGAATGTCCATAAAGAAATACTGTCACTGAAAAATGCAAATCTGACTGAAATGAAGCAATGTCTTGTTCTTAAATATCCTATTTAAAAACATTCCATCTGTTCTTAGAAACATCTTTTAACATTAGCTTACTTAGTACTTCTATGCTTACTAACATGATCCAAACGAGTATTTACTTTCTTAAAACCTAACTAGCTGGTTTCTTCTTTTCCATCAAGACAATTGTTAATCGGTGAAGTTCCCTTCTGATAACATAAATGATTAATTGATTGGTGAAGTTTATCATCCTCTGCCAACGACCTGGGTTCTGGTTAGCTATAAAAAAGAAAAACAAATCTTGTCATTTGGGTATTGGTTACAAGTGTATGTAGCGGTACAGATTACTGAACGTATGGGATATAGTCTTCTTGGTTGTTATTCATTTCTTTTGCAATCTAGTAAGCTGCCGGATTCAATCTTATTGTTTACCTTTTGTTGTCTAGGGAGGATTGCAGAGCCTTCTTAATAGTATAAAGGAAAAGGACCCGGATAGGGTATCTGTTGGTCTTGCGTCTTCCCTTGATACAATAGCAGAACTGGAGCTTTTGCAGGTGACCAACTATTATAATCTCAACATTTTATAGCTTGTGTATATGAAATCCAGCCGGGCAAACATTAAATGGATTAGACCTTGTTTCTTGTAACTTTCACTTGTTCATATTTTGCATTTTATGCTAATAGATTATTTTTTTATAAGAGATGCATGCAAACTTTTATTTTTTATGCCAGGCTCCTGGACTTTCATTTCTGTTGCCCGGACAATACTTGAAATACCCAAGGTTTGACTTCTCCGCGATTAATACTTCATATGTGATATGTACATTAGTTCATGTTTCAAGAATATATTTAACGATGTATCTGTGAACCTGTCTGAAACAGCACATACATATTTGCACGCTTTCATAAAGTAAAATAGTGAAATAGGATGTTCTAGTGAAAAACCCTTTTCAAGTTGAATACTCTGATTTAAACGTATTATCTTGTTTAGGAGTTAAAAGCTTAATCGTAATGAGGGATAGAAAATGTACCTCAGATCTTGTAACATTTGTTGCTTCATTGTATCCATCTTCTCACACTAGAACTATAATGACATGTAGGGGATGAAGCGATGCACACATTTATCTGATGAATTTTACCTCATCTTGAGGAAAATTCAAGATCTTAGACATTGGAGTCGTTACATTTGGATATAATCTGCAGGCTTACAGGGAGAGGAACCATTGAATTTACCATAGAGAAAGGAGATGGCTCAACGTTTTCTCAAGTAGCTGGTGCTGAACCTAAAAGCCAAGCCACAATTCAGGTTTGATTTACAATTCCCAGTACAGAACAATCAGTGTATGATGCTGCTGGTTTCCTTTAATGATGCTATTGGTATATGTCAACCAATAAAGCCTTCTCTCGTGGGACTTATTTGGTAGAGGATAATCCATTTTCGCTACTCGGCATAACTTTTATATTACCTTCTGCTTGTAAAGACCATGGTCTATAACTTCACTGTAGGTTGCCCTGTCAAATCCAAGTAGTTGTACCCAGGGAAACTGTGCAAACTAATAGTCATATCCAGGATCCCAGGAGATGGCCAATTAACTGAGCGGCGGAACCTAATAGCAACAAATAAGTTCAGCCACATGTATCTAAAATCATCCATTAGATTGGATACGACTTTCCTTGATGTTTAGTTGAATGTGGAGATTTTTGCAGGTTGTTATTGATGGATATTCAGCTCCATTGACTGCAGGGAATTTCGCAAAACTGGTAAGGTAGTTAAACCTCATCAGAGCTATATTTTTTACACCAAATTTGACTTCCTTATTGATGGATGTATTCATTTGGGCTTCTTGTTTGCATTTTTTATAGTGCATTTTCTGCACGGCATCGACATAAGCTGAATTTGCAGAACCAGGGGATCTAGCTAGAATCTAGTCTTCCATCTCACTGTTTTTGCATAAGAATACCTAAAAATGATCATCAAGATTCAAGATTGAACATTTTTCCCATTTGGACAATTTCCCAAACAACGTAAGAGATGATTTTTTTTTCAGGTGCTTGATGGAGCATATGACGGGGTAAAGCTAAACACTGTCAACCAAGCAATTCTTTCAGCCAATGATGAGAAGAGCAAGGGCTATAGTGTTCCATTAGAACTGATGCCATCTGGGCAATTCGAGCCTCTGTACAAATCAAAACTAAGCATTCAGGTTAGTTTTGTATGGATCTGTATTTATTTCAGTAGTTAGCCAAAAGACTCTTTAAACATTAACTGATAGTTCTGTCTATTTACACTCTGAAGGATGGGGAATTACCAGTGCTTCCATTATCTGTTTATGGAGCAGTTGCAATGGCACATAGTGATATCTCCGAGGAAGATTCATCCCCATTCCAGTTTTTCTTTTATCTCTACGACAAGAGAAACGTAAGTGATAAAATATTATCTGCTGATTGGATAGTGTAAATTTCTCTCTATGTTGTAACAAAACTGGATAAATCTTGATCTCACAGGCTGGCCTAGGAGGGTTGTCTTTTGATGAAGGTCAATTTTCAGTTTTCGGGTATGTCACTAGTGTTTGTTGAACCTTCTATTCGTAGCTTTTCAGATTTTCATCTCTCTGGAGCCGAAGGATATGGTTCCTTTCTTACACATTAGCTTTGTCATTGAACAGGTACACAACCGTTGGAAGAGATGTACTTCCGCAGATAAAAACAGGTGATATAATACGGTCGGCTAAGTTAGTGGAAGGCCAGGATCGCCTCATATTACCCGACTGAGAACTAATTTCACATCCTGGGTATCAAGTCCATTCTTTCATTTATATAAAATCTAAATGGTGTAAACTTTAGTATTACTCATGTTTTTGCACTTTCTATCTTGTAATACTATCATATGAATATTTATGGCAAGGAAAAGAATCAATTGTTACCTGAGAGGTTTTAAACAATTTCGATCAGCTTCTGCAGGCGTTTCAGCTAATAGTGCTTCTCAAAAAGGAAATTCAGATAGCTTCTAAATGCACTCATTAGAGTAACTAGATCAAGCAGATAAATAGACAAGGCAATAGCAATTATCATAAGACAAACAATTGCAACTGTACTACAATGCCATTCTACACGAGAGAATCAGGGAAGTGTGTAGTTTTCAACCTCATGAACACCTCTCGTTTAACCATGAGACAATATCTTGCCGAATGATTTCAATATTCTCATCAGTCTCTCCATACATTAGCGAATGCATCATACCATCATAAATCTTCAAACTTTTATCCTCGCTTTTAGATTCTTCATAAAGAGCTCGACTCACTTCCGGATCGGTAACAACATCAGCACTTCCATGTAATATAATAAACGGGAGACTCACCTCGGATAATTTGGTGCTCAAATAGTCGGTAACCCGCAAAAGCTCAAGTACTGTACCTAGTCTTGGTTTTCCCATATATCTCATCGGATTCATACCTCCAATAATCTTTTTCTTCTCGATCTTAATAGATTTATCTAAGAGATCTGCAGTAGGAACAATCGCTAACGATGGCATGAATTTTGCAACAAAAGTAAGTATTTCAGGAACTGGCCATTTAGGTTTGACATTATCAGAAATTTTACACATTGGAGCAACTAAAATTGCACCATTAAATCCCTTCGGATCCTTAAAATGAATTAGTAGACAAATAGCTCCACCCATTGATTCTCCATAGAGAAATGAAGGTAATCCATGAAATTCAGATTTCTGTTTAACTGAATTGAAGAAAGAAAAACAATCATCAACAACTAGGTCAACATTTGGTACAAAAGCTTTTAGACCTTGAGATTGACCATGACCTTCGATATCTAAGGCAAAACAGGCGAAACCCATTTGAGCAAGGAAGATTGTAGTATACTGTAGAGTCCAACTGATGTCGTTCCCATAACCATGGACTATACAGATGAGACCACGTGGTGGAGAAGATATAGGAAGCCATGATCGAGTGAAGAGAGAAGTTCCTCTTGGTGATACATAAAAGGATTTTGAGGCTTTTATGTTTTGGGATTTGTAGTATTCTTCTTCTGATTCTGGTGAATTTCCCCAAAAATGGAGGTATTTTGATGCATCCACCATTTTTGGAGAACCTAAAAAAAAGTGATCGTCTCTGTGAATTTCGCGGAAAGACTAGAGAAGAGAGTGAAGACTGGGTCTGGAACCATATATGTGGTTGGAGTGGTAACAGGTCACAGGATATACAATTTTTATTTTGGGGAATTACTTTTTTCAGCCCACAATTCTCAATTCGACGACTCTTGTCTTGAACACTTGTCAATTTGTTGACTCTTGATTCAAAGACTTTGCCAACGGTGCTTGACCAAAGTAGCCGTAGTATGAGCAAAGCTCACTGAAATTCAGTACCATGTGAAAAGGTACGCTTATAGTCGAACTCTGACACAAGGTATCGACCATGTGCGAGTACGACTCAGTGCGTCCCGCCCATTGACCAAATCCGATTCATACCAAACTTGCCCTCTCTAGTCAAGTTAGGTACAATATGTGTGGTTAAGTTAGATTCAAGTGGGCTTGGTCGGTATACCCGGATAGAAAATTGTGGCAGGCTTTCTTCTTTCGAATTAGAGACACAAATCCTGTTTCTATAGTTCTTCAACTCTCTCCAACTTGTTGTATACTTACAACAAATTAACAACAGAATATGAATTTAGTAACTCCTAAATCGAAATTCAGGCCAAATCTGGCTGATAACAGCGCAGCCAAAATATATTTCATTCCTTAACTGCCAAAATAAATTTCTCTTACAAAGCATTTAACAAATCCATGGAACCCTAGAGGGGAGCAATGGATGGCTGACACTTGTCTAACATTTAAAGGGCAGAATCAAAAGTATTAAGGCACGCTACTAAAGCATTTGTGCAGACTTGAACTAGCCGTTACTGTTGAGAGAATGTAACATTGCCTCCCCCCTGAGCAACATCCTTGTCCTTAAGGATGATTCTAGGATAGTGTACTTTGATGTTAGAAACAGCTTCCCAAGTGGCATTCTTTGGTGAGGAATTAGTCCATTGAATCAAGACTTGCCGGATTAGTTTGTTGCCAATGAACACAGTCCATGTATGCAATCCTTTCTCAGGAACTATAATGATTTCTCCATGGAGATCCACCATTGGCAGTGTAGGAGAAGGAATAATCTTGGCACCAATGTGCTTCTTCAACTGAGATACGTGGAAGACTGGATGAATACGGGAATGAGAGGGTAGTTCCAATTTGTATGCTACTTTCCCAACTCTCTGCAGAATTGAAAATGGGCCATAATACTTAGCTGAAAGCTTGGAATTGCGCCTTACTGCAACAGATGCTTGTCTGTAAGGTTGTAGTTTAAGTTACACCAAATCACCCATAATGAAAGATCTTTCAACTCTGGAATTATCTGCATACAACTTCATCATTTCTTGAGCCTTGTGGAGAGATTCCTTAAGAAAATCCATCATTGCTGCTCTTTCCTTGAGATAAGTTTCTACAGTAGCTACATAAGTGGTGGCAGTAGAAGGGAATGTCATGTGTGGTGGTGAATATCCATAGAGTGCTTGGAAGGGAGACATTATTAAGCCTCTATGGAAGCTGGTGTTGTACCACCATTCAGCAAGTGCAAGCCATTTAGTCCAGTGACTAGGCCTATGGCCAATGATGCATCTCAAGTAGTTTTATAAGCAAGCATTCACCCTTTCAGTTTGGCCATCAGTTTGAGGGTGATAAGTTGTGCTTAGGTTTAAGCTAGTGCCCAAATCTTTGAATAGATCTTGCCAAATATTGCTGGTAAATATTTTATCTCTGTCAGATACAATTGAAGAAGGTAAACCATGAAGTTTGAATACCTGATGGAGGAATGCTTTTGCAACAGAAGCATCTGTATAAGGATATTGCAGGGCAATGAAGTGTGCATATTTTGTTAATCTATGCACAATGACCAAAATCACACTCTTTCTGTCACTGATAGGTAAACCTTCAATGAAATCCATAGTAATGTGATGCCAAGAGTGATGTGGAACAGGTAGAGGTTGTAGAAGACCAGCATGAGTAGTTGAATCACTCTTATTTGTCTGACAGATATCACAGTGAGACACAAATATTAAGATATCCTTCTACATTCCTGGCCAATAAAAATGGCCTTTGGCTCTCACATAAGTTGTTTGTATGCCAGAATGACCTCCTACAATAGAAGCATGCAATGAAGTTAGAATTTTTTCCCTGGCAGAATGACCGGAGCCAAGATAGATTCTATTTTTTTATCTCAAAATACCTTCCTGAAAGGTGAAATGAGCAGCAGATTGAGGTTGCAGCAGCAGTTGGGAAGTTAGTTGTTGGACCCTTGCATCGTTCTCATAGCTTAGTAGAACATCCTGTACCCAAGTTGGTGTAGAGAGTGACAAAGAATTCCACTGAGCTGAATTTAGAGGTCTCCTGGAAAGAGCATCAGCTACAACATTGTCAGATCCCTTCTTGTATTGGATTCCATAATCAAAGCCAAGCAATTTAATAAGCCATTTCTGTTGTAAGTTGGTGGTGATTCTCTAATAAAGGAAGTACTGAATGCTCTGGTGATCAGTTTTGATAAGAAATTTGTTACCTTGCAGATAATGTCTCCATCTTTGTACTGCCATTACAATGGCTAAAAACTCATTTTCATAAGTGGATAATGCTTGTGTCCTTGGGCCTAAGGGTTTGATGAAGTAAGCAATGCGTTTATTGTCTTGAAGTAGAACAACTACAATACATATATCACTCTCAACCACAAATTGCTTAGTGAAATCTGGTAAAGCCGATATGGGAGTTTGAGTCATTGGTTCCTTGAGTTTGTTGAATGAAGTGGTGGTTGTTGGGCTCCAGATGAAAGAATTCTTCTTGAGTAAGTCAGCTAATGGTTTACTGATAGCTCCATAACCTTGTACAAACTTTCTATAGTAGCCAGTAAGGCCAAGAAAACCCCTGAGCTCTTTAATGTTGGTAGGAAGTGTCCATTGTTGCATATAAGAAATTTTATGAGGATCAGCAGAGACTCCTTAAGATGTGATGATATGTCCCAAATATTCCAAGGAAAGCTGACCAAAACAACATTTAGACTGTTTTTCAAATAGTTGATGTTGTCTGAGGAGAGAAAAACCAGTCTGAGGTGTTCCAGATGTTCAGTCATACTAGAGATGTAAATGAGAATATCATCAAAGAATACCAGAACAAATTTTCTTAAAAATGGTTGAAAGATTTCATTCATAAGTGCCTGAAATGTTGCAGGAGCATTTGTCAGCCCAAAAGGCATAACCTTAAATTCATAATGGCCCTGATGTGTTCTAAAGGCTGTTTTGAAAATGTCCATATCATGTACCCTTATTTGATGGTAACCAGCTCTAAGATCAATCTTTGTGAAGATCACTGCACCTTTCAGCTCATCCAATAATTCATCAATGATAGGTATATGAAATTTGTCCTTAATAGTGATGTTGTTGAGGTTTTTGTAATTAACACAAAACCTCCAAGAACCATCTTTCTTTTTTACTAAAAGTATAGGAGAAGTAAAAAGGCTGTGGCTAGGTTTAATAATGCCAGTTTGAAGCATTTCTTGAACTAGTTGCTCTACCACTGATTTTTGAATGTAAGGACATCTATAAGATCTTTGGTTCACAGGAGATGAGAGTGGTTGTAATGGAATTGTGTAATCTAAACTCCTTTTTGGAGGCAGTTGAGTAGGTTCCTGGAAAATGTCAGTGAATTCTTGTAATAAGGAAATAAGGGGTTTAGGAGTAGTTGTGGGTGTAGTAGTGGCAGAAATAGAAAATAAATGACCCATAACACCATATGTAGTTTTGGCAAGAAATTTCTTAACTGCTGAACCACTCATCATGAGTAATTTGCTGGTAGGTGTAACTCCTTATAATGTGATCTTCTTATGATTATATGTAAAAGAAATGCTGAGCTTGGAGAAGTTAAAAAGCACATCACCTAATGTCCTGAGCCAATCTGCTCCCAATACAATATCACAACCTCCCAATGGTAAGACTCTCAGATCTTATGTAAACTTATGCCCTTGCATACTCCATTGAAGCATTGAACACATGCCAGTACTACTTGTTTGGTCACCATTAGCAACAACGAACAACATTGGAATAGTAGGAGTAATATGGCAGTAAAGTTGAGAAGTTAAAGTGCTATCAATGAAGCTAGTGGTACTACCAGAGTCAATTAGAATGAATACCTTATGCTTCTTAAGAACACCAGGGATTTTTATGGTGTCTCCTGTAACTGCACCAGTGAGAGCATGAAGTGATATCTCCATGTCAGAGTTAATTGGAGACTCAATAGCTTCCTCAAATACTTCCTCCTCTTCTTATGCATATTGTGACTCAGCATTGTCCATTTGGAGCATAAATATTTTTTTTTTACCCTTGCAAAAGTGGCATGGCCTATAAACAGCATCACAGTTATATCATAAACCTTGATCTCTCCTCTTCTGCATTTCTTCAGGAGTAAGTCTCTTTATGGTGGGGCTGGCAGAGTTGGATTTGGATTGAGAAGGAGAAAAATATTTTGGAGTAATTGGTGCAGATTTAGGGGAAGTAAGTATGGGTTTAGGAGGAAAATTTGGTGAAGGGTAATGTATGTTGTTATGAAAGGAAGTATTGAATGATCTAGTGAAGGGCTTAGTAGTTGCAGATGCAATATTAACTTTCTACTCTTGTAATCTAGCTAAGGAAAAAGCTTCAGATAAAGTTTCTGGTTGAAACATAGCAGATTTACCAATTTCCTCCTTTAAACTACTAAGGAAACTCATGATAAAATAAGCTTCAATAAGTGTTGGATTCATGTTTAACATCAAAGATTTCAAAGATTCAAACTCTTCATAATAATCATCTATGGTTGAATTTTGAATAAGTTTGTTAAAACTCCCCAAATTGTTTTTCCTCAATGGGGTTTTCAAAACGAGCACAAATATTAACAGTTAAATATGAAAAAAGTAATACGAGGTCGATTGACATGAAAGTTTAAAAACCATTTCTCAACTTTACCTTCTAAGTAGATCGAAGCAATATTCACCTTCAAATGCTCCTCAGTATCGTTAATATTGAAATACCTTTCACTTTTCTGGATCCAGCTCCTTAGATTATCACCATCGAATCTTGGAAAATCTAGCTTTGGTATGCGATGATGATGGTAATGGAAAGGAGGTGTATGATGTTGATTTAAGTGATGAGCATCATGAGTTTCATTCTGAGAACCAGTAGGTCGTTTAGTATGATTTTGAAGAAAATTTGATCGCTTCAGTAATTGCATAAGGTTATCAAACTTGGTAGTTAGAGCATCAACTGAACCACCGAGATCTGTGAGTTTTGTGTGAAGAACATCATGAGATCACTTCAATTTTTTGACCTCATATTCTACTTCCTTCAAAGACATTGTAGAAAAAAAAAATTAGATGAAATTTGAGCGGAAAAAAACGACTCTGATGCCAATTGTTATATACTTACAACAAATTAACAACAAAATATGAATTTAGTAACTCCTAAATCGAAATTTAGGCCAAATCTGGCTGATAACAGTGCAACCAAAATCTATTTCATTCCTTAACTGCCAAAATAAGTTTATCTTATAAAACATTTAACCAATCCATGGAACCCTAGAGGGGAGCAATGGATGACTGACACTTGTCTAACATCTAAAGGGCAGAATCAAAAGTATTAAGGTATACTTCTAAAGCATAAGGGAAAACTTGAACTAGCCGTTACTGTTGAGAGAATGCAACACAACTCTTTCCAAGATATTCAGGATCAATTTTGATGGATGGCAGATGGTTTTAACTTAATCCAATTAATGATGATCTACTACCGTTATTGTTCTTCATACCGCTATAAGTATCTGCAACTGAAGAAGAGGGGAATCCGTATACCAATTGTGAGTTCAAAATTTGAGTTAGGTTGATACGCGACAAAGATTAGAAAACTACAATCTCTTCTTTATCTAACGAAATCAGTTCATGGCATATCACTCTTGAGACAGGTTTGTTTGATTGATTTATTTATTTTTTCTGTTTTTCCATTGTGAATTAGGTATGGGTTTTTCCATTGATACATAGGGTTCTTCCAGTTGAATGTGCAATCAAAATTACTAGGGCTTAGCCCGTGCCGTTACAGCACGGGAAATGATATGTATTTCAAATATATCCATCGGTTCATGCATATTATAACTGTTTGCGAAAAATCGATCCAAGTATAAATGTTATTGAGCAGTTGGTTAGTATACATGTACTTATCCTCAAGTCATACAATCCTTTAGGACAAACATAGTTAATTGTTAAATAACTCCTCAAAATTCTATTGGCATGTGGATATTTGAGCACCATTCACTTCTTCAAAACAAAATAATATCCCTACTTCGAAAAAAAAAAATCATCAAAGGTCGTTCACCAAAATTGTAAACAAAAAATTATTTGAAAATGAATCAGATTAATCTTACAAGATCTGCTAGCTTCAGAAATTACTTTTCTCCCTTTGGTGATGTAAATTATCCCAAATTTATATAAAGTTGTGTCTATTCATTTTCCTAAAGTTTAATAATCTGTAATTCTTGATCAATTTTGTTTCTTATCTACTTATCTTCTCTCCTTACCTATTACCATGAACTACTTCTCAAGCATGCATAATAACATGAAGTCGAGGAGAAATGGTAGAAACAGAAATCATGACAAAAAATGGGAATATAGAGAGATATGAGAAACTAAATCAATTACAATTGATCGCGTGTAGCCTTGTCATTGGTCAAATTTTTTTCTTCTAGTTTTCATCTTCTTTCCAGCCCTGACCCAACAAATCTTAAAACCACATCTATTGATTTATCTCCTCCCTAGAAAAATCTGTCCTTTAATTTTTATTTAAAAAAAAACTAATATATCAAATAAAAAAAAATTAATCAAGGGTAACTAAATTATTTGTCTACCTTAAGACACCTTTCTCATCCCACTACCACTACTTCTTCCCCCACTACATTAACGTCATCGCTCTGCCATTCTCAACAATACCCACCACCATTATCCTCACCGCTGATATACCACCCCGCCCACCATCACATCCCCATCGCCGATCCACCACCCCCGCCCACCATCACAACCACCGTTAATACCTGCTGATTTTTGATATAAAATAAATTCATTAATATTTATATTTGATTGATTAAAGAAATATTTATTATAAATACTAATAGAACATTATTACTGAAAGTTGATGAAACTGATCATTTTACATCCGTAGATTTATGGCACGGGTGTTATATAAATTATGTATAATCATGTTAGACTATTTATTGAAAATAACTTCTAGTCAAATTATTATGGACTTTGAAACAGAAACCCGGAGAACATGGAATTTTGTATACATGTAAGATCATTTTGTAAATATCAATCCATCGTCAAATTATAACGTGTAATCTGAATAATCTTGTAAGTTTCTCTCTGATTTTATCTATTAAGATAAAATCAAAATTCTATTTCCATTAGTTTAAACAAATAGAAACGAAAAATAGTTTATTGAGAAAATCTCACCTTTTTAGACCAAAATGTTGTGAATAGATTGAAACCCCGACGACCTGTGATAGACAAATTTTCATAATCTGGATAATCACAAAATACATGCACCCTAAATTCAAACCATAAGGTTATCTTTGAAAATGTATACTTCAACTAAATATACAACAAATGGTATTTAAGTAAATAATATAAACCCAAAAATATGAAACAATGTAAAAAAGAAAGGATTTTCTCAAATGTTGTTAGCTCATAGTAGTTTAACTAGTCACATATGTATGTTTTAGTGGACGAAGATTGTGAGAAAATTGAAAGAAGATTGAGCGAAACTATACTCTTGGATTTGAGTTTTTTCCTCTCCGCAATCTATCTCCCTTCCCAACTTTATTTCTGATTTTCGTTTGCTCCAAAGTAAGGAATTAGAGTTTTCGAACCCACTCATCCTAACGAATGTGAGCGAGAGAATCAATTGTTCAGTTTTATGGGAAAGTAGGTTTGTTATTTTCAGTTGATCCAAGTTTTCCATTTTGATTTAGACTTTTGAGATGAGAATAAGAGAACATGTAATGAATTTTTTTTTCAATTAAAGCGTGTATTCATGAGATCGGCCGAAACCGTGAATTTACCAATTGGGAGGAAAAATCAGGACTGGTCATTATCTTTACTAACTTAGCGAAGCTTCATTTTATAATACAGTACAAAGAAAAAGGCAAAAAAGTATACATAGCTAGGGTACAACCGTGAATTTACCATAACGACACATCTCAATAATAAGTAATTTTTGTATATTGATTCTGACTTATGCCCATTTGTTTGTAGTAATTATATAATGTGACATTTTGTGGTTTATTTATTTTAACCGAGTTTATGTTACTAATAAGACGATCAACCACAACTTTTAATTCATAATGTTACCCATCATGTGGCGACACAAAATTAACATAGCCTATTGCTACTCACCAACCGTCGCCACCACTACAAAGCCATCTAATACCATTTATTTCTCCACCACAACCGCCATCTACTTCCCGTTGGCCATTTGTCATACTTCTAATTTTGAATCACGAACATCATGAGTAAAGTTTTGGTTGAACAATCTTAGGTCATTAATTAATTCATTCCATTATATTTTTTTATTGTTATATACTCTGTTGTATTCCAATCAATTTTATTTTAACGGTTAGAACCATGATTTATACATCCATGTACTAAGGCTAGCATGGTACCGTTTAGTTGATCCGGCGGTTATGATCATTTTTTCCATCTAAATGGTATGGTATTATCCTCAAAATATGATATATGTCTTTTTCATTCGTGATGAATAACTACATATTTCACGATACAATGTTGCATGTGTTGTAAATATACACATCACCACCATAAAACCACCCATCGACATTATTTTTTCCACCACCACTGATATTATCGCCTCCACCACCACATCTTCTACCAGCCACTACTTCTTCCACTACTAACCACTAATTTCTATTGATCAATTTTTATTAAAATTATTTATTAATGTATAAATACATATTTATTAGATTAATTAAGAGGACCTTTAATGATGAAAATTTAATAAATTATTCATTATGAGAGATTAATGAGACACTAATTAATAAAACACTCATAATCATTAATTTTAATTAGAGCAAACCACAATCATCGATTTAGCTTTCCCCAGAATGCATCCTGGTCGCTCTTTATATAGGCTAAGTTGTCCAAACTATGCTTTATATTATTGATAGGGTTTCATTGTAATATGGAATTAGTTTCTTTAATTAAGTTGTTCCAAAATATTTAATTACGACGGTGTTGATGCGTGTCGTAACCACAACAAATTAATTAATATTTTACCACCTAATTAACAAGTAATATAGTGTAGTCAAGTTCGTTCCCACGAGGAGCAAGAGGTTTTAGTTGTCTTATAATGTCACAAAAGGGGGGTTTTGGTTTTATAAAGCAAAATAAATAAACAAAGCAATTAAAAAGATAAATTTGAAATCAATAAGAGAGATAAGACCAAGGAATCCTTCTTCGTTGCAAAACAATGATTCAAGTTATGTTCTTTTCCAGTTTTTATTAGTCATAGATTATCACCAACCGTAGGATAGTAGGTTCGCTTAGCTAACCCCAAAATTCCTTGTATCACTGAGTAACATGTCCGCTTAGTTATCAGATTTTATTCAAAAGAACCACCTTGAGATTCTCTTACAAGATGTAATTCCCCGAACGCATTAAGATTTATGAATTTAGGTTTAGTACTAGTAGTTAGACTCAGTTCGCTTGGTCCACTTTCTAGCGTTGTTTTCACACACAATTGCTCCACGGAATCCCTCTGCAAGGTCTCGTGTTTTCTACTTGTGTAAAGAGTCAAGAAACGATTACGTATTCCCTAACTTTCACTAGCTTTAGATCAAATTAACAAATCAATTTAGTGTGCACTCTAAACAACCTATCAATCAATCATAAACATTAATATTAGTAAAAACAAATGATAATCATGTGAAAACTTCAAAGTAGAATTAAAACAAAACTCAAAACATGTTAAGAACTAGGAATTCATCCTCAATCAATAAGAAAATTAAATACTCATGCTAAAGAGTTCACACAAAGAATAAAGGAAAGAAAAGTGTTGTGTGTGTAAAAGTGTGCAAAGATGTGTAAAAAGTGTCTAAGTTGTGTATAGAAAAGTAGAGAACTTCTCTATTTATAGGCTTCAATGCTCTCCATATTTTCCAAGGAATAATATCCCTTTCCTTTAGCAATTCAATTTCCAAATTCAAGTCTTTATCAAATCTTCCATCTCCTCTTTCCATATTCAAACCAAAATTTTCATCCAATTCCAAGTCTAAGTCTACACATCCCATTAGAGATTCACACAAAAGTATGTTATTTGGGAATGCCGGAACAAAACTAGGATCACCGGAATCCGTCCAGAAACAGCACCGTCGGCTACCTGAAATCTGTCACCGGCAGCCTGAGTCAAATTAACAGTCTTTTTGGGTCTCCGTCATCTTTAACAGTCTGACTGACGGCGACGTTATCTTGTCAAATCACCTGGATCACTGAATTGAATCGCTTGAATCGGGTTCTCGTCGATCACCGAGTTGACTCGTTGGAGTAGAAAATCCGACAGAGTCTTCTCTGTTTTCTGGGCATTTCCAGGATAATTTCAGGCCGATTCTGTTCTTCCCTGTGACAATCCTACACATACATCTATTGTTTCATTCATTCTCATCACTTCCTGTGCAGCAGTAACACCAGCATCACCCTGCAATCTCAGATCATACCCATCTGCTACATTCAACTACAACAGCAATACATTTCATCTCACAGCTCACAACTCATAGTTCTTCTTAGTTTCATACATCACCAGAATCAATTCAATCTTCAATTCCCATCTCCCTCCGTTCAATTTCATCTCCAAGATCAACAATAACCATCTAATCCACTGAATCCAATGCCCCCACCAACACAAACCCATGAATATCACCATCACTGTCTTGTTCTTCTCCAACTCCTAAATCATCAATCCACCAGCAAACCCATTCTCCATCTCTTCTTCGCAACACCCATCTGAGTTCATATTCACTCAACTGTGCCCTCAGAAATCAAACCATGTTTTATCTCAATTTCTATCTCAGATTTAATTACAGAACTCAATCAATCTTTCAAATCACAACAACAGCTTCAGTTCCTCCTTCAAATCGATCTCTGAGATCTTCACGACGAACTTCAATTGAGTCTCTATCTCTGTTGTTCAACAACATCTCCTGCTCTTAAATTCCCTTTCAATTTTTTGATTTCTCTCGGACAGCAACAGCCGCTGCTTCTTCTCTTTTTCAGGCGTAAAAAATAATGATTGGGAAAATGAAGAACGAGTGTTTAAACTCTCGGTTTTAGGGTTAGGTGGTTTGGTGTTGGATAATGTCACCCCAACACTTGAGATAAGCACCCAGATGGAAACCCCTTAACATCAGCTCGACTGTATTTAGTATTCTTCCAAATTGAGTTGCCCCTTAACCTTGACTGAGATCCAAATAGTATTCGCCAATGAGATGACAGATTTTCCCTTCTTGCTCAAATTGGGTGACTTCTTCTTCTTTTTCTCCGTGCGACTCCAGAGTACCTAATAACTTAAAAACACGCGTAAAATATATAGTTTACAAGAAAAATAACAAAGAAAGCATAAACTCTATAGATAGTAAATACGGTGTATTCTAAACCTATCAAATTCCCTTACACTTAGACTTTGCTAGTCCTCGAGCAAATCAAACTAAAACACACAAATTCAAAGCGTTTCAGCGTCCCAAGCATCCAAAGACTATGAGGACATAGAGTTTCTGCATGCTAGTAATAAGAAGTTAGAAATTCTAAAGAACATATTCTCATTCTTAAATGTTGAGTGAGAAATAACCACACCATAATGAGAGAACGCGTGTTTGAGAAACGATCAATAAGCATTTCGCCTCGACTTCTGCCTCACCAAAAAGAATTTTATGATAATTGCACTCAATAAGATGGCTTTTTTATGGGTCTCACATGTGTGCAGGTAGAAGTGAAGAGAGAATTCCTGCAACACGTTAAATGGTGGGAAGGATAACTTCCAAAATATTTTAAAAACCCACATCTTTTAACATTTTGAAAAACCATTTTTTCTAACGATCTTTAAGAAAGGAAATCAACCACTATTATCGAGGATGAGATTACTTACTTACCTTCACATCCGATTGCCAATTATGATAACACCACTCTCACGGCATCTAATAGAAACGTCTTTCGCTCCTCGTCTTCATCTTCTTGGTCTTCGTCTTCGGTTTCAACTATTGATGATAAACTCTTGAATTTTGTAGATCCTTGACAATTTGTAACTATTTTTTTCTTAAATCCTTGTCGCTTGAAACTTCCTTATAGATTTTCCTTCCCCACAACTTATAAAATAGAAACAATGATAAAATATTTTCTCTTGTCTCATATTTTCTTCTTCTTTTCTTTTCTTTTCTTTTCTTTTTTCAATTTTTTTTTTCATTCTTTTTTCCGAGAAACAAGAGAAATAAAATACAAAACAAAGTGAACCATAGTCGTTTGAAAAGTACTTTACCGCTTGATTCTTCACAACTTGTATCGTCTCGAAATCATAAACTTCAATAATTCTCACCTTTTGAGTTTCTTTGCTCTTGTAAATTAGTCTTCTACTTGGATATATAATTATGCTCATTGTATTGTAAGTCTTCAACATGTATATAAAAATCTGCTCATTGTATGTTGATTTACTTGAATATGAAATTTGCTCTTTTCTTGTTCCGTTGCTTGTAAACCTCAAACGTCTTCAACTTTCCTTGTAGATTTTTATGTCGCTCCTTGTTGTTGATGATGGTGTTTCTATGGACCCGTTGTTGTCGAGAGAATGGTGCTAACTGCAAATCGAACTACAAGAAGGAGGCTTTCATCCATAGATGTCACCCTCATGATTGACAAAAATTAGCACTCAAGAGATCAAAAATAGTGCCGAAAATTGGTGTGAAGTTGGTAGCTCACCATTCTACCCGGAATTAACGTACGGTGACACACACTCAAAAGAAAGGTTTTTAGTCAAGTGGAAGAATTTCTGGTCGGTGCCTCACATGATATAAAAAAGGGTAGTCTCCACTAATGATTGATCAGCAACTTTAATAATGCATCTCCCTGCTCCTAATTTGTATCACCGGCATGATTAAATCCATTATTTAACACTCTAACAAACAAGAAATCCGAACGTAGTTCCCTAACACTTCCAAGTTCAATTATGTCGGTCAGAATTCTCTATGTAAACATACCTATAAGTATGCAAGTGACTCTAAAATCTCTACAAGTTGGAGGTTTTATGCATTTTTTTTTATAAATATGCTTAACCACTCCCCCACACTTAAACCTTACATTGTCCTCAATGTAATTGAATCGTCCTAGTAAAGTCAAGGTGGGAAATCCTAATATGATATGAAACAAGAAAAATAAATAACAAAATAAAAAGAAAAATAAAAAGCAAAAATATAAGAAATACAAAACCTATGGGTTGCCTCCCATTTAACGCTTGTTTTAAAGTCGACGGCCCGACTTAGCACTTGTAAGTTCATTCCCCATATACTAATAATCGGAAAATTTGGGGATCCATCCATAGTACCTATTTTGCAAACAATAACTCCATACAAATGTTAGCACAAGAAAACAATAATGAAATTATCGCCCGGTAGAAATTTCCCCCACACTTATTCTTGTCCACACCCGGAAGTGTATAAAGAACATAGAATTTGGGAACTTCCATGTATTCCTCTTGGAAAACCTGCATGGTGTTAGTATCAAGTGTTTCCAATGGTGGATATCGAGAAACAAAATTATCCAAAAATACTTTCGAAGCACATACATTCAAACCAATAAGAGGTAAAGGAGAAGCATCAATATGCAAAGGGTTAGACAAACCTTGCACAATCTCTTGTATTACGGAATCTTCTTCATTCTTAAAAAATTCGAGTGAATTACTTACCTCTTGCATATAATGGTCCTCTATCAAACCTTGCAACCATTTCTTCATCATTTTCTACCTTAACTAAAGTCTCGGCATCATTAAAATCATTGGCAAGTTCAATTGGGTCTTCCACGAATTCAATCAATTCGGTTTCATTATCGAGCATCATCTCTTCAACATCTTCATCATCGGAATCGGGCCATTCACTAAAATGATTTTCGTCGGTATAGATTGTAGGATCTTCTTGTGAGGGTGTTACACCGTTTATAACAATAGGAAAGTCACACCCAATCTCCTCCTTTTGAATAGGTGAAGGATCCTTATTATGATCCGGAGTTGGAATAACTTCCTCATTGTTGCAACGTTCATACACTTCCGCGGACTCATATCTTTCCCTAAGAATTTTTTTCCAAGCACTAAATGCATCTTCCTCAAGCTCTACCTTTTGAATAGGTGATTGATCATTATTAAGATCAAGGCTCGAGTAAGCTACACTAGCGTCATCAAAAGTCTCCAAAGGTTGGTCATTTTCAACACAATCATCTTCATTTTCAGACTCACCATAATAAGAATCTTCATCGGTTTCATAACCCTTATCCATACGTCGTTTAAGTTCCATATGAATGGTCCTTCTAATTTCTGCGACAAGCTCTTCCGAGTCTCCATCATATTCCAATTTGTATAATTTTTGTACAAGTTTCCTGACGTTCACACGCTTACCACCGTTGGCTACAATAGGTTCTCTTTCCCAGGACTCTTCCCTTTGAATGGGTAAATGATCATAACTACGATCCAAATTCGGGTAAGAAAAAGTGTTGCAGAAATTGGTTTGTGCGATGTTCTCTCTATCATGGTCAAGTTGTTGGTCTAGTATTTGTCGCATGTCTTGCAATTCATTGATAATTTGCATACAACTCGAATGAAGCCAATTAGAAGTAGATTTATCCCACCTTGGTGCTTGACATACATACCCATTACAAGGTTGTTGATATGTATGAGAATATCCATAAGGTTCCGTAGGATATTGATCATAGCCAAAATATTGATTTTGATCGTGTCAAAAGGATGGCTGGAAGTTGCCATAATGTTGAGGTTGAAAACCGTATTGATTGTTGTAATATGCTTGCTCTTTTCCACCATACATGGAAACCCGGTACCTGAATTTTTTTTCTCAAAAACTAAGTTAGATACGATAATAGAATCTAACAAAGAAAGAATAAAGCAAAAAGTAAAAAGAAAACAACTAAAACCGTCCGTTGCTCCCCGGCAACGGCGCCAAAATTTGATGCGTGTCGTAACCACAACAAATTAATTAATATTTTACTACCTAATTAACAAGTAATATAGTGTAGTCAAGTTCGTTCCCACGAGGAGCAAGAGGTTTTAGTTGTCTTATAATGTCACAAAAGGGGGGTTTTGGTTTTATAAAGCAAAATAAATAAACAAAGCAATTAAAAAGATAAATTTGAAATCAATAAGAGAGACAAGACCAAGGAATCCTTCTTCGTTGCAAAACAATGATTCAAGTTATGTTCTTTTCCACTTTTTATTAGTCATAGATTATCACCAACCGTAGGATAGCAGGTTTGCTTAGCTAACCCAAAAATTCCTTGTATCATTGAGTAACAGGTCCGCTTAGTTATCAGATTCTATTCAAAAGAACCACCTTGAGGTTCGCTTACAAGATGTAATTCCCCGAACGCATTAAGATTTATGAATTTAGGTTTAGTACTAGTAGTTAGACTCGGTTCGCTTGGTCCACTTTCTAGCATTGTTTTCACACACAATTGCTCCACAGAATCCCTCCGCAAGGTCTCGTGTTTTCTACTTGTGTAAAGAGTCAAGAAACTATTACGTAGTCCCTAAATTTCACTAGCTTTAGATCAAATTAACAAATCAATTTAGTGTGCACTCTAAATAACCTATCAATCAATCATAAACATTAATATTAGTAAAAACAAACGATAATCATGTGAAAACTTCAAAGTAGAATTAAAACAAAACTCAAAACATGTTAAGAACTAGGAATTCATCCTCAATCAATAAGAAAATTAGCTACTCATGCTAAAGAGTTCACACAAAGAATAAAGGAAAGAAAAGTGTTGTTTGTGTAAAAGTGTGCAAAGATGTGTAAAAAGTGTCTAAGTTGTGTATAGAAAAGTAGAGAAATTCTCTATTTATAGGCTTCAATGCTCTCCATATTTTCCAAGGAATAGAATCCCTTTCCTTTAGCAATTCAATTTCCAAATTCAAGTCTTTATCAAATCTTCCATCTCCTCTTTCCATATTCAAACCAAATTCTTCATCCAATTCCAAGTCTAAGTCTTCACATCCCATCAGAGATTCACACAAAAGTATGTTATTTGGGAACGCCGGAATAAAACTAGGTTCACCGAAATCCGGCCAGAAACGGCACCGCCGGCTACCTGAAATCTGTCGCCGGCTGCCTGAGTCAAATTAACAGTCTTTTTGGGTCTCCGTCATCTTTAACGGTCTGAATGACGGCGACGTTATCTTGTCAACTCACCTGGATCACTAAATTGACTCGCTTGAATCGGGTTCTCGTCGATCACTGAGTTGACTCGCTGGAGTAGAAAATCCGAAAGAGTCTCCTCTATTTTCTGGGCATTCCAGGCCAATTTCAGGCCGATTCTCTTCTTCCCTGTGACAATCCTACACATAAATCTATTGTTTCATTCATTCTCATCACTTCATGTGCAGCAGTAACACCAACATCACCCTGCAATCTCAACTCATACCCATCTGCTACATTCAGCTACAACAATAATACAGTTCAGCTCACAGCTCTTCTTAGTTTCATACATCACCAGAATCAATTCAATCTTCAATTCCCATATCTCTCCGTTTAATTTCATCTCCAAGATCAACAACATCCATCTAATCCACTGAATCTAATACCCCCACCAACACAAACCCATGAATATCACCACCACTGTCTTGTTCTTCTCCATCTGCTAAATCATCAATCCACCAGCAAACCCATTCTCAATCTCTTCTTCGCAACACCCATCTGAGTTCATATTCACTCAACAACGCCATCAAAAATCAAACCATGTTATATCTTAATTTCTATCTCAGATTCAATTACAGAACTCAATCAATCTTTCAAATCACAACAGAAGCTTCAGTTCCTCCTTCCAATCGATCTCTGAGATCTTCACAGCGAACTTCAATTGAGTCTCTATCTCTATTGTTCAATAGCATCTTCTGCTCTTAAATTCCCTTTCAATTTTTTGATTTCTCTCGGACAACAACAACCGCTGCTTCTTCTCATTTTCAGGCGTAAAAAATAATGATTGGGAAAATGAAGAACGAGTGTATAAACTTTCGGTTTTAGGGTTAGGTGGTTTGGGGTTGGATAATGTCACCCCAACACTTGAGATAAGGGTCACCCAGATGGCAACCCCTTAACATCATCTCGACTGTATTTAGTATTCTTCCAAATTGAGTTTCCCCTTAACCTTGACTGAGATCCAAATAGTATTCGCCAATGAGATGACAGATTTTCCCTTCTTGCTCAAATTGGGTGACTTCTTCTTCTTTTTCCCCGTGCGACTCTAGAGTACCTAATAACTCAAAAACACGCATAAAATACATAGTTTACAAGAAAAATAGCAAAAAAAACATAAACTCTATAGATAGTAAATACGGTGTATTCAACACCTATCATGTGTTTATTAAACATTTGCACTGTTCTTCGTTAGGCCACTGGTCCGGAGGACGAAGTAAACGAAGTTGTTGAATCTTTAATTGTATTTAAAGGTATACACAATTTCAAACTCATGAAAATTCTCATCTTGTAATGTAGATCCAAATTTGTGGTAGACTGAGTAAATGGTGTGCAGGTTTCCTAAATTTATTTATCAGGTATTATAGTTGTTTGCTATTGCAGTGAATGAAGGTTTGTCACTGCAGTTAAATTACTTATTCGTTTATCAGATCCCATTTGCGTCACAATTGGATTTGTTTATCTCTTATAAATCTTATGTAAACCCTCTCATGCTTTTTTATTGAAAAAGATATATGTTTTTTGGAAACTAACATATTATGCCTTTAGTTGGCAGTGATTAAGGTCTTGATATGTCTATTCGTACAATGCTATGTGTGACGCCCTAATTAATAAACCTGCTTAGATAATAGGATTACAAACTAATTGAAGCATAAAATCTAGACTAGCGATCTTAAGATTTCCAGCTATAAAAGCTAAGCCCAAAAGCAAGCCCATACATTCTGATACAGTATAAATGAAGATCTCTCATATGATACGAATATAACCATGTGTTGTTTACATAGAAAGTATACATATATAAAATATAAATAAACATCTTCAATTCGATGAAAACTTTACGCTACGGAAACAAATATCTTCACGTGCGCCTTTTCTTCTGAATACTGAAACTGAAGTGGGAACGAATGAGCACATCATCCCAAAGGGGTTCCCAATGGAAAAGTATAACTTCCAAGTAATCACTAACATGATTCACAGTTCTAGGAACATAAATTGAAAGAAGAGTAATGAATCTAAGCATTCAACAATTCATGCAACAAGAAGCAAGTGTTATCCTAACCTCGCCAAACTCATTGGAGAAGACGACGCAAGAACAACTCTAACGAATAATAATAACATCACCCACACAGAGTTCTCATACAAACTATGATTCAGAATATTACCATCAAGATCAGAAAGTTAGACGAACAAGTATAACATGCACACGAGTGATTTTCCTTAAATAAAATAGTATATATAATATCATAACGGATGAATTACCTCCCTACTAAGTAATATTCAAACGGATGAGTTACCGCCATACTATATTAATAAAAAATAATATTAAAATAGATGAATTACCGCCCTACTAAATACTATTAAAACAGATGAATTACCGCCCTAATAAATAAATTGGATATAATAATATTAAGACGGATGAATTACCGCCCTACTACATAATATTGTCGACGGATGAATTATCGCCTTACTTAACTTAGCTAAGAGCCGTGGGGAAACACAGACACTCTTCGCATGGAAATATCACAACGCATATCACACAAAACACATCGTAACAAACATCATACATACAGATACAACATATACACCATACTCAAGGATACATGAATATTAAATCAAAGTACACACTACCATGCTCACAGAATAGTAAAGACTCATCATGCTCGCAGAATATAAGAAAGCTTAATGATTACAAGAAGGTTACAAAGTTCCCACCTCTTTTGATGACAAGCCTCGCCTACCTCGAGATGTTCAATCCACTGGATCATTCTTTGAACCGATCATTAATAATAATGACTAACTAAATCTCTGTTGTTTCCAGAACTCAATCAGCTTCAGTAACATCAACTCCTTCCTCATATCATCAAACTAAATAGGTCTACGATAATTTCTCGAACATATAAGAATCTCAAATCTCTGAGATTGAAATCAACAGAGAGGAGAAGAAGAAAACCAGAGAAGAAGAAGAAAGAAAGATAAAGTGAAAAGAAAAATGAGTTTCTCTTGACACGTTGTGGTGACGATAAGGCAAGAATAGTTATTAAGGCGCCCATAAAATGGATAAGGGCAGTCAGGCGGTTTAGATGTAAAAATGATTATTTCCCCTTCATAATAATCCAGTGATATCTTCTTCGTCCAGTGTCTAAATGACACGTTCGAGCAGTCCATTCCGCATAACTTTCCGAGATCTATCTAGCGGTACTAGTTTCGAATCTAGATCGTTGTTAGATTAATTTCTATTAATTAATGTTGTTGTTTAACTAACCAATTTACTAGCGGCTAAAATGTCTCTTGACTGGTCTAATAGTGTTGACGAGCTTGGGGCTCGTTACACTATGCTATGTTGGTTAATATGTGGGTATTACATGTTAGTGGCACATATAGTTCATAGTAAAGATTACAACTATATGAGTTTACTATGAATTATTTTACAATAATTCATAGTAAAGATTCTTGAATGACATGATACTTAGAAAGATTATGAAGTTCATTGATAAAAATAATTTTTCCAGATGAGATGTGTAATCCTTAAAATCAAGACTCACTTCTAAATCAATGGTAATACCCGTTGGTTTGAACCCGAATCAGATAACCAACTAATTACAACTCCAATTTGATTTCATTCAATTCCCTCATCTTCAACTATTATGAGGATATGAACCCAATGATATGTAATGGTGGATTTGTTTGCAGAATTCACCGTTTCCAGGAATTTATAATCCCATGGGATTACAAATTCTTGGATTCATGTAAATTCCTTGTGTGTTTGGTAACTCAATTAAAATTCCTAGGATTTATAGAGTTTTCTTGTATTAACGTATTTATACCGTTTGACATTACCCTCAAATCCTAAAATTGCATATATATGGGATTAAGAGTTAAAAAAAAAAGTGGGTCCATAAATCCCTTGATAAGTTTCCCAGCAAATCTTGGGGGGGGGAAGGGTCGGACTCCATATGGAGGATTTGCTGGAAAACTGAATCCCGTAGGAAAAGTGATTCCAAGAATTTTGGCAACCAAACATACAGAGGGAAACGTAATTCTACAAATCCCATGGACCCATATATTCCACCTTTAAAATTCTCCAAACCCACCATAAAGGAAAAGCACGGGAATTAGGGTTTTAAACAGTGAAAAGAGGTTTAGGGTTTCAAAAAAAAAAATTTGTTATTATAATCACCCTACTATCTGATATAAATGAAGAATTTAATAGAGATATATACATATACGATTTGGATTTGATGAATTCATATTATCAGTCTCCGACTCTCTACAAAGTTACATAAGATGAACAAGTGGGAGAAATTGAAACATAAATTGGATTTGATAATGTGTTTTTCCGCAACCAAATCAAGTGCATTATTAGCCTCACGATGGACAAAAATGCATTTCCATGAGGCAAAATTACTAAGCAAATAAATACAACCTTGAATAATATTTGCAGTGGTCTATTTTACTGCATTTTTTTTAACGAGAAAATGGGTCAAATGCCCATGGATTCTTATTTTCTGGGTGAAAGAGACGAGTAAATTAATGAGTTGGTTGAAATGGACGAGTCCCACATGATTTTTTATTAGACAATTATATCCCCACCACAAAAACAATTTCTCTTCCAAAAACTAATCACTTCATGGAAACATCGATCTTCTCATTCCTCCACCATCTCCACTTCCACAAACACCAAACTCCAACATTAACAACAACATCTTCTTCCACTATCATTATCAACGACACTGATATCATCTCCACCACCAAAAACATCAGAACCTCCATCAACAAATTTATCTTCCTCTACCACCATCATCCACACCACCACCACCATCTCCACCAAAACAAACACCACCACCACTATCGAAAAAATCATCTTTCTCCAGCATCATCATCGACACCAACACCACCACTATCGACAATTAATTTTCTGATGCCCTAGGTCGGTTGAATTTCTCAAATTCGCAAGTTAAAAAATTAGGATTTTGTGTAAAAGAAATTTCACAAGATGATAAGTGAAGAACGTGCTCAAATTGGTTAGTTCCTAAACCCTAATTGTCTTTTTGATTAATTTGACTTAAAAATTGGTGTGTACTATTTTAGATTTGTTTATAAATGTGAATGTAATTCTTTAAGTATTTGCGATTGTTTTGATTAGTAACGAACCTGGGTTCATCCTGTTTAAAATTGGGTGAACATGATTTTATCAATTTTTAAATCAGGATGAACTTGGTTTCATCCTGTTTTAAATGTGTATTGATTTATCTTTCTTTCGGAAACGTGGATATAGGTTGTTTTTTCTTGCGTAAGAGTTTTTCTGCAACCTAAAACATGATGAAACCAGTTTCACCTATGTTTAAACTAAGAGGAAACTGGTTTCATCCTGTTAATATTGGATTGAAACTGGTTGCACCATGTTTAAACCATGATGAAACTGGTTTCATATGTTTTAGATTGGACTGAAATTGGTTTCACAAGGATTAAATTGGTTTCGTTCTATTTAAACTAGTTTATGTTTGATATTCATATTTTTTTTTTATGGAAAAATTTGTTTCATAGCCCATAAATTATTTATTTCGATATCAGAATGTAAGTGTGGGTTAATAATGTTAGTGTCTCTTACATTTTGTCAACTCCATGAACGTTGGGTATGACATAATCAAACATTCTAACTTCACCAACTAGTTTTCCCCAGCTACACTTTTGCATGCTATCCATGAAAATTGTTATTCATTTTTGATGAATGGTTGGATAATAATTAACTGTATTGGATTCACATGTAATGCAAACATTGCCAAAACGTTGCGCTAGGCCTGTACACATGCGCCTAACTATGCAATCAAAATGACTACCAATTTTTCCAGCTGTTAAATCAATCAAGTTTTCTCTTTTCTTTCTGCCTTTTTGTAGTTGTCTTGTGTTTAAACGAGATGAAACCAGTTTCATCTTGTTTTAAACTGGGTTGAATTTGGTTTCTCCCATATTTAAACTAGGATGACACGAGTTTAAATATGGGAGCTTAACACTGGTTGGGTTATACGAGTTTAAACTGGGTTGAATTAAATGAGTTTCATCCTGTTTTAGATTGGGTTAACACTGGTTGCATCCTGTATTATCCTAATTTTAGTAGCACGGTCGATTAAGTTCGCGATAAACTGAACCAATATTCAGTGCCAAGTACCATGTTTACTACTTCTAATTTAGTCATTTTTGTACAAATTGACCAGGTTTACGAAAGAGATGAAGTGGTCAGGTAAACCAAATGTTAAGGTGGTTATTATTGTTGATGCTCCTAATGTGGTTAAGCCGGTCATAGATTTCCTAATCAATTGATAACTTATTTACAAAGGACAACAACAACATGACATAAATGGATGATCAATGGTGTTCTTTTGTGTTGCAATTACTGTTTGTACCCAAAATCACTTTCGGGCACGAAACACAAAGAATGGATAGTTTGGTTAGTATTTTGGATTCGGGGTTAATTTGAAGAACAAAAGAGAAACAAAGATTTAACGTGGTTCGGCATGGTTGCCTACATCCACAGATGAATCCCCTTGGGGAGAAATATTTTATTCATGTTTTGTGTTACATTGTCTCTTTTCTCTCACCTTGGTTACCCCCCTCCCCTCCTTCCTTTTTTTCTTCTTCTACCAGGGTGTCCCCATTTATAGGGTTGAATAATTAATTTCGAGATAAATTTAAATGACATTAATCTCATTGCATGCCTCCTAGCCATAAATTGTATTAATCTGCATGGCCATAAATGGTATTAATTTTGCATGTCCATAAATTGTATTAATCTTCCTCGCATGGCTCCTCTTGGTATTAATCAGTATTAATTCCGCATGGCCATAAACTGTATTAATTCTGCATGGCCATAAATCTTCCTCGCATGGCTCCTGCATGCCTATTGACTTGCCCTGCATGCCTCCTGACATTAATCTTCCCTGCATGCCTCCGTATATTGATTTGAGGGCCTCCCGTGCATTTTATACACGGTACAAACATCTCCCCCTCTTAACCTCCAACTTGTTTGGGGTTAAGAATTTTATTTTTTTCTTCGCGTCGATGACGTAACTCGCCAGTCGCCCCCAAGCGTGAGTAGAGACATTACAAAGAAGCCCCCAACTGTGATAACCTGCAATAAAATTTGCTCACGTGCTAGGAGAGACTTTTTTGCCACGTGGTGGACTTGTGATGCTTGGTAGCTAGTCGAGTCTTGAGTAGAATGTAGTGTGTGCTTGCGGCTGGGGCAAGGCTTTTTGCTCGCAACGTAACAAGGCTAGCGCTTGCTGCTAGGGCAGGCTGGATGTTGCTTGTGTTGAGTACGAGTCTTTGGACCAATATCGGGCATTGGGCTCGTGGTTGAGACGAGACTTTATGCTTGCCAATGTGCAAGTCTTTCATACTCGCGTGCAAGACGAGATTTTATGCTTGCGATAAAAGCAAGACTCATGTGCTCACGTGCAAGGTGAGGCTTTAGGTGCTTGCGAAGAGATGCAAGGCTAAATATTGAAGGGTCTATGCAATCTTCATCACGAATTCGATCATGTCGCTATCCACGAACCACGAACTCGATCATGTCGCTATGCACGAACCTCGAACTCGATCATGTTGTTGATCATATGTCAACGGACAGTTTCATGCAGGGTCATCACTAGTGTTTTTGAATTGCTGACCTCCATGGAGTTGTGTAGTAGTGAAAGCTTATTCGTGTCTATGTCCTGATGCCTTGACTTGGAATATGAACTATTAATCAAAAACCAAGAATTAATCACTAAAGTTCTTGATATAGAAAATAGCTTTCCTTTTGTAGCAATAGTGAAGACGTCGAGCTAATGCCATTAATTTTTAAAAAATAATGTAAGGCTTTAAAAAGTTTGTCAACCAGTAAAACCAGGGTAGAAAAAAAAAAGTAACGTAGGGCTTATTAATGCCACCGTTCACAATAATACTATCTTTTATGAAAATCAATATGGGGACCATTTGTTATTAATTCGGACGTTATTAAACACAAGTAAAATTTTCACTAATAAAAAGACTAGCTCCTCACGGAAAAACAAGCTAACAACAGTATAGGCTTGTGAAGGAATATCATACGTATGAGCAGATAAATTTGTATTTTAATAAAAGGAGACAAACTTATCTGTGATTTTACTCCAAGTTGAACTTAGAACGCTTCTCTTAAAAGACCTCTTCGTTGGGAGAACACGATTATCTTTTCTCGTATCCCCTTAGTCGGCGCCAATGTTTGTACCCAAAATCACTTTCGGGCACGAAACACAAAGAATGGATAGTTTGGTTAGTATTTTGGATTCAGGGTTGATTTGAAGAACAAAAGAGAAACAAAGATTTAACGTGGTTCGGTATGATTGCCTACATCCACGGATGAATCCCCTTGGGGAGAAATATTTTATTCATGTTTTGTGTTACATTGTCTCTTTTCTCTCACCTTGGTTACCCCCTCCCCTCCCCCGAGTGATATTTTATTCATGTTTGTAACTGCCCGGAAAGTCATGTAGCCGACGTTCATTATCAATCCAGGTGCATATGAAGCATATCCCAGCTCCCTTTTCCCAAACACGAGGCGTAGGAGAAATGATTCGATGAACATCGCTTGGTAGGAGGCGACGGCAGAACACACGGGCAATAGTTAGCAGACGCCTAATAGATATGATGATAGATGGATGCAATTGTTGTAAGGAGATTCTCCAGCCAATAAGAATCTCACACATTTCTGCATCAATGGGCATTAGCAAACCATATTCTAGCTGATAGAAGCTTGCTGCCACCTCATCGCTCTCCACCGGATGTTGCAAACCATTGTGAAGAGTTATATCAACTGAACCTGGGGTATTGAATCGATTTCTAATTTCTTCGATCTTGAAGCTAATTTCATCGGTCCTTAAGAATTTAAAGGAGCGGGCAACGGGACAAGTTGGCATAACTCCTTTAGAAGCCCATCTTCGTGGGAGACTGTCAAGTGTATCATCTTCTGAAGACGGGGATAGGTCGTCGGCCATCATGGAAACACTAATCGATAAGGTAAGGAAAATCAGCAGTTGAAATTAACCATATGCTACATGATTATTGCATCCACAACAATATGAAGTTTAAATCAAAAGTGGGAATTTTTTCGAATTCCCCGAACAGCAAGTTCAATTAGGGATTTGACGCTCAATTCATAAGAGAAAAAGAAAAATTCAATTAGGGATTTCAAGTCATAAAAGAAGAGGTACCTGTGACGATCGGTGAAGGAATTATGCAAAAGGTATTTGGGGCAGCAATGATCTCAGATGAATTATACTCCTTTCCAACAATTTCTTTTGAGAGGTCACGCACTGGAGTAGATAAGAAATGAGAAGATGGAAGACAAAAAGAGAATGTTTCGTTCGAGGAAGCAGGTCTACAATTATGAAGTTGAAGATATGGAATGAGAGACAAGATTACCCTTGGAGATTCATTTAATGTTAGCAAAGCTAAAAAATGAAAATAAACAACGGAAGTTGGACAGGCCCAACAAGCCCAAGGATATAAGTCATACGCTAGATGGATATGCGGCAACACAACAGTAGAAGCTCACTGTCTCAACCAAACAAATGACCAGTACAGTGGATGACTATTCACCAATTAATCCCTAACGGGCTAATGCTAATGGGGGCGAAAATAAGGTGTATGATACTGTGCTCTGGAATTTGTTTCAAAATTTCTAGAAGGAGCCACATAATATTTCAACACCCGTGGAGTGTGCTTGGGGGCGATTCGCACGACACTTCGGCAAATGCAGCTCAAAGTGCGATTATCTTAATCCCACAATAAATTATGGGTTAAGAGGGGGCGATGTTTGTACCATAATATTTTGGGGGTCGAGACCAATCAAGACTACTAGCCTTATAGTAAGAACATTTGCGGCCCACACCGGACAACCCGTTTCCGACAATCTGTTTCTGCCGGTCCATCTCTGAGGCCCATAAAGAAAGTTCTAGAACACCGAGATTATTAGGGTTACAAGTTAACACAATTGTATAAATACAAGGGGTCTTAACCCTAAGAGGGGAGAGGAATCCGAATAGAAGGTAGAGAAATTATTTTGTAATCGTCCAATCAATAAAAATTATTCTCCTTAGGGAGATTCATCCGTGGATGTAGGCACAATGCCGAACCATGTAAAATTCTTTGTCTTCTTTGTTCTTCTCAATTTCTATTTAACCTTATTTTACCCTAATCCTCAATAATCATTATCAAATCAACGTGTTTACGCCTAAAAGTAATTTTAGGTGCAAACAATTACCAATACATTATACTCGCCAACTAACATTTGTGAACTGATTTAAGTTGGGTTGTGAAGTTTGCTTTTTTCAACTTAAGAAAATAATTATTTTCTATTATCAGCTTCATACTCATGAGGTTCTCAGATTTAACAACTTTCTTTGTATATGTTTAAAATGTAGGGTACACACCAATTTATCCACCACCGGCGTCATACTCTCCAGCACCTCCCCCACATGGATATCGAATATACTTTAGTGAGCCCTACGGCTCCTACCCGCAGGTTATGAAAGATGAAGATTCAAGTTGCTGCTTGTATCTAAAAAGATGACAAATTTCCTACAGTTATGATGTACTTTGTTGTTGTGGCGCATTGGACTGTTTGTTATAGGGCGAGCTTTGATTTTTGCACCAATTCTGTCTTCGAATATTAATTAATTTTGATTTAATACTCTACTAAGTTTGGTGATCTATATATGTGTTTAGTTTCTGTTATCTACAAGGCGAATATCTCTATGTCCACATTGAATTCCAGTAACTTTTCGCTTTTATACGTGTTTAGAAATGTTAAAAACAATGGTTTATCTTTTTTTTTTTTTTTGAAGAGAAGACGGGCTTAAAAAAGCCCGAAACATTTATTCAAATACCTCATTGAAACTGAGGTTTGAGGAAATACAACTAGGTGGAGAATTAGCATTCCATCTTCCAATTACATTGTCTTTCATGGCAAATTGACAAAGATTATGAGCCAGAAAGTTAACATTCTTTGGAACATGAACAAACCTTATACAAGTAAAATAAGGAATTTGTCTTTTCACCTCCAAAACAACTGATCTAATACTCCAAGGAATATCTCTTGAACTGCCGTTAATAGCATCTGTCACATTCTTAGCATCGCCTTCAATCACCACGTTAAGGAAGCCCAAGTTCTTTGCCATTGAAACACCCAATTTACAGGCTAGTGTTTCTGCCAGTACAGAAGATGTTGCATCAAAAGTAATCGTTTCACAACCAAGAAATCGACCATGAGAGTCACGAGCAATTACACCTGCAGAGCCATTATTTGGGATAAAGACAACATCAACATTAATCTTTACAAAAGCTTCTTCAGGAGGAGACCAATGCTGAATATCTTGGTACAGATGATTATGCAGATTAGAAGTCTCTTTTTTTTCCATGCACAAGTTAAAATCCACATTTGATTTTCGAAGTATATCTTCTGCAGAAAAGATATGTCCTGAGAAGACCATATCATTCCTTACTTTCCATATATTCCAAAGAATGCACATTCGCCGAACAAAGTTGTTATTCATATTTTGCTCCATCCACTCTTTAATGATATTCAGAGGACAATCATCAAACCCTGAACTATGAAATTCCAAAGAAGCTCGACGGAAAACAAGTTTAGAGTAACTGCATTCAAAAAGTAGATGAAATATGGACTCATATGTTGATCTACAAAGGGTGCACATGCTATCTCTTTGAGGATTGTATTTGTTAACATTAATCTTGACTGCAATACCTCCATGTAGCATTTTCCAAACAAATATATGAATTTTTGGTAAAATTTCCGAAAAGGACCAAAATTTCTTCCATGGAAATTCACTAATTGCTGAAGAAACTGGGATATCATTAGCCAGCATATGATATCATGATTTAGTTGAGAATTTACCTTTCGGAGTGCATTTCCAAGTAAGGATATCTTCTTCATCACCATTTAAAACAATAGAAGTTATTTTCTCCACAATATCCGGCGCAAAATGTTCATTAAGAATGTTCAAATTCCATGTGTTATCTTCATGATTAATGAGATCCGAAACAAATTCCAAATTTTCTGTGCTAACCCCATTTCTTGGAATAAGATGTTCAATATGATTTGGAATCCAAGGATCTTCAAATATTTTAACTTTATTTCCTTTAGCCACTTGCCAGAAAATTTTGTTTTCCAGGTAATGTCTTACCTCAACCATGCTTTTCCAAATTGAAGAATTCATGTTGTTTGCTTCCACAGTCCAATAAGTATTATCCTTCAAGTATTTAGCATCAAGAAGTTGCACCCACATAGCATCTTCATCTTCAAGAAATCGCCAAACAAGTCTACAAATCAATGCGATGTTCATCATCTCAGCACTGCGAATACCCAAACCACCCGAATCTTTTTGAAGCCCCATTTTTTGCCAGTTGATAAAATGCATTTTTCTTTCTTGTGACGAGTGACCCAACCAGAAACATCTTCTGATTTTTTCAATTTCATTTGTGACTCCTTTTGGTAATAAACAGATACCCATTGCATAAATTGGAATAGCTGAAAGAGTTGTCTGACATAAAACATTCCTGCCTGCCAGGTTCACAAAGTGTTGTCGCCAGCCAGATTGTTTAGAAGCAAACATTTCTGTCAAAAAATTGAAGCTTGAAATTCTATAGTCCGACTTTAATGGATAAATACCAAGATATTTGTCATCCATTGACATCTCCCTAACCCCCAGATCCTGAATGGTAAAATGTTTTCTAATATCAGAGACTCCTTTACTAAAGTGAATCGCCGATTTGGAATAATTAATTAATTGACCTGATAAATTAGCATACTCCTCCAAAATTTTCTTCAAATTAAGTATATTAATCCTGGAATGATCACCAAAGAAGAACATGTCATCCGCAAACATTAGATGAGTGATAGTAGGGGCCCAATTATTTATCTTGTAACCTTGGTATAATCCTTGAATCTCATATTGATGCATTAAAATTGATAGTCCTTGAGAGCAGATTATGAAAAGAGATGGAGATAATGGGCACCCCTGACGAATTCCACGTTCACTCTTGAAGAAACCCTGAGGTGATCCATTAATATTGATGGAGAAGGAAGCAGTCGTTACACAAGTCATGATCAGAGAATAAGCTGAACCCTGTATACCCATTAAATTAAGCATATCCCCTAAAAATTTCCAGTTCACCCTATCGTATGCCTTTGCCATATCTACTTTTAGAGCAAACTGCCCATTTGTAGCATAAGAGTTATCCATAGAATGTAGTAGTTCTTTCGCCACGATGATATTATCCAGTATCTGTCTTCCCGGAACAAAATCATTTTGTGACCAGCTAATAAAAGAATGAACATATGGCTTAATTCTATTTGATAGTATCTTCGCCACAATTTTGTAAAGAACATTGCAGAGTGCAATTGGACGATAATCTGAAGGGCATTCTGGATTCTTAATTTTGGGAACTAAAGTAATATGGGTATGATTAAAAAGATCAGGAAAGGACACATATTGAAATACGTGCTTAATTAACTTCATAACATCATTACACACTATTGTCCAACATTTCTTATAAAAGATAGGCGAGTAACCATCAGGACCCGGAGCAGTGTAAGATCCCATTTTAGCAAGAACAGACCATATTTCATCATCAGATGGTATCCTAGACAATTCAACATTGTCCACATTCAACGGAGAACTTAGACTTTGTAGTGAGAAAGATTGTTGATCTGTAGAATTATCTTGTTGAAATAGAGAGCGAAAATGGTTTACCAGTATAAATGAAATTTCACTTTGATCTGCAGTCCAGGAAGTATCATCTTTACGTAAATGACTAATGTTATTTTTCCTCCTTCTTTGTTGAACCGATAAGTGAAATTGTCTAGTATTCCTATCACCATCTTTTGCCCATAATTGTTTCATTCTCTGATCCCAATACGTGGCTTCCATAACCAAATAATCATTCAATTTTGCCAAAGTCTTTTTTTCTTGTATAATGGTAGCACTGCTGGGACGTCGAGCTTGAATTCAAAGAAATTTTGCCTTTAGGATAGTAATTTTATGCTTGACACAACCAATTCTTTTTCGGCTCCAGTCTGATAAAAAAAACTCCAAGTTTCCTTAGTTTTATCGTGCCGGCTTAAATACATCGGGTTTTCATGTGTCACTGTTCCAACCACAAGTGAAATAGCTTATCACTAACGTGTCAAACAAATGTAAAGGGTATTCTAGGCAGTTATTTTTAAAAATAATTATTATTTAAAAATAACAGATTGGGTGAAAATACCCACCATAGGATATTTGAACATTATTTAAAAGTTATCGGTCATTTAAACATTATTAATTTTTACATGTCTTTTTCACTCAGAAATTGTTGTTTAGGCTAATTGACCAATTCTGCACTTTAATTTTTATCGGTCATTTAAACAGTATCTTAAAATACCCGAATTCTGCACTTCAATTTTTACATATTTTTTTGATCTGACGGCTGAGATTTATAGCGCTAAATGGTTTAGCGCTGGGTGCTGAATGGTTCAGGGCTGGGCTGACGTGGACTGCTAATCTAGCTGCTAGATTAGCATTCCCATAAGACTTAGGAGGTAGTCCTGACTGCTAATCTAGCTGCTAGACTAGCACCCCATAAGACTTAGTCTTAGGATGTGTTTGATAGGAGTTAATTCCATGGAATTATCCATATTTTCATGGAAATAGCGTGTTTTCCGTCGGTTGGTCAAAAATCTGTTTCCATGGAATTGCAATAAAAGCGTTGCCTAAAATATGTTTTGAACTCAATTCTGTAGAATTCCATGAAAAGTCTTTCCTTGCCTCCCCCAGGAAACTGATTTCATGGAAACACTTTCCATGAAATTATTTCCTTTCTCTATTATCAAACACAGCCTTAGTGTTTCGGGGGAAATTGAAGTGCAGAATTCGTTCAATCTAGAATTTCCCCATGTAATATTAGTCGACCAATACCTTACATCGTCAAACTTATACTCCTATGTCTTTGGCTTTCCCTATTTGTCACCCACACAATTCCTATTTGCCACTCACATGAATTACCACCCCCAATTATCCTATTTGCCACCCATATAAATTTGAAAATATCCTAAGTAGTACCTCTTTGACCTTTTCCCAAACAATAAAACCACCCCTATAGAGAGAAAAAAACAAAAAAAAGCTAGAGTTACGAATTACCATCTCCAGTGCATCCACCGCCTTCTTCTTCTCCATGTCTACCCGCCGACCACCCCCTTCACCCACCGTTTCTTATTTCATAAAACTTCAAGTAATAGTTAGACGTTCATAGTGGTTAACTGCTGGACGTGGAAGACCACAACATCATACCAAGACTGTTCTTATTCTTTCAAATAGTAGCAACCATAACTCAGAATTTACAAACATGGGGTCGTCAAATTCTGGACGTCTAAGACGGCTCGCGCCAGTCGTTCATTTCTGGACGATTACGACTGTTCTTAGCAATCGTGATTTGTACATGTTCTTCCTCTCTAGGGTTTTGATTATGTAATTTGGAATTTTCTTCATTAATAAACTGAGTACTTACTAATTCATTTACACATTAAGTGGTACCCGTTAAGAAATAAATTTAAACTGATTGTGATTAACTAGTAAATAAATTGAATATTTTAATAGGTTTTGATAAATTTAAACAAATAAGAATCACAAAAATTAGACCGTTTTTTTTTGAAGCATGTAATTTATTAAGAGAAATTAGTTTACAATTTGTCGTGGGTAGGTGATACCCACTGAGTCTGAGAATAAGATTTGAGAAATGAAAGATGGGATTGCCTGGTCCCATATTTTGGTTGATGATTTTCCTGTTTGACTTCCATCTGCCGCGTGATTGGCCAATCCGTCGGCTGCCTGGTTTACTTCTCTGTAGTTGTGTTGGATGGTCAGCTGCGGGATCCGTTGGAATCTCATTTTTATTTCTTCAATCATTTATGTTATGTGTCAGGGTGGAGGGGTAGATGAGTTGATGAAACACAAAAGGTTTTCTGAGTCGGTTTCAAATATAACTTTTGGCCATCGCCTTTCTTCTGCTGTTCTTGTAGCTAAGAGCATCGCCCAGGTTTCCGAAGTTAAAGCAGTCGTAATTCCCAGTGGTGGAGCCAGTGCTAAAAGATTTCGGGCGTCTGAGTCCCTGCAAATGAATCCTGCTCCAGTAAATCCTGGATGACCTCTGGCTGCTCCATCCGTATTAATTTTGATCCAGTTGATGTTCGGCATTGTCCATCCTACTAATATCGTGGATAGCCCTCTATCTCTTATTGGGTGATTAAATTTTGGTGTATCTCCTGGAAAGACTGGTGGTGTGGAGTGAATGGCCCGGTAGTATTCTAGTTGCAGTTTTTGTGCCCATGCTAGGATTTCTTCCGAAGTTGTTTGCTTTGTTGGTATATTAATTCATTCCTATCTAGCCATAAGGTCCAGAAAAGAAAACAGCAAGAGGAGATTACCGGAGTTGATGCAGGTTGTTGAAGGATTTGGGAAATGGTTGTGTGTTGTGTTAACGTGAATGGTTGGAGAAGATTGGAGTTTGAAGAATTTGTAGATTGATTAAATAAGGTGGTCCAGGAATTTGTTGTTGTTGGACAGTGAATTAGAATGTGACTTGCTAGTTCTGGATCTGTGTTACATCTTGGGCATATGTCTGAGTTGGTCAAATGGATGTGGTGTAGGAGAGAGAAGGTTGGTAGACCTTCGTTGATGGCTTTCCACAAGAAAAGCTGAATTTTTGGTGGACATGGTAAGGTCCATATGAACTTGGTAGGAGGTAATGGGATGTGTGTTGGTTGACCTTGGGTTAGACATTTATATCCCGAAGAAGTGGTGTAGCTTCCAGATTTTGAGTATGGCCAGATAATTTTATCTTGGGGCCCATTTTGGGGAATGTGGATGTTTATGATTTTTTGGATTACATGGTTGGGAAGGGTATTTAATTTTTCATGATTCCATGTGTGTGTTATTGGGTCAATGATATCTGCTACCATTCGGATTGGGTAGCATTGTGTTAGGTCCAGGTTTAGCGAGTGTGGGATCCAATTGGCTTATATTGGAGTTGATAATCCATTTCCAATACGGTGGAAAATTAGATTTTGCATGGTTGGAACAATTGCTGCTAGTTGTCTCCATTGAGGACTGGAGGAGGAGGGTATATAATCAATGCCTTATAGTATTGGTTGTTGGTTAAGATATTTTGCACTGAAGATACTTCCGCAGATAGAGTTAGGTTGTTCATGAAGATTCCAGATTCTCTTCATGAGTAAAGCAAATTAGACTGTTGTTGATCATAATCTTATTTGATGTTTGATTCATCTAAATGATAAAAATATAGAAAAATAATAAATATTAGATATAACATAATTAAACGGGATTCTAACCTAGGGTTAATGGTTTTTCAATGAAAGGGAGGAGTTATGAAAAAGAAAGAGAAGAAAAAAAGGGGAATTTAATGAAGAAGAAGCGGTAATAATTGTAGTCAAATTTAAATTAACTTTTATAGGTGGTAAATAGGAAAAAGTAGAATCGAAAAGTTCAATTAATTTTTCTATTTTAAGAGAGGTGTCGAATAGAAAAACCGTGGGTGGCAAATAGTTGAAGCCATGTCTTCTGTGGTCTACTTTTGTTTGTGGTCTACGTGAGTTTATCATCCTCACCTAATTCCCTACGTAATGCCCCCACCATTTTATACTACCTCAAAAAGTTTCACACGTTAGATCAATTACAAAGATTTGCCACGCTCAGCATCGTACATCTTAAACTAGGAGTATATAATATCCTCCTCATCCCAGTTCAATCGTTTAATATTAATATTTCTTTCACAGTACCCAAATCACACAGTTGCCATGGCTTCTGTAAACAGTTTCACGACCCAGAGATTTCCTCCAATCACAAACCCAATAACTAACAGAGAGCCAAAATCGCTGAAATTTCCTGTAAAGGGCCTCTCTGGTTCTTCTTCACTTCAGAAAAAATTTCACAATAAATCAACAAATTTGATAACTTGTTTAAAGCAAAAGAAAATAGATTGCGTGGTTGTTAAATCATCAGTTACAGATATAAAAAGTAGTGATTCATTAGATAAAAAAGAAGGGGTTATTATAGCTCATCAGATTGAAATTGAAGATGAAAATTCATTGAGTAATAATGATAATCAAGTTGGTGAATTATCTAATGAAGGGAGAGTATTATCATTTGAGGTTGCTGGAGAATTAAAGGGGATTCATTCTTCTTCTTCTACTACTATTTCTTCTGATTCCGAAGATAGAGTTGAAGGTGGAGAGGAAGATGTTAAGAAGTTGATTGATAGAACCATTAATGCTGCCATAGTTCTTGCTGCTGGTACTTTTGCTGTTACTAAACTTCTTACAATCGATCAAGATTATTGGCATGTGAGTAATCTTCTTTCTCGCCTCAGAATATTAATTTTTTCACAATTGTCTTTACATTTCGTGATATTGGATATTAGTTGTCGAACTGTTTATCACAAAGGAACTGTAAGAAATCCCATCCCATTCATGATAATTTAAACTGATATTCGTAGGTGTCACATAAATCCCATGTATGCTATGACTTATCGAGTTCCTTTATCAAATTAGATTTGGTTGTAAGCTCTCGTATGGATGAGGTAGAGGAAGAAGGTTTGTTCGAATTTTCTATCCTCATTTAGAGTGTGAAGCTCAATTACCAAGCAACATATCCTCTCTTAATTTGATCGAGAGAACATTTGTATCCTATCCGAATTGGCCATAATGCTCATAATGGTACCTGATTTGGTTTTGCATTATCACTGTGATGCAGAAAAAGAGAAATTGTTGTTCTAGTTGAGATCGAGTTCATTTTCTGTTTTTTGTGTTTGCTAGGGATGGACTTTCTATGAGATACTAAGATATGCACCTCAACATAACTGGGCAGCTTACGAGGAAGCTTTAAAAGCAAACCCTGTTCTAGCTAAAATGGTGATAAGTGGGGTTGTGTACTCTGTTGGGGATTGGATTGCACAGGTAATTAGTGTTTAACTCTTGTTCAAAGGATTTCTGGTTCCTGCGCAGCAAGTTTCTTTGCATATTTTTGAGTCCCTATTATTTCTGTAGTGCTTTGAAGGAAAACCTCTCTTTGAGTTCGATCGTACGCGTATGTTCAGATCAGGACTTGTAGGATTCACTCTTCATGGGTCACTTTCTCACTATTATTACCAATTCTGCGAGGTGACTATCATTGCAGAAGTTTTGTTTGGTGGTGTTTTATTTTCATAAACTCTGTAGTGAACTGTCATTGAAACAAGGTTCCTCAAATTTGCAGTCTCTTATTCCCTACAACGATTGGTGGTGGGTCCTAGCCAAAGTTGCTTTTGATCAAACTGCCTGGGCAGCTCTTTGGAACAGCATTTACTTTGTTGTTTTAGGTCTACTGCGTTTCGAGTCCCCAGCTAATATTTTTGGTGAACTGAAAGCTACATTTGTGCCCATGCTAACTGTAAGCTACTCTTATGCTCTTACTCTTCACATTTACAAATACACAAATTCCCTTGCCTACAAAAACCTGATTATTTCTCTCCTCTTAGGAGTTGACGTTAGCTCTACAGAAGTCAGAACCGAATTAGATCTTCCTTCAATTATCTATATATTTAGGATTGGATTCAATGTTTCAAGTATTTTTGTATTTGTTCCTTTGCTTAACAGGCAGGGTGGAAGCTCTGGCCTTTTGCTCATTTGATTACCTATGGCGTTGTCCCAGTGGAACAAAGGCTTTTGTGGGTGGACTGTGTAGAGCTCATTTGGGTGACGATTCTGTCAACGTGAGTACCTAACATGATACATTCTAGACTTTCAATAACTCTTAACAAGGTTGAACTATGTTCATCTCTTTGTATTTCATGTCTCTCTATATAAGTGATGACACAAAGTTTGTGTCTAATTGAGATGGTTGTTTTTGTGTTTCTAGATACTCGAATGAGAAATCAGAAGCAAGAATTGATGCTTCATTAGAGCAAGACTCCATATCTTCAGCAATCAGTTCTCCCGAGGTAATGTTCTGGACATTTTGTCACCCCGTTATAGCACATAAATTACAGTTACTATTGACCTCCAAAATATTGATGTGTTGCTCTGCTCAATTTTTTTACCAGGAGTAAATGAACTCGGCATCACCATCAGATTTCTGATAAAAGAAAGTCACTTCCATCATTAGGGAAGTAGCTGATAGCCTGATAGAAATGGAAGAACACCTCTCTTTTCCAATATGGGTTGAAAGGTAAACTACAAAGAAAGTGTTCATGGAAAAATGCAACTGAAGCTTGTCGCTACACCTGGAGTTCTCACTTAGATGTAATATGTATATTGTATAACTTGGTCTTCACTCTCCATTGTGTAAGACCCATGTAAATCATTTTATACTGATTTATACATAATCATAAGAAGAAATTGAGTATCAAATCCAAAGGTACAGGTATGTTTCCAAATGGTACTCTTTCAAGCTTAAAAAAGAAAAAACTTCCTACTAAAAAAAGTTTCGGCAAATAAGATGACGGATTTTGGTTCTCTATGTGGCTTAGAATTTCCACCTCTAAAGACTAATCGTGATGAAATGTTTAGCAATCTCGAAAAAAAATCACGATAGGTTAATTATAGAAGATATCGACGAATATGCTAGTTGTTAATAGGCAATGGTTTTTATAGTTGTGTCAATAGGCTGTAGTCTTTATTATGGTTTGCAACTCTTCTTTAGCTTTGTTTCTGTTTTGTTGCTATCTTTGTGAGCTTTTCGCTCTTTGCCAATTGCATTCGCCCGCACAAGGCTTGTGTGCCTTTTAATATATTCTCTCTGATCGATCAAAAAAAAAAAAAATACTATGTAACATCTATATAATGAAAATAAATTTTTATCAGTAACATCTTATTCTATTTTTAGGTAGGTTAATGTTAGAAGAAAAACAAACTCATAATACAGGGAAAATGGAAGATGAATAGACTACCGAAACACTAATAATTCGTACATGAATTCCCATCGGTAAAATGATGAAACTGCCTATGATCCCTTAAAAGAAACTCACAATCACATATCTATGACACAAGCTTCACAAAAACATGACAGTCTCCTTATGGAGATTATAATCGGATAAAGGGTGGAAACAAAAATATTTACGATCACGGTGGGACTCGAACACACAATCTCCCGCTCCGGAGGCGAGCGCCTTATCCATTAGGCCACGCGATCAGGTTTGGCCTTCTAAGATTCCGAAGCGATGGTTTATATCAAAAAAACTACAATGTAAACACAATTCGCTAAAACCTGATCGAAGAGCTTGAGTTGAGGCTGAAAAGTCGAGGACGAAAATAGGAGGGACGGATTCATATTTCTAACTTATCTCATAGAAGCTTTTTATTTTTATTTTATTTTCATCGTACAATCGAACCTCGATAAATGAATGTTCTCGGGACCAAGAAAAAATATTCGTTTAGCGGGGTTATTTATTTATCGATAAATGAATATTTTATTCATTTATCGATAAACGAATATTTATTCATTCAAACAATATTTTTTAATTAAGAAGTTAAATTGTATATGGGAAAATGTACAAATATACCTAGGAAATATTGGTCAAAATTCTTATTTATAATTCATTTAATATTTATTTTCTTTTGAATTAACTGGTGTCATTTCTAATTTGCGTTATAGAAATGTGATGGACGACGAACATTTTTTGAACTATCCTAACGAGAATGATGCAGTTGTGGAGTCTCCAACAGACGAAGAAATTATTGAGTCAGTGATGAATAATGAGAATGATCCTGAACCAGATGATAGTAGCATCGTACCAAATGTGTCATCTAAAGATGTTTTTCAAGCGATAGTCACTTTAAAAAATTACTTGCAACCACACGAGCAAAATATTCCAGAATTGTGAAAGCATTGCATAAAATTAAGGATATGGTGCATTTTGGTTTGGGTGGAAGAAAAAGACAATCAACCATATATAATTTTTTTTGAGTTTTTCCCTACATATATTTTTATGTAAAATTTTCTGATTATGTATTTTGGTTTATTTTTATATATAATTCAGTGATTATTCATTTATATTTCTATAGGGCCTTTAAGGATCCATTTTTTTTATTCATTAATGCATTAAGCGAGATTATTCATTTATCACCTTGACCCAAATCGGAACCGGAAAAAATTATTTATTTGGCGAGGTTATTCATTTATCGAGGTTCGACCGAAAATTGTAAATGGTCCCTTTTTTTTTCTTTAATGCCGTAACGCGTTGAAACTGCTCCTCAACTAGTAGTACTCCCAAGTCCAAACAAAGAAAAATACAAATGGGATACGGTATATAGCACAACCAGAAAAACTTAAAAGTTCATCAAATTAAGGATTCGGTTCAGACTTCAGATAGTTTCGTCATTCAAAATGAAATTCTAGATTATTAAAAGGAAAAGAGTCATGTATATATTGTTGTAACTTGAAAACAAACAATTAATTACACGGAAGAGAGTAATTAGTTACACCTAAACTAAGATCCATATATTACTTAAAAATATTTGATACAGATTGCTGAATCAAGAACAAAAACCAGATATTAACATTCTAATTGTACTTCTCGTAGATCTAACTGATACTGTGTAAAGTCCAGCATCAAGAAACATTTTATGTAGCTATTGACATAGTAGAGAGACGACTTGGAGTAGGCCTAAAATCCCAACACCGCCTAGCAGAACGACGAACTGGTGGCATTAATGCCCTCTTCAAAAGCTCTCTATCGGCAGAACGAACTCTTCCATTTCTGGACTGCTCACCACTGTTCGTATTTCTCAAAACGACGACGACGCTCGTCTGTTGATGATGATGGCTACACCTAAAAGCGCCAGGATGATTTGATGGTGAACACGAACACATTCTTCGACGAGGTTTATTTGAAGAAGAAATCATAGTTGATGCCATTGAATTTGTGATTAATTCTTTTCCTGACGATCTAATTTGCTTCCGAAGTTTGCAGTTTTTGAAGAAGATGCTATCAACAAGTGTGGGTACTGGTTGATTACTTGGTGATGTGGTTTAAATTCACTTTCTTTTTCTTTGCTTCCTACTTTCTTGTTTCTCTTCTTCTCTTCTCTTGTGATATTTATATAGAGGGATTTGAGAATTATGACTCATCTTAATTTAGTTGAGTTTCAGTTTGTTATGACGAATTTGTGTGGACGGACTAAGGAAGGATCCGGGTGGTTACGTAGTAAATAGTATAAGATTCTTTCTAAACCTTACTTATCAGTCAGTACCACAGGTGTTGGGATTCTATACAACTTGGGACTTTTGCTGCAAACATACTCCTTCAGTTTTTTTTTTTTTTTTTGATCGGTAAAGCTCCTTCAGTTAGATACCGTAAGATGGGAATATTTTCTCGTTATATTCATGTGGCATTCATGCTGTGGAATGGAAAAGGAATATATCCAAAGCAAGTGTGTGAGAGAAGTATAGAATCATTCGGCTACAAGTTGCTACTCATTCAGAAAGGTCGGCTTTGCAACAAACTTTTTTCAAAGTCACACAAACAAACAATGCCAAGTTGAAGAAACGAATTTATGACCTCATTTGTTGACCTAAAACTCTTCCAACTTCTAATTTTCTATATTCAAGACTAAAACCTCTGTATGAAGTATTAATTAAGGAGGTCGACCTTAAGTTATGTATTTCATTAATTAATTAAAACATCAAAAGGAGTTTAGCATTTTATAAACCGTTGATGCTTCTTATAACATGTTTTTAAGGTCGATGTGCACAATTGCCTAAAATTCACGCCAAATTTTCAAAAATTCCCCCAGGTTCTTCTTATGCCGTCTTTATGTAGTCACTAGGGAAAAGAACAGCCGTTTTCAGAGTCTTTTTAAAGTTACCACTTACCACAGTTATGTGTTGTGGAACTCCTTACTGTAAAATTTTCATGCCAGTGTCGAAACCCATCTTTCCATCCTTGGTTTGATCACACTGGAAAAGAAAACGTCTATCGACATTAGATAATTGAAAGCTTGCCAAGAATTCTAACTTTTTTTTTTAACTTTTAAGGATACGACTATTTATTGTTGGGCGAAATGTTATGTACTTAGACAGTCGACAGTCGACAATAAACATTATCAATTACAACCGTTTAATAATGACCGTGTCATGGACTCATGCTCATGCATCCAATTCTTGGAGATATCTTCAGGTATCGTGTCACATATCCCTTGTACTAACTACTAAGGTGACATTCCACCGGTGCTCACTTAACATCCGGATCTTTTCCTTCCAATTTTGTTGTCCCCTCTCTCTCTAGCAATTGACGTCGACTTTTTTTTTTTGAAGCATGACGTCGACTTATTAATTTTAACATCACCCGTTTCTGTTCTCTTAACTTTTTAGTTACTTAAAATCTCAGAGTTTGATATTTAATGTTTATATACAAACAAAAAACAGAAAATATCTCCGTCGATTTGTTTTATACTATCTTTTAGTTCTTCTTTAGAAGTCTCTTTCCAAGCTGAAATATCCCCCTTGATTTTTATTTTTGTTTACGTGTATATAACCCATTTCACATTGGATTTTTTGTGGATTTTTTATCTTCTCATCTCTGAAAAATATAACTATTTCGGGAGAAAACGGTTTAGCAAGTGGTCTTAAATCAGTGTGGTCTACTATTTGGAGGATATTATGCTTCAAAAAAAAAAAATGGAGGATATTAAAGTAACTTTTTTTCTTCCCTAGCAAACAAAAATAAAAAGAGTATGTCCCTTATGTTCTCTCCTTACTTTTCTAGATTTACCTTTGTTTATATTTATATTTTCCCTTTCCTTTTTCTTTTTCCAAATCGTTTTTTTCATAACTGGTTGTTGTGCTAGCCTATCAGCGAGTCTCATGAATAACCTGAGGGGTCGAAGCGGATGAGGGGCTAAGATTGTATCACAAGGGGGGAAAACTAACTCTACCTTCCATGTTAATTTCTACAATATTACGCCATTGGGGGCTCGAACATGGGACCTCTTGGAACACATGAAACTTTGGGGAACGATGACTAAAGTTTAATTAATTATTCCTTTAATTTGTATCTGTTAGAATATTGCTCGATTGAACCTGTCAAGTGTTGATATGCCGAGTTTGGTTGTCATATTTTAGTTTCAATACTCAAGGTCGCTTGACTAGATTACTAGAGTCAACTTTGTTAGGTTAGACTAGGAAGTCTATAAATATTGAGACAAACTTGTGTTACACTAAAGAATCTGAAAACGTATCGACATCAACAAACTTCGAGGTTAGTAATACAAGACTTGACTTGTTTCCACTTCTACCTATGTTACTTTCAAGTCGTTTAAATTGGAAACATAATATGTGAAGTAATATTTATGAAACTCTAGTATTAGAGACTTGATCATTTTATTATTATCAAAGTGTCAAGGAAGAATATACAAGTTGTATCACACCTTTGGTATATTGAATTGCGAAGTATAACATTTATCTTTCGAACTTCGTAATTGCGACATAGAAACACTGGATTGTGTAATGAACTGAGGATTGATTACATGCCTAGAAAACCATGTTTAACAATACACAAAATTGGCCAATTAGCCATAAAACAATAATTCCTGGGTGAAAAAGACATGTGCAGTTTGATACTGTTCAAATGGACGGGAATTAAAAAGATACTTTTTATTAACCATTTTGGGTAATCTGCCCAGAAAAAAAAATTATTTACCTAAAATATCCCTTAACGCACCAATCTTTCCCAAAATAAAAATTACCAATATAATGTATTGTATTATAAGAATATAAATTTATCGAATTCCAAACTGGCAACCAAACGCACTCATATGCAATCCAATTATGCACATGTCAAGTATCCACCTGTAGAAAGGTAGGTGGCTTGGATCGGGATCAGGTGAGTTTTGCTCAGTATAGCAAGTTGTTTGAAAAGAAAGAAAGAACCCATATCATACTTGCATCATCAACAACTGAACTTGAGACCCAAACACAGGAAAAGGTATTGTAAGATAAAAAACAACATTACTTTATGATAAAAGGAAAGCTGCAAACATTAAACCTGATCCACATGTCCATGTCTACGTGAAGGCATGGACAAAATCCATATCTTTACATTAAACACAATTTTAGAAGTTGTAAAGTTGATGAATTTCATGTGGTCAAGCAAAAACCATTTTTTGAATTCATGGATTATTTCCTCTCAGACCTTCATTATATCCACGAGTTTTATAGCTAGGCAGCAGCAATAGATGGTGAAAGAAGCCAGTGTAGTTGCGACATGTGTTTTAAAGATGTTATCTTGGCAGTGTTGTCAGTGCAAAACCATATATGATGTTGAATACGAAGCACTTACAAATCATGCATATGCTCGTTCCAAATTCACTTCACGTCACGACTATTTTTTGTTCTTCATTATTCTTCCCGCTTTTACTTCCTGCAACAATTTTTGATAGTCGGTTCATTTATAATGATCGTTTATTACATATTAAATCTGGATGAAACTGGTTTCATCTTACTATAAATTTGGATTAAACCATGTATATCACAAGTAGACCTGGATGAAACCAGTTGCATCCTCGTGTAAACCTGGATGAAACCATTTTCATCCTAGTATAAACCTGGATTAAACCATGTATTTCACAATTAGACATGGATGAAACTGGTTTCATCCTCATGTAAACCTGGATGAGACCCTCTACACTATATATTAAACCTGGACGAAACCAGTTACACCCTATCAACAATAAATTTATATCACATATTAAACCTGGATGAAACTAGTTTCAATTGAGTTTAAAACTGCTGAAACTGCAGATCAAACCTGGATGAAACTAGTTTTATCCTAGTTTATACTAAGATTCACCAATATCTACCCAACACAATTTCACAGCGTACACATCATTTTCACATAATATACGCCAATTTCACAACAACTTTGACTAGATTTGGTTGAACCATACAATTTAATTTGGCCTATGTGTTAAATTTCCCTAATAAAACGAAAATTGATCTTGCTATAAGAGTATGGATAAATTAAGAGGCAGATGATACCAAATTCTAAATCATTAAAAAAAAATCCAAGAAAACCTAAAATTAGTAGATAAAAATAGAAATTACCCTCTTCGTGATGGTGATTAAGAGAAAAATTGACTAGAATTTTTGGTGGTGGTGGTGATAAAAACTTCTGTTTGAGTCGTGTTGGTGTTGATTAATGAAGATGCAATTGACGAGGGTTTTTGGTGTGGTGATGGTGGTGCTGGTGGTGAATATGGATGGAACATAGAGTTAATGGTTTGTGGTGGTGGTGGTGGTGGTGAATAAATTTTGATGTAGAAGAATATGAGTTTCTGATGATGTCGATGATGGAGAAGATGGAAGAAGTTTTTCCCCTATGGAAAAGGTGAGAACAGTTTCTGTTATAACCAATGGCTCTTCCAAGCACAATCAATCAAGAATTGAAATAGAAATGAAATCAAGAGTAAAATAAGCACACACAACACAAGGATTTATAGTGGTTCGATCAAGATGATCTACATCCACTTTGGAAGACGACGATAACGTTTTCACTATGATTCAAACAAGATTACAAGAGTATGATTCACTCCCTTACACTCTCTCTTAGTTACATATGTTTCTCTCTTACTAAAACTAGAGGATGTGAAGAGTACTTATATCTTCTGATATCTTCTCTTGCACAAAAGGTATGCCTTCCCTTGTACAAAGATATGCCTTCTCTTGCACAAAAGGTATTCCTTCCATTGTACAAAAGATATGCCTTATCTTGCACAAAAGAAGACTTGTCTACACTTGCCTTCTCTTGCACAAAAGAAGACTTGTCTACACTTGCCTTCTCTTGCACAAAAGGTAAACGGGCAAACGGGTCAGGTAAATGGATCGACCCAACTGAATACTAAACCGTATTCAAGACACATACACTACAAATCTCCACTTTGACTTGAATACCATCACCACTCATCATCATCGTCTTCGCTCAGCCCCTCAAGGGCTCTCAACACATGTAGACACCAACCAAGTCCAAGAAATGCTTGAACTTGATACTTGGAACCGGCTTCGTCAACATGTCTGCAGGGTTATCCGCTATAGGAACCTTTAGAATCGCTATCCTACCTTCCTCAACTGCATCCTTGATAAAATGATACCTGACATCGATGTACTTCGTTCTCTCATGATACATCCGGTTCTTAGTCAAGTGAATGGCACTTTGACTATCACAGAACAAAGATGCACTCTCTTTCTTGAAACCCAAATCACCAACCAAACTCATCAACCATATACCTTCCTTCACTGCTTCCGCGGCTGCCATGTACTATGCCTCTGTTGTAGACAATGCAAATGTGCTTTGCAAAATCGACCTCCAACTGATAGTACTACCGCACAATGTAAAAGTATAACATGTCAATGACCTTCTTCTATCAAGATCACCTACATAATCAGAATCAACATAACCCACAACATTCGTCGAATCATCATAGTGTTTATCAAACACTAAACCAACATCTGTACTTCCCATTAGATACCTCAAAATACACTTTACAGCTTGCCAATGAGCTTTCCCAGGACTTCCCATATATCTACTTACCACACTCACAGCTTGTGCGATATCCGGCCTTGTACAAACCATAACATACATGATGCTACCAAATGCGCTTGCATATGGAACTCGAGACATATACGCTGCCTCATCTGCAGTTTGAGGTGATTGCCTTCTAGAAAGTTTAAAATGAGATGCCAAAGGAGTACTTACTGGTTTTACATCTTTCATACCAAATCTCTCCAACACCTTCTCGATGTAAGCCTTCTGGGACAAATGCAACTTGTCTTCAGCTCGGTTTCTATGAATCTACATGCCCAATATCTTCTTTGATGCACCCAAGTCTTTCATCTCAAACTCACTACTCAACTGCACCTTCAACTTCTGTATCTATGACATGTCTGTGCAAGCGATCAACATATCATCAACATACAAAAGTAAAAACACAAATGAACCATCTTGGAGTTTCATGTGATATACACAACTGTCATACTTACTCCTACTGTATCCATTTTCCAACATAAACGTATCAAAACATTTATACCACTGCCTTGGAGATTGCTTCAAGCAATAAAAATATTTCTTCAACAAACATACATGGTCTTCTTTGCCAGGAACTTCAAACCCTTTTGGTTGTTGCATATAAATACGCTCTTCCAAATCACCATGAAGGAAATCCGTCTTAACATCTAGTTGTTCCAATTCTAGATCTTTCAAAGCAACTATAGCAAGCAGTGTTCTACTAGAACTATGTTTAACAACATGAGAGAATACCTCATTGTAGTCAATGCCTTCTCTTTGTGTAAACCCCTTTGCCACAAGCCTTGCCTTGTACCTTGTTCCTTCACCATCTGAAGTACCTTGTTTCTTCTTGAAGACCCATTTGCTTCCAACAATATTCTGTCCTTTTGGTCTTGCAACTATCTCCCAAGTGCCATTCTTGTCAAGAGACTCAATTTCTTCAATTGCAGATGCTCCCCATTCTGCTGATTCTTCACCACCGATTGCTTCTTCATAGGTTCTTGGATCATCCCTATCAATGCTCTCACCCACTGCAAGTGAATACGCAACCAAATCAGCATGACCATATCTCTGAGGAGGTATGACTTGCCTTCTCTCTCTGTCTCTTACAAGATTGTACTGATGACCTTGTGCTTCTTCTTCCTGGGCAGGTTTTTGCACAATATCTTGATCATCATCATCAGGAACAACAGTCTCATTGTTTCCTTTAACTTGCATCTCAAGTTCCACCTTGTCACCAAGATCCACCTTATCACTAACACCCTCTTCAGCTCTTCCATCTAGTTATTCATTCTTTGGCTTCAACATCGATTGCTCATCAAATTTCACATCTCTGCTGATAAGAAACTTGTTTGATATTTCTGTAGGACACCATAACCTGTAGCCTTTCACGCCCTTTGCATACCCAAGAAATATACACTTCTTTGCTCTAGGATCTAGCTTCCCCTCATTCAAATGAGCATAGGCGGGACATCCAAATATCTTCAAGTCTTCATAGTTAGCATGTGAACCTGTCCAAACTTCATTTGGAGTCTTACACTCAATAGAAGTCGATGGAGATCTGTTCACAAAATAAGCTGATGTGTTTGCTTCTTCTGCCCAAAACTTCTTTGGTAACCCGACATTGGAGAGCATGCACCGTGCCTTCTCTATTATGGTTCTTTTCATCCTTTCTGCAACACCATTTTGCTGTGGTGTTTTTCTGACTGTGCGGTGTCTCACAATCCCTTGCTCCTTGCAGAACTCATTGAACTCACCCCCACAAAATTCCAAACCATTGTCTGTCCTCAAGCACTTGATTTGTCTTCCGGTTTGCTTCTCAACCATAGTCTTCCATTGCTTTAACTTGACGAAGGTTTCATCTTTGTGTTTAAGTATGAATACCCATACTTTCCTTGAGAAATCATCAATGAATGTCAACATATATCTACCACCACCATGTAAATCAACCCGAGAAGGACCCCAAAGATCAGAATGAATATAATCCAGAATACCCTTGGTGTTATGAATAGTTGTACTAAACTTGACTCTACACTGCTTTTCAAAGACACAATGTTCACAGAAATCATGCTTACTTGTTTTGTGACCACAAAGCAATCCCTGCTTGCTCAAAATAGGCAATCCCCTCTCGCTCATATGCCCTAGCCGCATATGCCACAACTTGGTAGTATCATCTTCAGAACTTGAAGAATATACAATTGCATCACCCGTCACAGTAATACCTTGCAACGTATAAAGACCATTAATTCTCTCGCCCTTCATAATTATAAGACTTCCTCTTGAGACACGAATAACTCCACCTTCACCTTGATACTTGCAGCCATTTGAATCAAGCGTACCCAAAGAAATCGGATTTCTTCTCAGGTCCGGAACATGCCTAACCTTAGTTAAAGTCCTCACCATACCGTCATACATCTTAATTTGAATTGTACCTACACCCACCACTTTACAAGTGACATCATTTCCCATAAGAACTTTACCACCTTCTCTAGCTTGATAAGTAGTAAACCACTCTCTATGAGGACACATGCGAAAAGTACACCCCGAATCAAGAATCCACCCTTTCTCCGATCTTTCGGTATGAACTGTGAGAACCGTTCCATCATCACTTTCTGCTTCAACATTTGCTGTGGTGCCTTGGTTAGTATTCTTCTCAACATTCTTCAATTTTGGACAATCCTTCTTGAAATGCCCCTTTTCCTTACAATGAAAGCAATAGAATTTACCGGATTTTGATTTAGACCTTGACTTTGATCTACTCCTATCAAATCCGCCCTTTTGGTTTCCTCTTCCTCTAACAAACAACCCTTCTCCCGAATTATATTTGCCATCAATACCCGTCTTCTTTAACTCCTTAGAGTTCAAAGCCGCTTTAACGTCTTCCATGGAAATTGTGGTTTTTCCATACATTACGGTATCAACAAAATTATCATAAGATGGTGGTAAGGAACAAAGCAAACCCAAAGATTGGTCTTCATCTTCAATTTTGACATCAATATTCGCCAAATCCAAGAGAATTTTATTATAATCATAAATATGATCTATAATAGACATTCCTTCATGCATTCTAAGAGTATGTAATTTCTTCTTAAGATATAAATGATTAGTTACGGATTTAGTCATATACCTCTTCTCCAACTTGTTCCATAGCCCGTCCGGTGTCGTTTCCGTCGCAACTTCTCTCAAGACCTCATTACTCAAACACAATAAAATTAATCCATTGCTTTCTCCAAGAGCTCATCCTTTTCCTCATCCTTCAATATTGTTCCAAGACCCGTTTTCCCCTTTAAAGTTTTCACCAAACCTTGTTGCACCAAAACAACCCTCATCTTTAGCCTCCGTAAATTGAAATCATTCCTTCCATCAAATTTCTCAATCTCATACTTTGCCGCCATTGTAGATCGCTTCCACCCGCAGCTCTGATACCAATTTGTTAGAACCAATGGCTCTTCCAAGCACAATCAATCAAGAATTGAAATAGAAATGAAATCAAGAGTAAAAGAAGCACACACAACACAAGGATTTATAGTGGTTCGATCAAGATGATCTACATCCACTTTGGAAGACGACGATAAAATTTTCACTATGATTCAAACAAGATTACAAGAGTATGATTCACTCCCTTACACTCTCTTTTAGTTACATATGTTTCTCTCTTACTAAAACTAGAGGATGTGAAGAGTACTTATATCTTCTGATATCTTCTCTTGCACAAAAGGTATGCCTTCCCTTGTACAAAGATATGCCTTCTCTTGCACAAAAGGTATTCATTCCCTTGTACAAGAAATTTACCTAGTGAATGTATGACACAAGAAAAGTCCTGAAGAATTTGTACACGGAAATATATACTTAGTAGGAGTTTAGTGCTGAACACATACTGAATGTCTAGCAACTTCAATACATGCAGTAGATGTATACCGAGAGTCTAGTCGATGGATCTATAGTATGTATGAGTTCTAAAGCAGCTGGAGTATACGTGTAAACCCCAGTAGATGAATAAGTCTATATTTCCCGGACTTCATGGGAAACAAGGGATTCATATAAGGAACTATATACGTCTAACACAAAATCAGAAGCAAAAATGACACTTCTCTTATATCATAGAAATCACCATCAACACTATTGAGGGAAAGGATCTTTTAGTATGACAGCCAAATATTCATATGTATTCGGATAGAATTCGATCCCAATCAGTAGCAGCTGCTTGAAACTTTCCAACAATCCATATTTGGTAATATTATTAAAAGAAATCTGGATAGACAATTATGGTCCTAGCAAAGTTATCATAACCATTTTTGCAACCATATTTACGAAAAATATAGTTGTTGGAAATTAAAAGGATGGTGAGAACTCGTGTCTCCTTTATACATTATGTTGCAACGTGAAATAGTTTCACGCTCTAGCCAAAATTGACTGTTCAAGTGTGAAATATATTCGTGTTGGGCCTGTTTTTTTTTTCAGCGCGAAATAACTTCGCACCAAAGCGCTATTAGTTCTGGCGGTTTTAGCCTTTACAATTTCACAGCCACTCCCCCTTCAGAGTGACGTGGTCTGAGATGTGAAAGGATGTGAAAAAGACCATAACACTCATGAAATATGATACTTGGGAATTGGATATCTTTCCCACGATCCAAACATACAAATATGTTTAGTCGAAGGCGGTGAAATTAATTTTTCAGAATACGGTTTCATTACCACGTTTAATTAATATAAATTTATTGTAGGAGAAAGGAAAACGTGATTCCTCTGCTATAGAGGAACCGAAAACTCATCAGGAAGATGGGATTGTGATTACTTCCAAATATGTTTTTTACTAACAGACCCACCCTGATAAAAAAGAACGTTCACAAATTTATCTTTTTTTTATTTTTTGAAGCAAAATCAAGATTTTAATAATTTACCAAAAATATAAACAACATTCATGGTAAATTGTACGTCAGAATTTTACGAATTTTTTTTTTTTTTCGGAATTTTTTTTAAATACAAAAAACAGTTCCTTTTAGGGACATACATCGCCCAATGGATGAACAAATAACATGTTACGTACTAACATTTATCCATTTTCCGAAAACTGTGCAAAGTTTTTCAAGTGTGTGAATACACTCCATGCAGTTGTCGCATAAATAGCATGCTACATAACATTTATCCATTTTTTGAAAATCGTGCAAAGTTTTTCAAGTGTCTGCATAAACACTTACAGGGGTTAGTCAATTTGGATTAGTAGAGACATTCAGAGACCTTTTATGCAAGATATTTTGGGTGACTTTCCGTGAGTTTAGAGATTTTTAGAGACTCTCAGAATGATTTTCAAGTAATTATGGTGATTCATTGAGACAATAAAACATATATGAATTTCAACTTACACACATGAGACAAACAATATATTTATTTATTTTATAAAATGAATATATGAACATTTCAATGAAAACGTATTAGTCCATGCATGGCTAACAAAAATTATAACCATTTTGCCAATAAAATCAAAACGATATGAACAGAAGGGATTTGACTCTCTCATAAACTTATTGGGTTTTGGAAGACAACAACAAAAAAAAATCTTTCATTTTTTACGAATTTAATTGTAGCTTATTTGGTTATTGTTTTTAATATTTTGATATATAATCCTTAAAGAAAAGAGAAAAAATAAAGTCTCTCAAAGTATCATATACTTTTGATATTTTGGTTATCGTCATAGGGAATCAGGATCTCGGGAGCTCTGTCAATCGGCAAAAACCGAGTTAACTCGGTTTTTTCAAAAATATCTTTTTTCCCACTCTTCCAAGAATCCTTGTGTAGTGGTGACATTTGGATAAAGGGCAAAAGCGTTATTTCCAGATCATAGACAAACCTTAACTCTCACGGGAGAGATTAATCCCTTGGTCCTCAAGGCACCAATATCCACAATTTTTAGTACACGTCCCCGTGAGACACTGCCGGTCGTGATGCCGTGGTTCCTAGCACACATCCTCGACGAGATACTGCTGGTCACGTAGGTTCCATAGAGCGTAAAACGTCCCTAGTAGACTTATGAACAATAACAGCCACAATTCCAGCATGTCTTCGCGAGACGGAGCTAATTGTGATGCCATGATTCCTAGTAAACATCCTCGACGAGATACTTCTGGTCATGCAGGCTCTGTAGATGCGTAAAAACGTCCATGGCAGACTTATGACCCAGAGAGGAGATATGCATGTCTCATGTAAGCATGACTCACCCTATATGAGATCAAGGACTGATTCCTAGTACATCATCGCGAGATGTACTGATCATGTTTGCTCTAGGATCTGACTCGACTTACTGAGGTTTCCGAATAACTCCTAGGACATCTCCGCGAGATACGCTGGTTATTCTTCAACCGGGCCTTTCGATAGAGTCCTAGAACATTCTTTCGAGATACACTGGTCTTGTTAGTCCATTATATGGATACATGGTTGATTCCTAGCACATCTCTGCAAGATACGCCGGTCAAAGACAAGTGATCCAAAGTCTCACAGAGGCATTAATCGGGCGTACAAAGTATTTTCTCTCTCTTCTGGACGTGTCCCAGCTGACCACGGAGATATTCAGATCCATTAAGAAAATCTTCGTAGAGATTTTGATGCAAAATCTCGTAGAGATTCAAATCTCTCTGCAAAATCTCTTTGAAAAGTCTCGGAGAGGTTCAAATATCTTTGTGAAATCTCGGAGAGATTCAAATCTCTCTGCAAAATCTCAGAGAGATTCATCTCTCTTCCAAATATGGGAGGGATTCAAATCTCTCTTCAAGATTTCAGAGAGATTCAAATCTCTCGAGAAATCTCATATAAGGCTGAATATTCCTCATGGTAGGCACGAGCCTCATGTAGGAATCAAGTCTCCTATCCACACGAATTATGAGGCATCCCATGCCTTTTCACGTGACTCATCCTAGTCATTCTTACAAATCGGAGAATATCTTTATATCTTGGCAAACTCGGCTAAAGAGAATATTTCTCTCTCTCAACACGTCATCACAAAGGCTGACTGAGCTTCACACAAATGGGGGGATAACAATTATGGTTTTGGTCTGGCGGTCTACGGCACGTGTGAGAAATACCCGGCTTATTTCTCATCGCAAAAGAGAGTAAAGGCGATGGAATAATGCGATAATCTCAACCTAGTTTATCTCTATTCCTGAAGAGACAGGAGAATTGCTCCGCACGACACGAAGATCAATCCTCATCTTCACCCTGATATTAGAGAATTCAGCTATAAATAGGTTATTTATTTCTCCAAGCTACGATCATCTTTATCATAACCTCTCAGAGCAATTCTTCTTCAAACCCTAGAATTCTCTGATCTCTCTCTTCATATGCTTCCCTCCCTAAGGCCAGCCTTAAATCTCTTCCATGTGACTGAAGCAGCCTTTGAACGGCCAATGTGCATGGTTTAGGCGAAGAAAGTTCTACTCAACCTCCCCGTAACTCACTTTCAAAAATCCTAAAATCCCACTTCTAACCTCTCTCATATCTTAGGTAACTTTCAGAAACCCTAAAATCCCACTTCTAACCTCTCTCAGCCTTTGGCGACCACAATGGGAGGGTGTTCACTCAGTTACAGATATCAATCATGCTCTCTTATAAAGAAATAGGATTCCACCAATCCAAACACAAAAACGTCCATTGATCCAGTCTCTGTAATCCCTTACAGGCTTAGCCGAGAGAGTTATCCCCACCAACACTTTCTCTCTCTTTCGAGTTTGACCTTAGTGAATAGAATAGTGCATCCCAGATAACATGGATCTCTTCCTGCATAAAAAAACGCCCTAGTAACCTATTTTCATAAAAATCTACTGCTAATCCTTGAAAACGTTTGGTAAGGACCAAGGAGAACTCCCGGAGACTCAACAAAATCTTGCAAAATCTCAGATCAACATCCAGACTTATCTGAAAACTCCTATAGAGTTACCAGAAGAGATGGATCCTAAAAATCTAGATCAAGTACATGCTTCCTAAAGAAGGAGTACTAAAACTGCTGAGAACAGAACTGACGAGATCTTGCCTGTAATCGACCTCATAAGAGAAGATAAAGCTCATTACGAACGCGACAGAGCAAATGAGCAACCATCCAACCGACCTTATCACTCTCAAGAACCTAAAGGACCAGATGATGTTTTTAACTTGGAGATTATGACGACTATTTTTAGGTCAAGGGCCCTCAACCTGATCACAAGGGACTCGGGAAGTTTACTTCACTTTACTATTTTTCTTATAACTTTTTTATTCTGTATCCGATTGACCAAGTTATTTCTCCGTAGGATTTGTCTTTCGTCGTCTACATGATAAACTTAGCGAAAACTTTGAAGGGCTCCAAAAAATTTGTGACCTGGTCAAAAGCGTTGCAGATCCGCATGGGGTCATAAACCGCCAACAAATATACATCTTGTCGCCCTTCCTTCTTCAGAGAATCGTGACAAGAACACGACAAAGTATGAAGCGAAACTATATCCCAAGATGAGGCTCAACTAAAACTCAGCCTAATCCGAAGACGCAAAGCTTCTAGTCAATATGCTACCTTAAAACCCATTTTTTCAGAAAGAAGAGGAACTAGACCTAGGAGTTATGTCCAATCCTCGATGAACCTCCAGTTCAGCTCATTTTCAGATGAACCTAAGTTCACCCAAGATGGAGAAGGATGATATCTTTGCTGCCGAATCTATCAACGGAAAAGAAATCCGAAGCGATACTCATTACTTAATATACAGCCTCAACCAACTACCATCACTGAAGTAAACGGGGAAAGGATCCGAGACCGTAGATATAAGCCACATGCCACCTGCAGTTCTGCCAGTAAAATCCCTCTCTCTCAAAAATATATGCTCTGCAAGTTATCCCATAATTGAGAGTCATACGTGATGAGCAAAGGACAAGATATGATGATCACTTACAACTTCCTCAGGTAGAAACACAATTCTACCGCTTGAAGAAATGCCTAAAAGAGTGAATTATCCCATCAAAAAAGTCACCACAAATCGATTGTTCAGACACATCCATAGTTTTGTTAGTCCTAGAAGGCGTACACTTTTCTTAATTTTGATTTACCATCTCCCAGAAGAAAGACAGATCTCGATAGATGATTCGGCTACATAAGTTCGCATGAATCCTTGTCAAGACACCTAGTAGAGGCCGAATAATAGCTTCATCTCGTGCAGGAAGACACATGCGGCCAGTACCTCGATATGATTCTCCACGAATGTCTCCAACCCATAGAGTATCTCTTGCCCACCTTGAAGACTCAATCCCATATGCTACAAGGGTTTTATTTTATTTTCCAAGCATCCCGAGTCAATGAGAATCCCTAGTCATATATCAAACTGGATACTGACGAAGAACCGTGCATCATATATCTATGTGACTAATATGAGGCGTCCCAAACATCCAATTCCTAAATGACAGACTCTTACACCATTGATACAGAGATCCCTAGTGTTCAACAAATTGGTAGAACTCAAAACACTAAGTTAAAGAGTTCTCACTAGAGGTGTATGTCATGTCCGAGCCTTAATTCCCATGGTCGATCTTCAATAGAATTCAACATAACCTTCTCATGTGACGAAATACTTCAACCCTTGTGACCAAATCCCCTAGGACTGAAAATTAATCCCAAAACAGAGATACTAGAAAACTTCAACAAGTCGAAGATTAGAATATTCAAAATCACGTTTCGTCGCATCCAAAGAAACCCATCAAGACTAATCTAGGGTTTCGATCATAATCAAGCAATCTAGCATTTTACCAAACATGTTCAGGATTTTCACATATGAAAACATGTATTGGGATTATACTAAAGGAAAATACGTGTTTGAATCCTTCCTCTCCGCTTAAGATTCATGCACGAGAAAAACTAGGGTTTGTGATGGGTGAAAACGAGCCTGCAGTATCTCCTATACAAATACTGCCTCATACTTCATACAGTTAAACAAACTGGGAAAAATGGTAGAGAGTTTGATGATGCACCTGATGGAAACTGTACGTCTATGCCCTTGATAGAGCATGTTAAAAGGGCCCGACGTTCCGAAATACAATTCAAGAGATATGATCAAGACATTGGAATGTATTGCTGCTGAAAACCCAATATTTTTGAGTTCAACTTCACATGGACTTACCACCAGGAAAAAAATATCTAAATCCTATTTTCTTCTCCAGTAGATGAAAGGCAGGTCTTTTCTGTTCGATAGTTGGGGTTAACCACTAAGATCGGGCGTCGAACTAAGTTTCTACAACCTCTAGAGTGAAAGTCGTGCAATTAAGGACCTCCTATTACGAATTAAACATAGGGTTTTCACCTACTTACATATAAAACGAAGTAAGTAAAGTTTTGCATCAAGTTTGAGCTCAGGAGGGAGCCGTTACTTCACTAGATGAGTACAAGCAAGAACCGAAGAATAAAATTACCAATATTTAAGAAAATCATCTGGCAGCAGTGACCTCTACCTCTCGGGAAGAAAACTCTATCTTCTTCCCTAAGGCCTCCATATCCTTTCCTCCACATCTCCTCGGCTACCAGTCTCTATTCCATAAGGGCCTCCTCTGAGAAATGAAGACCGGAGTTTAGCTTGTTCCAGTCAGCTCCAACAAAATCCAGCGACTCTCTCGATTACATTGATCATCACGGGTGGTCATCAAATTTTCCAGATTTACAAGATCATCAGAAGCAAGACCGTTTAGAGTTATTCTCCTCATGTTACCAAATCTGCCATGAGTATCTCATCTGAAGTCAGAAGTCCAATATGGATAACAAGGTCAACACCAATAGTATGATAACTGGCAATACGCTCTGCCTCACCTCTTTCGGATTCTCCAACACCAGAGTTACTGATAATTGGGGACTGTTGCACACTTGTTCAGCAAAAAAAGATAAGGTTATCGACTCTATTATGAACATGTTTTTATTGAATTGTATTCATAACGTGAGCCTACAAACAAGAAAGGAGTTAGAAAAAGTATATCAAAAATACAAGAGCTGAAGACGTATATAAAGCACTGCTAAGGTTTTGCTTAACAAGAATGCGTCAAGTATCACAAAAGCGAAGCCCGTCCTCAAGACTAGATCCATACCTTTATTTCAATAAACCTAATCCATGTCGTCAAGGATATTAACGAGTTTACATGGTTTTATATTTCCATGAAGAATTGAGAGAAGACATGTTTTCTTCGTAACTAAGGGTAAAAACGTATAAGCATGCCACTGACGCGTTTTGTCTCAAATGGATCAAATTTACGACATATGACAAGCTAAGGAAGGCCAATTAGGTCATAACACTCCAAATGATTATTTTCTAAGAGTCTCAATACACCAATATTTCAAACGCAACAAGGACTCCTTTCGAAAACAGGCATCCGTACATTCCAGTGCGAAGACTTGAAAACTGATGACAAACCATAAGGAATTTCAGGGTTCTTCCTGAAGAAAATATGTTTCCCTATGTATTCTAAAGAAAATACCAAAAGGGTGCCTCAAACGGACAAACGATCTAGGAGATGTGGTCCCAACACCGAAGTAAGAGCAATCTGAAAAACTCCTAAAAATTTATACGGGATTCCTGATGACAAAAGTACGCGACTGGTTGACTGACCTAAATAACTTATAATTAGGTCATTATTTTTGAGTTGAACAGATAATTCTTTTATGTTTTAAAATTGGGGTTGGTATCTCAAATTCGACATCGTATGAAGATTTTACATCCATTCTACACATGTCTCTCAAAACTGAAGTTTTCTGACGAACACCCAAACGAAGAGTCCTGATACAAACAGAACATGTGAAAGAAAGTTGTACCGACCTCCACACCTATTTCATGCATAAAAGAGTTTTAAAATAGTTATGTTTTCAAGCCTAGATAAGCCATTATTGAAAAGGAAAAGGAATCAGAGCTAAAAGAAGAAATTAAAGGAATTTGGATCAAATAGGGAAACCTAGGCTTTCCCTTCTTCCAAAATATCTCTGAACGTGGACAAGCCTCTCCCACATGCATGAAATCTCTATCCTAGGACATTGGGACGTCACTTATTCTCTCGGAATTTTTCAGAGGGACCAAAGTCGAAGAGAATTAGGGTTTTGACGAAAATAAACCCTAATTTCAAGAATTTGGCGAAAAATAGATTTACTCTAAAAGAGAAGGGGCCGAATCTCTCCACATTCTCTTGGACGGTTCTCTACACCTCTCTCATACCCTTTTATCTCATCAATCTTCTACAAAAAACGAGCTCATAAGGGATTTTGACCAAAATACCCTTATTTCACAATTTTGAGTATTTTCAAAAGAAAAAGGCCCTAATACAGCCAGAAACCAACGAAGCTCTCATATAATCATTACCAAGGCCTCATACACGTAAAAATTAAGTTCTCAAAGTGTTTAAAGAAGAATAAGATTGAAACGGAATCCAAAAAGGTGGAATTTCAGAGAAAATAAAGGTAATTTAGCTTAAACAGGGAAGTTCGGGTTCAAAATTTCCAAAAGCAGGACCAGACACATGCCTCTATCCCTGTCTCAAGCCGTGACCATGCCTAGGCAATCTCATGGGAATTAAACATATTCTTATCATATAAGGGGCCAACTCCATAACATAGATGCACACATTACAAGCCTCGTCAAGCCTTTCCAGAGTGTCTGGAGGAGTCAGATGCGAACAAAAGAGAAATTAGGGTTTAGGTAAAGTACAAGCCTGAATTCAGTATTTAGATGGGATAAGGACTCCGCAACTTCAAAAGTAAGTGCCTATATTTTCTCACGGCTCTTCACCAATATCAAGGCCATCAATGAAGCCATATAAAAACTCTCTTCCCCACATATTCGCATGTACAAACTCGAAAGCTCAAAGATGCACAAAGAGAGAAAATTAGGGTTTTGGCCAAGTAAACCCTAATTAACAAATTCCATTCGCTCAAGACGAATTTTTTTCTTTCATCAAGACTTTATTATCATGTCATTAACGTCTAACACAAAATCCCATGGAGTTCCAAAGTCCAGAATCGATTCTAAGATCAGAGTCATAACAACCAAAGACTAAACGTCAATTCGGCGACTCAGCAAGTCTAGAAGACCTAGTGGATTTTAATTTCGTGCCAGAACGATTCGTAATCATCTATATACTCATCGTTGAATAATCAAGGTTCTACTATGAGTAGGGGACTTAATGTAGATGGTGAAATTTGGATAAGGTGCAAAAGCGTCATTTTGAGATGATAGACAAAACTCAACTTTCACGGGAGATATTAATCCCTTGGTACTCAAGGCGCCAATATCCATGATTTCTAGTACACGCCCCCGAGAGAAACTGCTGGTCGTGATGCCGTGATTCCTAACGCACATCCTCGACGAGATACTGCTGGTCACGTAGGTTCTGTAGAGCGTAAAACGTCCCCAGTAGACTTATGAACCAGAACAACCATAATTCCAGCATATCTTCACGAGACAGATCTGATTGTGATGCCATGATTTCTGGTATACATACTCGACGAGATACTGCTGGTTATGCAGGCTTTGTAGATGCGTAAAAACGTCCCCGACATACTTATGACCCAGAGTAGAGATATGCATGTCTATTGTAAGCATGACTCACCCTATATGAGATCAAGGACTAATTCCTAGTACATCATCGCGAGATACACTGATCATGTCATCTTTAGGCTCTGACTCGACTTACTGAGGTTTTCGAATAACTCATAGGACATTCCCGCGAGATACGTTGGTTATTCTTCCTCCGGGCCCTTTTGAAATAGTCCTAGAACATACTTTCGAGATACACTGGACTTGTTGGTCCATCATATGGAAACACAATTGATTTCTAGCACATATCTGCAAGATACGCCGGTCAAAGACAAGTGAGTCAAAGTCTCACAGAGGCATTAATCGAGCATATAAAGCTTTCTCTCTCTCTCCAGGATGAGTCCCAGCTGACCACAAAGAGATTCAGATCCGTTAAGAAAATATTCATAGATCTTTTGATCCGTATGCAAAATCTCGGAGATATTCAAATCTCTCTACAAAATATTAGAGAGATTCAAATATCTCTGCGAAGTCTCGAAGAGATTCAAATCTCTCTGCAAAATCTCGGAGAGATTCATCTCTCTTCCAAATCTTGAAGGGATTCAAATCTCTCTTCAAGATTTCAGATATATTCAAATCTCTAGGGAAATCTCAGATTAGGCTGAATATTCCCCATGGTAGGCACGAGCCTCATGTAGGAATCGAGTCTCCTATCCACACGAATTCTGAGGTATCCCATGCCTTTTCACGTGACTCATCATAGTTATTCTTATAAATTGGAGATTATCTCTCTATCTCGGCCAACTCGTCTAAAGAGAATATTTCTCTCTCTCAACACGTTATCATAAAGGATGACTTAGCTTCTCACAAATGGGGGGATAACAATTAGGGTTTTGGTCTGACGGTCTACGGCACGTGTGAGAAATACCCGACTTATTTCTCACCGCAGAAGAGAGTAAAGGAGGTGGAATAATGAGATAAACTCAACCTGGTTTATCTTTATTCCTGAATAGATGGGAGAATTGCTCTGCCTAGAACATAAAGAAATCCTTATCTTCACCGACCTGAGATTAGAGAATTCAATTATAAATAGGTCATCGATTTCTCCAAGCTACGATCATCTTTCTCATAACCTCTCAGAGCAATTCTTCTTCAAACCCTAGAATTCTCTGATCTCTCTCTTCATCTGCTTCCTTCCCTAAGGCCAACCCTAAATATCTTCCATGTGACTAAAGCAGCCTTTGAAAGGCTATTGTGCGTGGTTTAGGCGAAGACTGTTTGTGCTCAACCTCCTGTAACTCACTTTAAGAAACCCTAAAATCCCACTTCTAACCTCTCTCAGATTTTAGGTAACTACACCTTGGTTTTGGAAACTAGTTTTTATTATATTTTATTTTTCGTGTGGATTTACTTTAATCTTTTAAAGCTTCTTCTAATGTTTCTTAGCCTTTAAAAAAAACGCTTATATAAGGTTTTTTAGTAAATCAGACTTCTGTTTTATTGAGTTTTTCCTTTTATCAAAACAGAAATCTATGTATCCTGATGTTGTTGTTTTTTTTTTTGCAGGTTCCATAGATGAATCTTGTGTAGTTCTAGTGGTGGTTAATCAGTAGTGGTTAAATCAAAAAACGGTTTTTATTCTGAAGATTGTCACAGTAGTGTTTGCTTATATTACCAATGATGTTCATTGGTTATCTTCTCCATAATTGTGGATTCAAAAGTCATTTGCATCGTTGGTATTGCATCAATCAGATTAAAGGAAGAATCTAAGATTCGTCGTTCCTAAGCCTGTAGGTTATTCATCATGATTTTCTCTAGTTTTATCAAGTCCACCAGTAAGTTCTGTTTCCTTAAAGAGATGACTTCCTCCTACCGTGATTGTAGCTTAATTGAAGGGAAACTTTCCCACCTTTTCAAATTCAAAAATATGGTCAAAAATACCAAGCTGAAATATAAGTACCATATCCAAAAATTATAGAAACTAAAAGATATCCATATCTCCAAAATCCTTTATAACCATATTCGATACCCTGCAGAAAATACAAACCCTAAAGCTCAGAATTTCCAATACATTAAGTTGTATCTCTCTCACAATCCATCTAAAGGAATGGCGTCTCAAGAGAACATGCAAATGGAAAATCTAACACCAGTATGCAATCATCAAGAATTGGTCCCAACTCAACATGACCAATTAGAATAATCATTACAATAGCTGAAGTCTCTGCGAATGACACTTATGACTATACTTTCAGTCTCTTGGGAAAGATCATTTTCAAAAATCCTTTGGATCATGAAGATGTGAAAAAATAAATTAATGACAGATAGAGAAGCTATAGGAAATATGAAATCATCACTAAAGGAACCAATCCATTCCTTTTCTGTTTTCAAGAAAAAGACAATTATGATGAAGTTCGTGCTAAGACATGGGATATTCTGGGACATTTGTTATCATTAATAAGCTACAATCCAGACATACCTATTAAGGAACACAAGTTTGAAACTCATATATATCTGGAGTGTTAAATTTAGAAATCTTGAAAATATAATTTTGAACGATAAGTTGGTTACTGCGATATGTAAGGATATGGGTAAGAAGGTTGTACCAGAAGGTATAAAAAGTCTCCCAAGAGGAAGTGTTTCTAATACTGTGTATGTTGAGGTGAATCTCAAAGCACCTTTGATAAGTGGAGGATGGCTTGATACACCTAATGGTCAAATAAAATGGGTTATATACCATTATGAAATGCAACCATACAAGATTTGCAAAGATTGCTGGGTGGTAGATCACATGGATGATGATTGCAAAATGTTGGCTCATGAGAAAAAAGTGGAAGCTATGACTGATCAGGAATATAAAGCGTTGAGTCAAACAGAAGAAGGAAATAAATTTTTGGCAGCTTATATAACAAGTTCGGGTGCTGATATGATGGAGAGTGGCTCAGAAACATATGGGGGTATCTTTAGTAATTCAACTCCAAATATTCCCCTAAACAACTCTCATGATGAATCGAATTTGAAATTAAGGATTGAAGAAATTGATATGAGGAAGAACAAAAGAACTAGAGAATAAAATTCGCAGATTAACTCTACATCCAGTCATATCAATTCAATCAATACCCATGACAATCCGGTGTACCAGCTTTCAAATGATGGAATAGAGGAGATGATAGATTTCAGTGGTCTTCCGATGGATAATAGAACAGAACATCAACACAACTATGTTGGTGAAAACTCTACAAAAGCAATTGATAGCTCAGAAGCTACTTCCAAGGCTATAACTCAAAGGACTACACAGATTCTCTATGGAAACCATGCTGTCAATCATCAGGTTTTTATCCTAAACCCTTATCTTAAGTGTTTTTATAAGTATATGTCTAATTTAGGCATTTTTAAAACCCTTAAATTTAAATTAGTTTTTGATAAGATAGACTTAGTTTGCATTGATTCCAATTTTGATTTCTATAATAGTTTTTTTATTTGTTCTAGGTATCCTGAAATTTTTGTTGGTGGTGTTCTTTAACTGTAGTTCCTCAACCCGATATAATAGATAAATTAGTTAAAATTATTCTATTCTCCCAGGGTTTTATACATCAATTGTATTGTATCTACATTGAGTATATTCACAATATAAAAGTGCAGTCTTGGAATGTCCAAGGATTTGGGAATAAGTACACACCATTTCATCTTAGTGACTTAGTTAAATCTAATGATCCTGATTTGTTTTTTTAGTTGAGACCAAAAATAATGATAGGAAAATGGTTAGATTTACCCAAAAACTAGGATTCATGAATTATTGCTTTGTTAATCCAATAGGGTCAGCTGGTGGTCCGTTCCTTTTGTGGAAGGATGCTTGTAGCGCTCCCTAAGCTAGCAGCTGACTAATCCAAGAGATTAACTAAATAAGAGGCACTAAAATCTAAAACATGCACTTAAGCATTCAATTAAGAAATGCGATACAGAACTTAACCCAAAGCTAACCCCGCTCAGAAACATATATACAAGATCTTCTCTCAAATGATACATATATAATAGTCAATTGGTTTTTAAATAAATATACAACATAATAAATATAATAGAAGTTAATCAACTAGCGAAGTCAACTCTTGAAGCTTTAGCTGCGCAACCCTGATCTGTCACAGAAACTGAAGTGAGAATAATTAACATTTAACCTTCTAAGTAATCATATGCAAGATTTGGAAAACAATAATGTTTTTCCGAAAACATTAAACAGTTACTAAGTCACGGAAAATAATCATACATGTATACGGAACAAACTCTTTCGTCAAACAATGTACTAATATGGTTGTGAATTCCTAACCGGCAATTCACACCTATTTAGCTATGGATGCCACCAAGACCATGGTGACCAACTCTAAACAATAAAAGTTGAATTCATGTAGATATAAATGTGAAGGAGCGTATCCTATATACCACAAGTGGAAATTCTCATTTCCCAACAATTCATGTTGACGACGAAACAATACAAGTCCTTTCCACATCGTGGAAAGATTCACAGAAATAACAGGATTATCATAATGCATTTTAAATAAAATATGGAATGCAGAAACAGACAATGCATGAGTTTGTTAAGCATAATATTTTATAAAAACAACAATAATGAATACAAAGAGTTAAATGCATTCCCACACCTTTTTGAAGACAGGCCACGCCTACATCGAGATCCACGATCCACTGGTTCGTCCTTTGAATCGATCGTTATTAATAATTAACTGTTAATCACACAAGAATTCTAAGATTCTAGCCAAAATGGCTCATTCAAGAATTATACAATTCTAACTAATAGTCCTAAGCCCATTTACGTTTTTATACCCTTTTATTATAAATCTTAAGCCCATCTAAGGTTCTTTACATCTTCATAATCCATCTCTTGCGTATCTAAAGATTTACCAATTCATTGGGTTGATTCTGTAATCCAATAGCTAAGTCTTATGAATATCTACAACTTTGTTGAAGAAACCAAAATCTAATTCGGACCACAAGAGGTCCAAAACATCTAACTAAGAAAACTACCCTAAGCCCAAGTCCACCAATTCAACCCATTTAATTAAGGTCCAGTCCATCTGAGTCACTAAAAGTCTCTGACGGTCAAACTAACAGTCAAAGGTCAATTAACAGTCAACGTCCAAGTCAAGTCAATGTCTTGGTCAAATGGTCAACTCAAGTCTACGGTCAACTGAGTCAAGGTCGGGTCAACGATCCAAGGTTGAAGTCTAACTCGGTCAATGTCAACTTAGATCAAAAGGTAAACTGAGTTAACTGAGTCAGGCGAGTCAAAACTGAGTCTACAGAAACAACTCAGATCATAACATTCAGATAAGTCAGCTAACTGACTGGGATGACTAATAAGCCTAAATCCCCTGCAGCTACAAGAACTTCTATTCATGATCACTACACAAATAATTCATTCAAACAGAATTATACAATTCAATCATTCTTTCTAAATAAATTTATAATCAACTTACAAATAGAACTAAAGCCTACCTGCAGTTCCAAGCTTTCACAGTAGTCGCTATCTACAACTTTAAATCATCAATCTAACCTTCCTCTTGACTTGAGCCACTAACAACCTCACCCGCATATCCATCTCAGTACCAACCACAATTTTAACTACATTGCCTGCACATTCAAATTTCTACAATCTATGTAACTAAATTCAGTTTCATCTGCAACCACCACAATTCTCATTCATGTACAATCATCCATAATTACAGTCTACCTTGCAATCACATTCATTATTAACTTCTCAAATCCACCACCAAAACCTCAACATTCTACAGTTATTCACACCATCCAAACCAAGTTACCTGCAACACCATTACCAAAACTCATCTCCATTTTTGCTTCCATTTCACTTGCACAACTCATACCTAGCTCATATATCTAATTCATGTCAATCCATTCAACCATCAACAAACCCATTTAGTTACTACCCATTTCTTTTATCAACTTCCTGAATCAATTCAATCCTAGTTTACAATATCACCAAATCTACTTGATACACACAATCTATCACCACCAGCACCTACCTTTCCCAAACCTCCACCAATTATCCATGACTCCTGTAATTTCCAAAACCTAACCCAAATTCATATTCAAACTCCAACAGTTAATGGCATTACTAAATCCAATCCCCAACAACAACCATTACAGTTCACCCATTCCTCTATCACCTACACGTCTCAATTTCATGACCAGCACCACATTTAACCCTCCAAAAGAACTTTAATCCTTACAAATTTCAATTCAAAATATATACAACAATCATCCAAGTTCCATAACTCAAAATAGATGAAATTCAATCCAATACAATTCAGAAAGAAGAATTTATTTCAACCAGTCGACTTCAAACTCCTATTCTCCAACTGCAGTTCAATCCATGAATTTTAAAACTCATTTCTTGATTGAATCAACTATAGAACTTCAATTACACAACAACCCGTTCCTTCTTTGTTTATTAACAACTCAGTTACTCATCAATTCAACACGAAACCAAAACCAACTGCAGAAACCCTAATTAAAAACTTATATTACCTTTCTCTTATGAAATCGAATCAAACCTTCAAAACATCATCATCATCCCCATCATCTCTAACTCCTTGGTTGTTCATATTCTTAGACAACACAATTCGAGTCCCCCATCATCATTCAGGAAACCCTAATCTTCAAGTTAAACACTGAATCGGATTCCTATCTTCAATTCAACTTTGACCCAACCTTTATTTTCTTCTTTCCTATCACTAATCAAATCTTCAGTCGATATTTGAGAACCCTAACCCCGATTCCCACTGTCAGACTTCTTCTCAATCCACATAAACCTTCTCAAGAAAATATAAACTCCAAATAACAACTGCCGTGAGTCATATAACTCACTAATCGCTTCCTAATCTAGCATGCACGATTCAAATATAAAGTTTCAGAGAAAGAAGATGAAGAGCATAGAAGAAGAAAGATGAAGAAGAAGAAGAAGAAAACGAATAACAAGAGAGAAAGGAAGAAAAGAGATTCGAGTAAAATTTCTAGATTTATTCCCGATAAGACAAAGGGAAAACTATAGAACACCCGCTGAATTGGCTAAGGGAAGTCTCAATCGGTTAAATGTCAAAAAGACCATTTTGCCCCTCTCACTAATTTGATGATAAATTCTTCATCCAATATCCGATTGACAAGTTCGAGTAGTCCATTCTGCATAACTTTTCGAGACCTATTCAACGGTACTAGTTTCGTATCTAGGTCTTTGTTAGATTAATTCCTATTAATTAACGTTTGTGCTAAACTAATCGGGTTATTATCGACTAAAACGTCTCTTGACTGTTCTAATAGCGTTGACGAGCTCGAGAGTCCTTACATTCTCCCCACCTTATAACATTTTCGTCCTCGAAAATCGAACCATCCTTCTGGTCTTCAAAACTCCCCACCTTAAAGAAAGATCATATCTCTTGTCTAAGCACAATCAACAAGAAACAAAGCACAAACCTATATGGCTTTCTACAACTAAGATTAAAATTTGTAGCTCTAGTTTCACTATGCTAATTTAAGTTCTATCAAATAGGGAAGTCTAAGCTTCTTACATGAAGCTCTATAATGGAAACTATGACTTTTAGATTTAAATTTTCTACACTAATTTCTATGTCAATAATTTACTGGTTCTAAGTACTTTGAAGATATTCCATAATACAATTTCTCATTAAAATTTGAGATCTATTAGTTCACTAATAGAAGCAAGTCTCCCTTCAATGCCTAGTGATACAAGAATGAAGTTGCCCTGTCTAGGTTCGCGACGCCTGACAATGCCTACTACCTAACAAGTATCACCTGAACATATCAGAATTACCAACCTCACTATTCCCCAGTGCTGGATTAACTAAGTGCAAACTTATTACGATTAACCAAGTGTGAGTTTGATTTTATCAAAGTTATTTAGTCTTTAACTTCTATCTTTACTAGTGTATGTCTGATAATTTACTTTGTAAAATATATAAGCAGTTCACATCATTTTAAGAAATTTAATTATTCGAATTATTTATTCTACCCTTTTATTTTATTATTATTTATTTATTTCAATGAAATCAAATCAAATTTTAATTCCAAATGAGACTATATTGTTATAACTAGATAGATTTTAAATTCATGTACTAATTAAGAATAACTTAACGTTATATCGATTATTCAAATGTTACTATCATTATTTCCAATGTATCTATTTGCTTATTTAGTTATAATAAGAAACCGCTAACAATTTTTTTTTTCCATAATTTTTTGGTGTTAATACTTTCATCATTATTATAACATTTATTTCTTATTACTTAGACCGATAAAAGTTAATTTGTAATTAATCATACTATCAATTTATTTTTATTATTAGATTTGATTTGATCTAACTTTATTTCCTTAAATTTTATATTATTGCTAAGTGATCCTTAAGTTGTACTATTAATAAAATTACATATTTGCTATTACCATTCTATAATTATTATTCAAACGATATTTGCAATGATTCTAAATTTTATAATAATTCGTATTAGACAGTATTATAATTTGCTTATTTAATCGAAAATTATTGTCTTAATTATACTATCATTTTCATTATTGTTTTATCAAATTTTCTTATTTGATTACTAGTGTAACTAACATACAATTAAAATAATTATTTAGCAATGATACTTAGTTTAATTTTTATTAAACCTTAATCTTGTAAATATAATTTTACTTTCACGAAAAGATTGATATAACAGATTTTATTTATTCAGAATGAATCCGTATGTTATATCTTGTTAAATATTGACGATTGTAGTTTAATATGATTTAACTTTTGAGTCTGGCTAAAATTATAATACGTTTTGATAGTCTACATATTTTGGGTATTAATAATAAGTATCTATTTCACATGCAATTTTATTCTCCTTTAATTTTAATTTTGTTCTAAGTATTAAAATATTATAATTATCACTTCATGTGTATAATTTAGTAATTTAGTGAATCATTTATTGGACTAAAGATAATCTAGGTATAAGAACGCTAACAAATTTAGTCTTTATTTGTGCCTTATATGACCTCACGTTCTTTTATTCCTACTTAATATGTCTTATTTATCTATTTGGTTTAAATGCAAAACATATTATTCTAATTTGTTACTAGTTAACTTTGCAAAATTTAATCATAGATAAGCACTAATAATTTTCCATGGTTATTCAACCTTAATCATTATTTTATCGCTATATATTTGCTAATGAGATTTTAATTTAAGTTATGTTCAATATAATATTAATTTAAATTCTAACAATTTAATTTCGTCATACTAATTTTTCCGTTCCAAAAGATGATTAAATCTAGTTACAAAGAAGAATCTTATTTGATATACAAATTTATTTTCTTTTAATTTTAATATTATACTAAGCATCTGAATATTATTATTACTAATTCATGTATTTTTTTTTTTTAAAGATTTACTGGATCATATATTAGTTTAAAAATAATTTCAGTACAAGATTATTAACAAGTTAATTATTTTTATTTTATGTATTATATCCTCACCTCCTAGTAAGTATATTAATTATCTAGTTTAGACACAAAACTTATATCTCTAATTTGTAATTAGTTTAATTTACAAGACTTAACTGTACACAAGCGTGAAGATGGTTCAAGCCTTCTCCCATTCCAAACATCTTTTAAAACAACTTAACCATAGTTTCATTAGTATAATTCCAAAAACTAAGGCACCCAAACATCCTCGGGATTTCAGGCCCATTAGTTTAAGTAATGTAGCTTATAAATTTATTAGTAAGTTATTAGCTAGTAGACCTAAGAAAGTTATGGATAAATTTATAAGCCCTTATCAAGCTGTTTTTCTCACTTCTAGGCAGATTACAGACAATATAGTTATTGCCCATGAATTAGTAGATACTATGAGAAAATGCAAAGCTACTAAATGTCTAATGGCTGTTAAATTAGATATGTCAAAAGCATTTGACAGGATTGAATGGATGTTTTTGATAGCTATTCTTAGAAAACTTGGATTTCATGATGACTGGTGCACTATGATTATGGAATGCATCTTAATAGTCTCTGCCTCTGTTCTTCTTAATGGCTCACCAGGTGATGTGTTCTATCCCATAAGGGGTCTCAGACAGGGAGACCCCTGGTCTCATTATCTTTTCATTATAGTTATGGATTATCTCTATAAATTATTGATTAAAGCTGAAAATAATGGAATGTTACAAGGTATAAAGGATTCTAATTCTAGTCCTTCTGTTTTTTGCAGATGACAGTCTCATTTTTGGCTAAAGCTAATATTCAAGGTGCTAGGCATCTGGATAAATTTATAAAGAATTTCAATAAGTATAGTGGACAGTCAATAAATTATGAGAAATCATGTATGAATTTTCCCCCTAAGATGAATAATCAAATTAAGAGTCAAATTGGTAGAATTCTCAATATTAAGACTCTTGGCCTTAAAGATAAATATTTAGGAGTTCCCGTTCTTATACAACAAAACAAAATGGAAACTTTTGGGCATTTACTAAATATATTTCTAGATAGGCTTGCTAGTTGGAAGGGTAAGAATATGAATCATCCCACCAGGACTGTGATGGTGCAGTCATTACTAGGTACTTTAGCATCACATCACTTATTTGTTTTTCCCATGCCAAAAAAACTCACAGATAAACTAGATGGAATCCAAAGGAATTTTTGGTGGAACAAAAAACATGGTGGTGAAGGTCTGTAGCTAAATCTAAAGCCTTAGGAGCAAGGTTGTGAAATCGTAAATCGGAACGCAAATCGTTTTTCAATTTTTGTGAATTAAATCGTGAATCGTAGATTCATGGTTGATTACTAAATCGTAATATTTTCCATTATAGGACATTGTAAATTGAAACTAAAAAATTATATATAGAAATAAAGTTTATTTTTATACAATATTTAAAAAAATAGCGTGGAGAAATAAACTCAACTAATCAGAATACATATAAATACGGTATAAGTTCCTAAATATCACAAAACGGGCAACGACACAATGGTCGGAAGGTCAGATGTGTATCTTGAGGGTAGGAGTTTGAAACCTCTTAGACATATCTTTTTAGATGTTTAATAGAAATTATGACTCTGACTGGTCAAAGTAGTCAAGAATCGCATTAAAAAAAAGCATCTTTGCGATTCCTGCGTAGATGCGATTCACCTATATGGTTCACAACGAAATATAAAAATTTGAATTGAATGGTGCGATTCAACTCGTGAATCGCACGATTTTCACAACCATGCTTAGGAGGTCTTAATATAAAAAAAAAAAGAGCTTAACAGTGCTCTCCTTGCTAAACTTGCATGGAGAATGCTCACTGAAACATATACTAAATGGATAAAAATTCTGAGTTCAAAATATTTTCCAAATAGCAATCCACTCCATGTTAGCAGTGACAATGGAAGTTGGATGTGGAAAGGAATCTGTAGAGGTCTTGATATCATTAAGAAACATATTGTTGGGAAGTTGGGACTGGTAAAAATATATCAATCTGGAAAGATATATGGGTCCCAACCATATTTGGTCATTTATCTTCTAGGTTTATGTCTAGTAATATGGAAACTATTGATCAATTAATGATGCCTAATATCAATAGGTACTTTGAATGCTCTGTTTGATAGTAGCATTGGTTCTGAAATCTGCAAAATTAGAATTCCTTTAAGTGGTGAAGATAGATTGATTTGGAAACCTGCTGATAATGAAATTTTTTTATGTGAAAAGTGCTTACAAGGTCATTGATGCTGCAGGTAATATACATTCTCCATTTGATGGACCTTCTAATTTTCCCATGGAAATTGTTCTGGAAATTGAATATTCCCCAAAGAGTTTTACATTTTCTTTAGAAATGTGTTCATAGTTGCTTGCTAGTTAGGAAAAGACTAGCTAGGAATATGCATGATGTAGTTGCAGGAATTCCCACAGTACACCCTACTCAAGAATTTATCAATATTTATGACACAATTTGAAGATTAAGGACCTTTTTTATTAATATGATCTTAAAAGAATTACAGTAATCAAGAATTCAATTCACTTAATAAGGTTTTCTCTCTCCTAAAAACTTTCTTAGCACTCAAAAATTCATCCCTTCTCTGGAACTATTCATTTCCTTTATATAAGCATTTACATAGTGGATTACAGCTCATTTACAGCTAAGATCCCCTTTAATTTCAGACCTGGGTTCTTGCGATAAATCGCAGTTAGCACCTCCTTAATCATTCGCAGATTTTATTGATTCGTCGCAGAAATGTCACACTTTTCTCATGTTTCTGTCGTTTTCATCTGATATGTCATTCCTTACGTTACTTTGAGATGTATTGTAGAATATCATTGATGTATCGCAGAACTGCTATTTATTTCGCAGGAATATTATTGTGACAATATTCTGATCCTACATCTTGCCTCTTCTCATATCTTTTCTGCGAAGAAGATAAAGATCATGAGAATTTAAATCTCTTGATTTGCCACAACTCCTTGTCTTTTCACACTTCCTTCACTCTGACACGTCTCTGCATCCATCGCTAGATATTCTACGCGTGTTTCTTCTCTCATCTATTCCTTGACACATCTTTTTTCAACCGTTGAATTCTGACCATTCACGTCTTTTTTTCATTGAATGCATTGATGTTCTCAAGAATCTTCTTCTCTTATAAATATCTTCTTCGCTAATCTCTCCTCTTCTTTTTACTTTCTCTTTTCACTTTTTCTCTGCAACTCTACTGTTCTTCTTCTTCTTCCGCAAATTCCGGATCTATTACTACTTCAATTTTGTTTCTTTATTCTTCTTCATCTTAATCATCATTCCTATACTAAAAATGGCTCCTGCTAAAAAATTAGGTCAACCTACTTTCCAAAAACACCAACAAAAGCTCCAAACTTTAGGTTTCACACTTTCTGAGATCCCTGGTCAATCTTCAGACTCTGATCTCTCCATTGATCTAGTTTCAGGATTTCCTTCTTCCAATGGGAAAATCCTTATTTCGCTAGGTCAACTAGAATCTGGCCTTCCTATCCCTCTTTATAACCCAGATCTCCCTCTTTTTTATGAAATTATTTCTCACGCTAAATTTTCACGAGCAATCTACCAATTAAGTGGAGATTGTATTCGTCTCATTCTTGAATATGCCTTTCGTGGAGCTGGTAAAGGATCTCGCTATCCTGAATCTGCGAAACATCCTGATTTTAAAGATATCCCAATTATTCCAGAGAAATATACCGTGGAGAATTTCTTTGAGAATTATCAAGTGATTCCCATGAAGAAAGAGAGCTCGTGTTGGGCTATTCGTTTGAATAAGAATAAGAAGGTTGCGAAGGATAAACTTCTTATGCAAGATATATACTATCATTCAAGTAAAAACCAAGGTCCACGCTTCTCAAAAGATGATAAGTGGTGCGGATTTCCTCTCCTCCTTGAAGGTCCATATATTTCTGGCACTCTTGATCTTCCTGCGAATCCTGCGAATCTTGCGGCGTATCGTCCTTGGGTTTTTAATTGGCACGAAAGGAATTCGAGGTATATCTCGCAAAATTTATCATTATTCGCGGATTTGGATAAATGTATTATTCTTACTTGATTATTGAAATATCTTTTATCAGATTGAAAAAATGAAACTTAGCTATGCCAATACTGGGAATCCCAATCTCCTACAAATTTTGAAAACCTTCACAGATGAAGTAAGAAACAATCTTCTATAACCTTTAACAATATATTGTTGCCCCTGTTTCTTATCTTTATGTGTGATTGTTTCCAAGGAAATACCATTTGTCGCGGCGGTTATAGCCAAAGATAAAGGCAAAAGATTAATAACTCCAAATGAAGGTTCCGGTGCTTCTCCTCGCCGCAATAAAAATCAAACTACTGATGGTCCTCCAAAGAAAATCCAAAAAACTCAACCACTTCCATCTTTAAATTCTCCACTCATAAAGACTTCTCTTACCGCTGATAAAGATAATGAGATTGAAAAGAATGGTGGAGTTAATAATGATGCTTCCGTGGGCACTTCAACACATATTTCCTCCGCAAGAATTAGGTCTGCGATGGGTCTTTCTCAACCTGAGACTCCAATGGATCAATTGTCAAATATTTTTAGAAACCCCATACAAGGTGTTGGAGAGGATGATATTACTCGTACTTGCGACTATCTCTCAAAGATCTGCGACGCTTCAATCTTGACTAATAATAAAGATCTTAAAGGAGTCTCAAGATTTATTAACCCAGGTTTTCTTCATGCGCTAGCTTCATTGGTATGCCCCTTTCCTTCATTTTTCTTGTAGTAAACTTTACATTTGTCATGAGTATCAAAGATCTTTTACTTATCTTACTCATTTTCTCTTTTCATCTGCATTGCTAGAGCTTATTTTTCTGTTGCTTCAGAATTAGAAAGTAGATTATCATCATCACAGAAAAGGCTTACTTGATTCACAATCGAATCTGCGAAACTTTGTGAGAAGAATAAGTAATATGAAGCTGAAATCTCTATTCTTCGCGAAAAATGTAAACAGTTGGAAGTTACTGGGAATACTGAGCTTCTTAATAAAAACAAATCGCTTGAAGTATAAATTCAAGTTCTTCAACAAAAATTAGTTGACAAGGAGAAATTCTGCAAACAAGTTATTGGTATAAGTCTCCCCCCCCCCTTTTTTTTTTTTTTTTTCTCTCGCTATTTTAGCTTATTTGGGCAACCATTTTGGAGATGCCTATAATCTTACTGATGAATCCCTCATTCTTAATTCTTTTGATGAACCCATAGATGAAACCACTCTTCTTCAGCATCTTAATGACGCTTTAAATAACTATTCAGACGAAAAAATTAATACTTTGTCCATTGATGAGCTTAAATATCATATCTCCCTTATGAGAATGGATTATAGATCTGTCTTGAGTACATCCAATAGTTTAAATACTTGCAGAGATGAGTTTAGAGAAAAAATCAAAGTCTTAAAAGCCAAGAAAAATGAACTTGAGAAGGATAAAGAACGCATTACTCTTCAAGGCGCTGAAGCTCTATCAAAATTCCGCAATACCCTTATTGATACTGAATTTGAGAGAGATAGACTTAAGAATGAAAACATTAAACTTCTTAAAAGAGAAGAACAAATCCATTCCCATATTCTCATTCAAAGTGATGATGAATTCGCATGGGCTGCGACAATTCTCGATAATGCTAGGAAAAATTTAGCGATAGATGTCAGTCTTCATACCGAGCAAGCAACCTTGATACAAGAAATGATCCATGAAATAGAAGGTTATTTATTTCTCCTCTAATATATTTGTATTTCTTTTAGATTTCTAACAAATTTCTAATTTGTTGTTGTATCATCGCAGAATCTGAAGAAAAATATTCCAAAAGGATAACAGAACTTGAAGAAGAAAAAAGTGGTCTTGCGAAAAATCTTATTTCCCATAATGAAAAAATCTCAAGACTGCGAGAGAAAATAAAGATATCCAACTCAAACTTGCGTAATAATATTCTCACCGTTCGCAATAATGCTATTGAGAAAGTTTGCAAAGATAACGATCTTCCTCTTAGTCTATATCCTTGTCTTATGGATAATATCCCAGTTAGTTCTCAAGTACCAATTATTTCTGATAGTGAGGTGATCTGAGATGAAAGTGAAAACGAAGATGAGGAAGGAACTAATGATGAAGATGGTGAAGACGAAGATGAAGATAATGATAAAGATAAATCTCAATAGTTTTGTTTTTTCTTTTTGATCTTCTCCTGTATTTCTCTCTTTCTTTCTTGCGATAATTATCTGCGACAAATTGTAATATTCTGCGAATTATCTGCAGCTCCTGATGTCTTTCAATATATAAATTCTTTTTTGCTTCTATCTGTTTGTCATTAAAAATTCAAGAAACAATTCTTTTTGCAAGATGGTTAATATAATCATTAATCTCCAATTATTTGTATGAATTTATCATATAATGATGAATAACAATATTTACCATTCTATGCATCATTCCCATACTTGCCTCTTGTTATTAATCTGCAATATTATAAATGAATTATCACAAATAATGCTGCAAAAAATCTGTTATATGCTTCGCAGATATAACCTCTATTGTGGTCTTATTTCGCCTTCCTAGTTAAAGGTCTTATTATGCCACTTTTAGGCGACAAGATCGCAGGACATTCTTACTTTCACATGTAATAATCCATTGATCTTGCCTTATCATTTATTTTGATCTCTGCGACAATATGATAAGTCTAAGCCATCTTGTGAGATTAATCTCTCTTTGCTTTTTAAGACTTATGACATTGGCGTCTTTGCGATGAAATCGCAGGACGTTTTTGCGATTTATATCCTCTTTATTATTGATTTCATTTATCTCATTTTTTGTTCTTATCGCAAAAACCCATTGATCTCATCTTAACATTTCTCTTTAGGCTTTTTGGCCAGTCATGCGGCAATATGATGGGCCTAAATATTCTTGCGAATATAAAGTCCCATGACATTGCTGTATATGTCACGCTACAATATGACGGGCCTAAATATTCTTGCGAATATAAAGTCTCATGACATTGCCATCTTTTTTGATACACAGCTCCCTAATGGAGGGTATCGCCCTTATCTCTCCCCCCGGTTGCCCCTTCAAGGATTATACATCGGCCATACAAGACTAGCACTTTCCCATCCGGTTTTGCCAACTTGAGTTGTTTTCGCAGCCTTGTCCTTTATGCCTATATGGCTTATAGTTACAAGACTGCACCCTAGTGGGGTTTTCTTGGGCCGAACACATCGTAGCCAAGACTTGCCATGGATGGCCAGGGTAGGTTCATCCATCCCGGGCACCCACAGCTCAACCGTGTACCTCGGCGCCTTGATCATACTTTGCATTCCTTAGGAGAAACTCTCGGGCGCCAAACCAGGGTATAACCTTATATAGTTGGGAATACAAGTTATCTCTCCTTGATGGATTTTCTATAATCCCAAATCTCCATGACTAGGTTCCAGCAGCAGTATAGCCTTTCAAATAGACATGCAAATAGATACCCCCCTTATGACGTACTTTAAGGACATTGCCTCTTACGGAATATAATCCGCGAACTAGGGTGTACGCCACAAAGGTTCATCCCATTCTTATATGTTTTTAGGCGATTTGCGCCCGTCTCATGCATTTGCATTAAAAATTCTTATATGACTTGAAATCATCATCTTTTTCTTTTAATAGAAAAATTCTTATTTTTGAACAAAGTTTTTCTTTTAATATTTTGTCTGCATATTTCTTACTGTTCTTGTTTTTCGATTGTTCGCAACATGATATTGTTGCACTTCTTTTATTCTGTAACGAATGATTATTTGCAATATTTTGTTGCTTTTTTATTTTCTTGCGCAAAATGAAGATTTCAACTTTATCCCAGCACCTTGCATTTGTTTATTTTCCTGCGAAGAATGAAGATTTCTACTTTTTCCCATCTTTACGCGATTAATCACCATTAATTCTTTTGGCACAAACTATTCTTGTAATATATCCTTTCCCCGCAACTCTATATTGTCCACCATCAAATTCTCTGCTCACTGAGTTTGCTTCCTGTTATGATGCCAATTACGATTTCTGGCGTTTCCTTCTTCGCAAGTATTAATGTCAACTTCATAACACTTTTTTCCTTCAAACCAATCACCTTTAATTATCCCAATACCATGGGGATGTGGAAACTTTATGCATTGATGATATGTGGATGCTATTCCCAAGATCCCATGGAGCCATGGTCTTCCAATTAAATCATTATAAGGAGATTCTATATCCACTACACAGAACTTAATTTTTGAAGATATCTTGTTCAATGGAATTTCCATAGTAGTTTCTCATTTTGGCTTATTTGCAGTGCCATTGAAACCATAGATTTTGTAAGTTGAGGGGATTAACTCATCATCTCTTCCACCCATTGTAAGATAAGTATGATAAAATAATATGTCTACCGAGCTGCCAGTGTCAATTAAAACCCTATCTATTGCCCAAGAATTATTTGTTGCGTCACCATCATCATCTTCTTCTTCTTCTATGTACTTTGGATTTATCTCTAACTTCACCACCAAAGGGTTGTTATGCATCTTCCCTGGCTCTGGTATCTCTTGTGCAGAAAAAGAAATAATTTGTTTCTGCCATTCTTCTAACGGAGAAATCTTCGCAATATTCATCACCTCTCTTCCCTCTATATCCCTCGAAAATACTCTACTTAGCACATTATCATGGAAATCTTCTATTGTTTTTTGCGAATGTACAATTGAATTGCAAAATAGATTTTTTGATGTAGCTCCTACTTCAATGACAAATGTTTCTGCTTCTTTCACAACATTGACTCTGCGAATTTAAGTCTTTGGCGGCAATTCTTTGAGGTTGTGGATATCTCGCTAGAAAATGATTTAACTTCCCTTGTTCAATCATTCGCAGAATAATTCTTTTTACATTCCTACAATTACTCACAGAATGGCCATGAAAATGATGATAAGGGCAGAATTCTTGATTTTGGTTGTTAGGATGTGGTTCTATCCCCATGTTCCATGGTGAAGGTATATTCTCCATCAAAATAATCGCTTCCCAAATCTTGTCTATAATGGTATTTAGAGGTGGCAATTTGATGTCTTCCCATATAATCCTCTGACCTCTTTGCTCTCTTGAATAATTCTGCCTTTGTCCACCATAAGTCTCTTGCGGTTGATCAAACCTTGGGACTTTATCATTGTTATTGCGATTATAAAAAATTCTCTCCTTTTCTAATTCCTCCTGATCTCTACTTCCCATTGCTACTACCTTACGTTGATTATCAATCTCCATTTTCTCTCGCTGATTTTGGGAGGTACTTGCCACTGTATTAATCATTTTTGGTAATAAACTTCCATTTGCTGCGGCTGAACTTGTGCCTGCGAGAATTGGATATGACTCCATCTTATTTTGTTTTTCCTCCAAAGCTATATATTCTTCTTGCAATTCTCGCAGTTCTGTCATAGTGATTGTGTTTTTAACTCTGAATACCTGGATGTATAATAGATTTGTCGCAAACATAGCATTTATGAAGGACAAAATGAGATATCTTTCATCTACTCTTCCTGCCATTTCACTGCACATTGTCCTCCATCTTATCGTTAAGTGCTTTAAACTCTCGCCAACTCTCTGCTTCAATCCAAACACATCTTCAATTCTAGGTCGTGTAGAGTTATTGATTATGTATGCTCCTAAGAAAGTAGTTTGCAAGTGCATGAATGAAGTTATTGTATTCTTGGGGAGACTTTCAAACCACTTCAGTGCTTCGCCATTTAAACTTGACGCAAAATATTTGCACAAGACGACATCATGGTTCTCCCATTGTAGCATGCATCGAATATAGGCTTTGATATATTGGACGGCACATGTAGTCCCATCAAAAATACTGGTCAACACCGGCAAATTGCATTTTGGAGGTATCCCTCCTAATTGTACCTCTTGAGTAAATGGAGTTTTCGCAGCTTCTTCGATTGCCTCATCAAGTTATCTTCTTCCTCCTTCTCTTCTGTTATTTATCATTCCTCTCATTTCTGCTAACTCTCGCAAGATTTGCTCATTCCTATCAGAATTTTTCTCCATTGGCCTTTTCAGCGCAGCTTCTCTTCGTCTGCGTTCATGCCTTTCTTGTCTTGCGATATTTCGTGCTTCTTCTTCAACATCTTGATTTTGCCCTCTTCTGCGATTTTCTTCTTCTTGAATTTGCAAATTAATTTGTCTTTCATTTTCTTCTCTGCGAATTTCCTCATCCCTTATCGTTTCTCTTCGTTGCCTTTCCATGTCTCTGCGAATTCTCTCATATTCCTCATTTAGATTGTCATTATTACGATTTTGTACACGTCGTCTTTCTCGATTATCATGATTATTCTGACGCAATGCTGCTTGAATTTCTTGTTCTTCTACTTCGGCTCGCAATCTCTCTCTTTCTCCCGCTAAATGTACTTGCTCAATATAATGCCTCTCAATATCATCTTCAATCATTCTGCGATTTCTTCGAATCTCTTCATCACGTAACATTCTTCTTCTCTCTTCTTGATTTTCTCTCCTTCATATTGATTATGTCTAACGTCCAAAGTTTCACCGTGTGGAATATAACGATCATTTATCAAATTCTCGCCAATATTTTGTAAAGGATGATTTTGTCTTGTTTCTTCTCTATATGATCTTGAACTTGATCTCATGCTGCTTCTTGATCTTCTGTTTTGCAACCTCATATTTTCCATTCTTAATTCATGATTTTTCCTTGTAAGATTTGTACGTTCTTCTGCGTCTAATCTTCTTTCTTCCTGTATCCTTTGTCTCAAATCATCTACTACCTCATGTCCTTCATGAATTACTCTTCCATCCACTTCCTGATTTCTTTCCTCTTCTTGATTTTCTGCCTCTTCTATCGAATCCGACCTCCAAGTAGACACACTTTCTCTATCATAATCCACATTTCTATCTTGTGCTTGTGTTTGTTGATTCGGTGGTTGAATTGAATTTTCTGCTCCATTTCTCATTCTACTTCTTCCTGATCTGATCCTTAAAGATCCTTCCAATTCACCTGTTCCTTCACCTGCAATTCTTTTACTTCTTCTCACTGTTGTTGGTGGTTCTGATGTATTTCTTCTCCTTCTAGCCATTTCTTCAATTCTAACAATTTCTTCAAATATTCAAGTTGAAATTTGGAATTTCTCAAATTGATTCTCCCTGTTTCTGGGCGCCAAAATGTAGTTGCAGGAATTCCCACACTACACCCTACTCAAGAATTTATCAATATTTATGACACAATTTGAAGATTAAGGACCTTTTTTATTAATATGATCTTAAAAGAATTACAGTAATCAAGAATTCAATTCACTTAATAAGGTTTTCTCTCTCCTAAAAACTTTATTATCACTCAAAAATTCATCCCTTCTCTGGAACTATTCATTTCCTTTATATAGGCATTTACATAGTGGATTACAGCTCATTTACAGCTAATATCCCCTTTAATTTCGGACCTGGGTTCTTGCGATAAATCGCAGTTAGCACCTCCTTAATCATTCGCAGATTTTATTGATTCGTCGCAGAAATGTCACACTTTTCTCATGTTTCTGTCGTTTTCATCTGATATGTCATTCCTTACGTCACTTTGAGATGTATCGTAGAATATTATTGATGTATCGCAGAACTGCTATTTATTTCGCAGGAATATTATTGTGACAATATTCTGATCCTACACATGATGTTGATTCTAACTGGGTAACAGGGAATCTAAGACTATGGACCAGTTTTTTTTGGAATTCCCAGTGACTAAGCAGATTTGGGATGCAATGCAAATAACAAATAGGAATATAAATTTAGGTCAAAACATGTTGGACTAGATACGTAGCTGGTTTAATACTAATAGTAGTACTAATGCAATATTGTGTCATACTAAGTTGGTTTGTATTACTCACGTTCTGTGGCACATTTGGAAAATGAGGTGCGCAGTGGTATTTGATAACTTGCAGATACAAGTGAATGTTATAGTTCAACAGATCAAGAAATCAATAAATGAGTGGAATGAGAATGTAGTTAAACTGTCTGCTAAGCAAGGTCAAGTAATAAGACATAGACTTGTTGTGCAGTGGACAGTTCCATTTGAGGGCTTCCATAAAATAAATTTTGATGCTTCTTTTTGTAAGGAAAATAAAAACATGGGATATGGACTAATTATCATAAATGATGCATGTTTCTTCAAAGTATCCTGGTGTATCCCAGCAGTAGAAAAAGATGTATGGAAGGCAGAAGCATAAAGCATTGCCACTGTTGGAAGCAGTACAAATGGCAAGAAGAAGTGGAATAACAGAAGTACATTTGGAAGGAGACTGCATCAATGTTATCAACACACTGACTTGAAGTATTGGAGCTGTTAAATGGAAGAATAATGCAATTATTAGGGATTGTGCTGAGTTATTGAAGTCTTTTAATAAAGGGAAAATTGATAAAGTGCCCCGTTTTTTTGGTACACACAAAAAAATTCCCCCGACATATTGAACTTTTGTAAAGTAGCCTTAGTGTTTAGTTTTTCGTCATGGGCCCACATAATCCAGTCAATCGTTATTTACCTAGTCAAAAAAAGGTTTAAATTACCATAAACCCTTGTACCAAGACTAAATCTACTCGGTGAAAGTAAATCTCACATTTTCTTCCTCACGTCGCTCAGTTTCATAAGAGGGGAAAATATTGGCGATTAACTGAATCGCATGGATAGTTAGTAGCATTTGTTTGGTTTAACTGATTTATTGTATTGAAGATGAACTCTAATTATTCATCAATGATGACGAGGGGAAATGAAAAGGTGATGTCCAGGTTAGAAATTTTAAAACCCTAACTTTTGATTTCTTTTAGATTTGTACTTGCATGATATAACAAAATGATTTAGAAGCTTTTTCTGTCGATTTAAAGTGGAACCCTAACTTTATTGGATTGAAATCTAACTTTTTCATTGTTTTATCATTTTATTTTGTTTTGTCTGTGAAGATTCTTCATGACCCATCATTTTCTCATTTTCTTTTTTGGCTATGACTCAACTGGATAAAACCTGTATGTGAATCGAATCTGGAAAAAACATGTGCACCCGAATCTGAAAAGTAATGTTACAAAATCCAAGAAATTTTCCCCAATTTTTTTTTATATTTCTGTATTTGTTGTATTCCTATATTTGTTGTATTTCTAGAAGAAAAAAACATGTCTTTGTTGTATTTCTATATTTGTATTTCTGTGATGACATAATTTTGTTTGATTTTTTGTATTTCTGTGTTTGTAATTAGAGTGTTTGTAATATATTTGTATTTCTTATGTATTTTTCAGTAGTAATATTGATAATGGAAAAAATCAGATTTAGAGATATAAATTGTTATTACATTGAGAGTAAGATTGAGTTTGCTTTCAAACAAATAGAAAGAGATAAGATCAGTTTGAGGATATTTTTGCAAATGATTCGCTGAAAACTATGTTTGGAAGATATATATGATGTTATTTTACTATGGATGTCAGAACATGGAGTTCCATGGACTCTAAAGAATGATCATGATTTCTTTTGGTTTTGGGAGAATGTTGCAATAAACATCAATGGTTGTATTCAGTTGCTTGTCAAGGTTCAGAATCCAGAATGGGAAAAGGAGCACACACCTAAGAAAACTGCATCAAAGTCACCTCAAGTGAGAAGAAGCCCAAGACTTGAAGGTAAGAAAAACAAAAGTGTAGGTGGTTCCAGTGTTAGGAAGTTGTTTGGGCGGGATTGTTCACAACCCACTCAAGCAAGTGTTGTTGGTGACAACTTGAGAGGAGGAACAAGTAGCAAACTAGTAATATTAGATGAGGAACCGGTGCAAGTAGATGATGATTAGGATGAGGAATATTGGTTACATAAATTGAAAGAAAATGATGAGATTGTAGTTCAACTTGAGAACAAAGAGGTGGATGAGTGTCATCCTGTAGAAGATCCTGAAGCTGCAACTGCTTATAATAGTGATGAAGACAATGAAGATGCAAGTGATGCTGAACATGTTAGAGATGAAGGTCCTTATAAACTCCACCCTCATTTACTCTCAAGCAAGTTTTTGCAATTATTATTATGAATTATTGTTGTACTAACACTTTAGTGTTTTGCAAATGATTCAAGTGGTGATGGTGCAGAAGTAAATAAGAAAGGTACAAAATGTAGTTACCCTTTAATATATTTTTTTTATGGTTGTAATACTTTAATGTTCTTGTGTTTCATTAGGGTTGTAGCACTTTTGAATCATCTCAGCTCAATCTTGAATGTTTTACAGTTTGTTGTGGTTGTAACATTCAACATTAATTGTTTTGGCTTGTACTTATTTAGGTGAAGATGTTGAAGAAGACCCTCAGTGGTTCAAGGATCATGTGGCTGAAAATTCAGAGTTGGAGGATGAACCTGGTGATCTGTTTGATGACACTGACCTTGTTGAGCCATTGAATCCTTCACAAATGATTGTAGGTACTGAATTTCCTGATAAAAAATCATTCCAAAGGAATTTAAAGCATTTCTGTGTATTAAGTGAATGTGAGTATAAGGCTGAAAAGAGTGACAAGTCTAGAGTTAGGGTTTGGTGTGCAAAGAGGTTTATCCATAAGGGTCGTGTTGTTTGTCACTAGATGCTTTTGCTTCAAAACTACAATACCAATCTACATTTAAGGTTAAGGTTGTGAACTTAAAGCATACTTTCAAGGGGGTTGTACAAGACAAGGTGAAGAATAGATCTGCAGAACCTTAACTAGTAGCTGAAGTTTTACAAGATTTGAATCATCGCAGCTCTGGAAATGTCATTCCAAGACCTAAGCAGATTCAAGAGGATTTTAAGGCCTCTCATCTCATTGATATTTCTTACCATACTGCATGGAAAGCCAGGAATTTAGTATTGGAAGCTAAATATGGGAGTTATGAAGACAGTTTCAAGGATGTTCCCCAGCTTTGTAAGATGGTGTATGACTCCAACAAAGACTCAGTTGCTAACTTTTCATACTGCAAGACTGACATGACATTTGAGTCTGTGACAGTAAGCTTTGCTGGAGCTATCAAAGGATGGAAAGAAGGGGGTAGATCAGTTATTGGGTTAGATGCTTGTCATGGAAATGGTAAGTATGGTTGTGTGTTGATGGATGCAACAGGGTTAGATGATCAAAATGGATTAGTCTCATTAGGATTTAGAGTTTTCAAATATGAGATAATTGAGAATTGGATGATATTTCTCACTAACTTGAAGCCATTACTCGAAGGCCATCCAATGCCACTAACATTCATTTCAGATAGACAGAAAAGACTACTTGAAGTTGTTCCTGCTGTGTTCCCAAAAGCACATGTGAGTTATTGTTGGAGGTGAGATTCTCAACTGTTTATTTACTTTATTAAGAAATAATCTTATTGAGTTTGTTATTTATATTTTGGTGTTGTTTCAGGCACTTGTATAGCAATTTCAAGAAGCACTTCAAGGGACCAAAGTTGTATAGCTCACTGTGGAATGCAGCCAAATGCTACAAGAAGAAACATTTCTACGTAACAATCTAATATTACTTATATCAGTTATTGTATGGTTATATGCTGATATTTTTATTTTTTGTGTATGTTGATATTTTTATTGTTTGTGTGTGTTGTTTTCCAGAAACACATGGAAGATATAAGGAAAGAAAATCCTGCATCTTCCAGGTACCTTGAAGATGCTGGTGTTGAGTCATGGTCTAGGGCCTTTTTTGATGACACTAGTAAATGTGAACACCTAAATAACAATTTTAGCGAGTCATTTAATTCCATGCTAAAAAATATCAGGGACAAACCCATATGTAGGAGTTTGTTTTACAAAAGGAAAAAGGAGAGTGCAAAATGGAATCCTAAAGAATTGGTTCCAACTGGAATGAAACTGATTGGGAAGATGTTGAAGTTGGTTGGTGCATTTCAAGTTGACCCTTGTGTTTTTGGAAAACTGTATGAGGTTACAAATGTAGGAAGCAAGGCATTTTTTTATTGTTAACTTGGATGAAAAGAAATGTACTTATCTACAATGGCAACTCAGAGGATTTGTTTGCCAACATGTTGTTTGTTGTTTGAAGCCATTTAGACCTGATTGGACAAAGTAAGTGCATACTCATATTTAACTTTTTTTTTTTGTGTTTTATGTCAAATGTCTTATGCACCAATAACTTTTGATGTTGGCAGGTACTGCTCTCACTATTATACAGTTGCTACATACAGAGTTATATATTCACCAACCGTGTTTCCATTTCCTGATAAAGAAGATTGGCCTGAGGTATTTGTATTTCTCCTCTGAGTTGATTTTTAATCCAGTGTCTAGCTTGGTTCTATAAAATTGCCTATTAATTGTTCGCGAAAATGACTCAAGGAGTTCTGTTTTTGGTACATGCAATGAGACCCTATCTTTGCACTATCCTACTGGTTGTTTGAATCATATGGATGTTTTGCTTAAGAAAACAAATTAAAGTTTTTAACTCGGTGTTTTTCACTAGCCAGGTGTTTTGCTTATTAATTTGATTTCTTATTTTAACTTTTAGTCCATATTTTCCTTTAAATCCAATGATATATACTCTTTGGTCTGTTCGTACACTCTTTTGTTAAAATGAAATCAAAACTTTGTATTTGATTTTTAAAAGATTAATAAGCTTTGTTTCTATAAACCAAAAGCTGTCTCATTTTCATAAATGGCTTCTTTAAATCTTCACCAGCTTGTGGCCTCAATTTAATTTACTTTGGACAGTGGCTTATGAGTGAAATTCAAAAACTACCCATTGTGGAGATCAACTTGCACTAATTTGTTTTTTTTTCGTTTGCTTTTTTGTCGCCGATTTCATTTTAGAAGTTGGTACTACATGGTTCTGGCCGAATTTCTCATTTTATGTAGACTTGAGAAATTGGGACTACCTCCTTTAATAATGAATACGTTTAATCTTGGTATATCGATTGTACTTGCAATTTGGCATTTTTGCTTATGGAGCAAGGTTTTATGTAAGTTGCGGCATCGTTTCCACTCATGAATTTCTAAGTCATGGATTTTCTTTCATATATAGTTAGTTACACTTCTAACTACTGCGAACTTAGCATGCATGGATGTTGAATTGCTCTTGTTAAAGTGTCCTAGGTATCTACTAGATTCCCTACCTTCAATATTGCTTATGAACTCGTCCTGTCTATGAGATTGGTAGGTCTAATTCATTAATTTTGGTATTTAATAAATTGCATGTGAAGTTTCCTTCCTTTAAGCCTATCAGAATTGGCAGTTTTTTTTACATATAATAATGGATTTGCTTGGAAATTTTGACTGATTTGTGGATTAAGAACGAACAATGAATTTTTGGATGAAGTAGCCTCTGACTTTCTTTTTTTTATACATTACACTATTATCTTAAAGTGATTTCTCTAATCTTTAACTAAAATTTTTATTTAAATTTGAATGTCATTTTAAGACTCAATCTGTATCAAGTATACATTTTAGTTTAAATTTTCCTCTGAATTCCAAAATCATGTTCAGGAGACTACCGACATTTGGATTTGAGTTGGAAGAAGATACCATTAGTGACTTGATTTTCTAAGGATACCATTCTAAGTATTTGTTATTGTTTAGTTGGAAGAAGGTGAAAAGATTAATTTGGAACCTTCACTCAAGACAAGGAAAACAGGAAGGCCAAGATCTAAGAGGAGGAGAGCATGGGATGAGCCTAACAGAAAAAGACATATTCATGTAGAATATGTGGTTCAACAAAGCTACATGTGCAGGTGGTGATGTTGGTCAGAATCCTAAAGCAAAGAGGCAAAGAACTCAAGTAGATGGTTCTACCTTCACCAAATTTGAAAGACATGTTGCATCTACTTCTAAGGCTAAACAAGCATCTCAACCATCTAATATTTCAAGAGTTGCATCTCTATCTAGTACTAAAGCAGGTAGAACTTCAAAGAAGTAGAAAATGACAGTTTAGTCATGTAATTTGCAATAGTATTTATGTTTTTTGATGGGATGATCTGTTTTTTGGTTGATGAAAACTCTTCGTATGGCAGTTTCTTTAACTGAAACTTTATATTATTTTGGAACATACTATTTATGAAATGAAGTTTGTTTACCCGTTGACTCGACTCAACGTTTCGGATTGGTGATCCAAGTAGAATCGTCTCTACTCACCAGAAGGGCTTTTAAGACTCTTTCCCGTTGCCACCTAAGCTTTAACGGATTGTAACGGTCGTTTACCGTTTTTTTAATAAAACGGTCAAGCTAAGGGTACTTTAACAAAATTCAAAAATACAGGGGCACTTTAATTGTATAATTTCAAAAGCAGGGGTACTTTATCAAAAAGCCCTTTAATAAATTTGTGATTTCTTATGTGCCCAGAGAAACAAATTGTGCAGCAGATTTTCTTGCAAAAGATGCAGTCAGTATGACATCTATTTCTTCTTGGATTAATGAATCCCCTATGTGGCTAGAAACTCTTATTAAAGAGAAACTTTATGTACAAGAAATTCAATGATTAATCTACGATGTCTCTCCTATTAAAAAAAATCATCTACTTAGGAGAGATTTTTTTTTAGCCATTTTATGTTTGTAATAAAAGTCTTTATAAGTCTCTCAAAACTATCATTGATTTCAAATTCCAAATCCAATAAGGCTGGCTCTAATGGGATCCAGGATCCAAGATTAAACCCGTAGAAGTGTCATTTACCAATGAATAGTTACCTTGCTTCCCAGAGAGTACTGCGTGCGGCTTGGATCCAAGATGGAAGTAACCCGGGCACGCGATTTGAAACAGCGTGTGGAAAAAGCACCAAACGAAGTTCGTAACAGCATATCAACGAATATTCATTGGAATTATTCTTCCGCACGCGGTTGCAAACAGCGTGCCACGCTGAGTGAAACTGCGTATTTTAGAAACCCATTTCTTAATCAAAATTCATATTTAAATCCATCTATTCAAAAAACCCTAGACTCAATATATACTAATCGATACTGCAACCCCTTTACCCGTAATCTATTTTCTTCTTCCAATTTCTATTTCTCGCTCTCGAATAAGGGTTCTGTGTGTGATCAATTATCAAGGTTTAGTTCAGTTTTGATTAATCAGAGTTGAAGAAGATGAAGAGACCTAGAGAATAAGATGATGGTCTTGCTTACATCAAATCAGTGCAGAAAACATCAAAGTTTAATGAATTCCTTCAAGGAATGAAAGAATTCAAGTCCTTGCCGACTTACGACTCCACCAATTTGGTGTTTATAACAGCAAGGATCAAACAGGTATTTCACGGCCATTCAAATCTTATTAGGGGATTCAACCTGATATTCTTGCCTGAAAGATATGCAATTGAGGTTGATGATTATACAGATCAGAATCGGAAATTAATTAAATCTACACAAAGGGTTAAAGCAGGTGAAGGTGATTATCATGAAGACTACAAATTCTTTGAGAATGTCATCAGGAAGGAGAAGTTCAGAAATCCTGACGAGTACAAGAAATATTTGAAGTGACTTTTTCTTTACAGCAAAATGTTCAGAAATACTATTTGGGAACCGCGCATTCGAGTTTTCCCAAGAAATGTTGTTTCAAAATGCGTGATGCGCCGGTTGAAACCTCGTATCTACATGGAATCTTGGATCCCCATTGCGTCCAGGCCTTGAATTTTGGTGACGTGGATCCAAGGAAATCCTTGAATCTTGGATTATGGTTAGACCCAGCCTAACAAAGAATTTCGAAGACTTTTAGAAAGTCACAATCCAATAACAGAGATTGTTTAAGATTTTGAAGAACTCTCTATTGACTAACAAGAGATTTTACAAGTCACTAAAATTCTTTCAATATCTCCATAAATCTCAATTGACTAACCCTTGTTAGTTTTTATGCATGCAACCATTTGCCCAACGAATGCTTATACAACATGCAACCATGTTCGATAGGTTTTTTATATTTTAACAACTTAGAGCTAGCACTATGGTGCTAGCTATCCCTTCCCTATCCCTCAAATAAAGGGAAGGGATGGCACATGAAATGCAAGGTACCGAGTACCCGTATGAATAGTGCCAAACGGGTACTCAGTACGCGTAATTTTTTTTTCGTTTTTTTTTTATGGGAAATATTTATTTAGGTAAAAAAAAATTTAGATTAAAAAAAATATATCAAATAGGTAAAAAAAACGAATTTTAGTGAAAAAATGAGTGAAAAGTGGGTAATAGTTAAAAACCAGAAAACAAATACGCGTACGATTTCCCTTCCCTACAAGGTTGAACAAATCTGTTCACCCTTGTAGAGATGGTGGTGTGTATCCCTACTCGTGTATGGATATGGGAGACCATAGTGGTTGCTTTTTGGGGATTTTGAGGGAAATGGAGGGATATGGAAGGGATGGAGTGCACCATAGTGCTAGCTCTTAGGATTAAGATTTGGCCCGAGGTGAACTTACACTAATTTTTTTTTTCATTATTAGACCTGTATAATTTTCTTCCCCTTTTCTTTTTATCTTCTGTACTTTTTAGTGAATGGTTCTTTGGCAAGCGAAAGAAAGTAAAAATGGTACACAGATGGTCCCAAATGAAGTTCACATATGAATATGATGATATCAAGAATGTACACTGATGTGGAAATTCAGTTCACGAAGAACAATTCGCTGTACCCATTTGCCTGTGAAAGTACATCCCTAAGAATAGATGATATAAAGATAATAACAGAACAAAATGATAGTAACATTTACATTAAAAATACTTAGCACAAAACAATTCTAAAACTTCTTTAGATTCCTCTGGTGTTCCTAACTAAAAGTCATATGAAGTTACAAGAAACAAATTACATACCATCAGAACACCCACATAAAAAATAAGATTAAGAGTTCAGCTTTTCACCAGAAAATCGAGGAAGCTGAACAAGTGAGTTAACTCGGGTTACCCCTTCCAATCCTGACCAGTTTTGATCTTCACTTGTTGCATTCACTGTGTTTTGTTTTTCTTCGATCTCAATTTGTATTCTATTATTTGGATCACTGTCTTCAGCCGACCTGACAGTATAGTTCCTTCGAAGAGTTGGTTCACTGTTGTGACCTTCATCTGATTCTGTTGCAGTACAAGAACTGTAGTTTGGATTGGTGGCTACACAGATTCCTTGGTCTTCTAGATCTGATTCGTTATCCATTTTTCCATCTAAGTACATGCAAACAACGGCACAATCATCCATTTTTGAAGTTGGGTACTTGAGTTTCCATTCATGGGCAGCTGCATCGACAAGTATACGTGCTGCTGAAGACCGAGTTGGAGCTGTCGAGACAATCTCGACCACTTCTTCGTTACTCAATACGTCCCAAACCTGCAAATGAATCATCACAATGGTTTGAGGAGCAATTAACAACACAGTGCTACAACTTAAATGAGGATGTACTTCATTGTTCACCGAATCAACACTACAGTCCTGCATACTAAGAAATTTCTTGAATTGTAACTGTTTTTACATCTATAAAGTAATGAAGGGAAACTGAGTTATAATTCCATTCATAGATTCTCTGGACAAAAGGAAAGTGACCTATAACTGCATACAAGCATTGAGGAAGTGAATTTTTTTCTTTCCATATCAACCCCATGTGGACACTGCATTATACATCGCCATTTGCATGACTCAGTATATGAGTAGATTAACTGGTTAGGTTGCCTTGAGGAAACTGGCATTCAGGGTAAAGTTCAACAAAATAGGGATGCACAAATACGTTCCCGACACCATCACTGAAAGTAACATAAGATAATTGGCTTCTACAAAATACGGACAAATTTGCACCAACTCAAAGTGAACCATGATCTAAGCACAAACGTAAAAACTACTGCTTAACCTGTGGCTGGTATGTTGTCAAATCATCCTGTGAATTTAAAGTTAGTTCTACGCCATAAATTTTTTTTTTTTTATGGATCTCGTTGGGTTCTTCTCTGTATCGATTATTCGATTTCCACATGTTCTCCATCCTCACCCTAAAAAACACAAAGAGCTACCTATATAGAAAGCGATAGCCGATATGTTTGACAATTCTCTTTTGGACTGTTTTGCGATTTTGTGCATGGCATCCTTGAGTAGGGGCCATGCTGAGCTAATCTTTCTGTCCAATTTTATTGTAATCAAGTACCAAATTTATTTCTCAATCCAAAAATCATAATTTTCAACCATGATGAGTAGATAGCAAGGAACAAGTGTTAATATCTAACCATGATGCCTCACAGTTCATATAGGCAAAGGTGCTCATGGTTCCTGTTCAGGGGTTTTGCTTATGCAGTTAGTAGAATATAGCATGAATTAAGCTGGTATTCTCATATCGGTGTTTGGGTACACATCAGGTTGATTAATGACAGATAGATGAAGACTCCAACTACAGATAGATCCTTACCCCATCTGATGCAAGAACAACGAATTGATCCATTTCTGTGAGTACCCTGTGAGAGAATTCTGGTATAGATATCACTCCATAGTCTTTCAAACAGAAATCCCCAAATGCTCTCGCCATTGCTAATCCTGGGGCATCATCAAATGGCAGCCAAACTCTGCATACTTCAGGTTCGTCTTGCAGTGCAAAGACCCGTCCTCTACAACGTTTAATCCTTTCAGCTTCCTCTATGATAAAACAACAGGAAAATGTGTTAGATCAAATACATTTGGTACCGCTGGATTGTTAAAAACTGACTTCAACCATAACATACTTGGCAAGTCGGGCTTCAAATCAACTGTCAATTGCACTGCAACCATGGTATTGTTGGTGTCTCTGGATCCTAAAATTGCCCTAGAATCTCCAATGCTTCCCATGAAAAGATTCAACCCCTTGCAATAACAATTAAAGAACAATAAGAATGGTAAGTAGAGGTAAACCAAGAGAAAAACATGTGAATGATGGTTACGTTGCACACCTGTTTCACTATAGTAACAGCAGTGCTGCCACTGCAGAAGCAGTCCAGGGAAGGATGGGATCTCAGCTCCTTATCCATGGATTTGTATGATTTAAGAAAGGCTTCTTTCCACTTAGAGCTCAATTGATCCTCTGTAGAGATACCCACCACGGAATTTCCTTCGTCTAATTTGCTTTTCCTATTAAAACAATTAATACTTGATCGATTTCCCTTCGATTCCTGAGAATGAAGAAATGAGAGTAACTTCGACGGCAACGTATCCCTCACTTTCCGAGAGACAAGATGACCATGTGGACCATGCCCATCAAAAATACCACAGAAAATCGCATCTTCTGAGTCAAAATCCTGTACATAGATAAAGCAAATACTTAATATTTACACCACAGATAAACATAAACATGTATGTAATGGGTGAACGATATTGATAGAATTACTAAAGAACTCACTTCCCACACCAACATAGCATCTTGGTTTACTCCTTTGCGCCCTTGCTGAGTGAAGATACAAGAAGATTTACTCTTCCCATTTGTGAAAATCCGATTGGGTATGTGAGATAAGTGCTGCAAAGTGGTGATTCTTCCCGAGAGTGATCTCTTCTTTCTCCTTCGCGCATTTGATCTCGAATTCAAACATGAGGAAGACACTCTATCTCCGTTGTTACTACCACTACTAACTGAAACACAACCCCCCATCTGTTTAACCCGAACTCAAAGGCATCAAGGTGAAAAACGAAAGAGTGAATTTGCCCCTTCACCAAATCAGATCTCAATTGAACACGAAAATCTGAATTTTCTAAATGAGTCAACCAGCTTCACAGTGTGTATCTATCTTGTTGTCGAGATGCTCACACATTAACAATGTACTAAGATGAATTATTAAAAAACTCACATTGGAGGAGTTCACTATATCAGTCAAATGTGGATCCAGCACGCAATAAGAAGATAAACTAGCTGAACAAAACAGACAAAACTTACATTAATGAATTTTATAATTAATAATCTGATTACTGCAATGTAAAATGGCTGCGATTAAAGAAAAAAAAAAAACTAGATCAAAGTATCTTTTTATCGAAGAAAACGAAACCGAAAGAGTATCATTCTATAGATAATGAATAGAAAATAGTCAAAATACTCTCTAGCCTGTCCGGATTCTTCTGTCGTTAGACAGCCAAGTACGGATTCGTTTTTAAGTGAAGAAGAAGAAGACAGAGTAGACAACAAAGTAGGGAATCTCAGACATATCTTCCAAGAACAATTACTATATCAAGAGAATTGTCTCTCTTTAAACAGTTAATTAAGCTGAATCTTTGAATCACATACTGTATAAGATGCAAATGGATTAACACTAATAATGCAGATTCTTACTAGTAAATTGAAGGAAATTCCAAGCTAATCTCCACCTCTGCTGAAAATTTCAAGCAAAACTGATTTTAATTGAATAGAAAAAGGTGAAGGAAGACAAACTAGACCTCACTCTTTCTATCTGTAAGTAGTGTGGTAGTGATGATGAAAGCAAAGCAGGAATTTGAGTGTATTTCTAGTCTTTATAAAGAGAAGAAAAAGTAAAATCGAGGAAAGAAAAAACATGATTTGGGTCGATCCATTAACAAATCACAGAAATCGATAAAGGTAGGAAGACAGATCAAATTTAATAATTAAAAAATATACAGATTTTGAAATTTTTAAAAGCAAATATAAAGTAAGTGAGAAATGACTAAGAAGAAGATGAATACAGAGAGACGGAAAGTAAGAACGAAAGAATTCGAATCAAACTTCTATTCACCATAGTAGTATTAGATCTTTCAATAATCAATACTATCAAAATTACTAGAGCTCAACTCCATTTCTTTTCAAAATGTAAAAACAGAAACCTGAAATAGTAATTTAAACAGGAAAATAAAATAAAAATTAATAACTCTAACAGATTCAACCCTAGAAACTGTTCTGTGAGAATGAGAACGGAGAAGGTAAGAGCTTACCTGACGAAAATGTTGCAAATCCGATCTCCTGAACCAAGAAGCGAGAACAATTACTTCAGAAATAGAAATTTCATGAATGAAATAATATCTGTTTCAACTACTATACCAGAGTACAAAGCTGAAAGGTTTCTCAAAGTGCTTGTTTGTTTAGAGAGGAGGAGAGGTGAGACACGTGAATAGGCACGTGAAAGTGCTTTTTATAGATAATAGGTGGCCCCAATCCAAGTTGCAGAGAAGGGGTTATTTAAGGGAGGGTGGTGGAGTAAGAGGAGAAGAAGACGAGTGCATTGAATAAGAGCAGACTTGAGTGAAACGAAAATAGAATGACCTGCACTGTATTGCATAGCATAGAAGCAAGTTCATATATATATATATATATATATATAATATGAGGGAGGATCCCCTCACACCCTTAATTTTACACTATCACACATTTTGGACGTCCTTTTTGCGGATAAAAACCAAACGATTACGTATTTGAAGCTAAGATTTTGGGATATATTCTTCTTATAAAGATGTACGTACCCACCAAAAATAAGCACATTCCGAAACGTATAACTTTACCATCTACTATTTTGAAACTCAACCGTCGAAAGTCGACAAATTCTTAACCGTTTAAATTAAGATTGATAGATGATGAGGTTTGGTATTTCAGAATGTGCTCATTTTTGGTGGGTACGTAGATCTTTATACGAAGAATATATTATCAAGATTGAACCAAAATAGAGAGATTCATTGATTGAGTGTTTAGATAACAAGAATACAATGTTTTTGATATTTTTGGATGATTACAAATGATACTACAAATGCCTATTTATAGGCTTACAAAGAGAAGAAGAGAACTATGCCTATGGAGGCTAACAACTATGCCTTTGGAGGCTAACAACTATGCTTATGGAGGCTAACAACTATGCCTTTGGAGGCTAACAACTATGCCTATGGAGGCTTACCTTATATTCTTTGTTTCTAGAATAATCTACATGTTTAGAACATGTTTAGAGGTAATTCTAACACTCCCCCTCAAGATGGTGCATATATGTCGCTCATGCCTAGCTTGCCAACAAACTTTGAAATATTTTACTTGGAACCGCTTTAGTTAGAATATCACGACATGTTCTTCCGATCTAATTCTAGGTAACTCCACGATCCCATTATCCAACTTCTCTTTAATGAAGAACCTATCTATATCCACATGTTTTGTGCGATCATGATGAACTGGATTGTGTGCAATATCACACGCCGCTTTGTTATCGTGAAGTACAAACGAATTGGTTTCCTAGGAGGATACCCCAATTCGATTAGCGAGACGTTTTAACCACATAACTTCGCAGATACCCAGCGCCATACCTCGCCATTCAGCCTCTGCATTTGATCGTGAAACAACTCCTTGTTTTTTGCTTCTCCATGTAACAAGATTACCCCCAACGAAGGTAAAATATCATGAAGTAGACCTCATATCATCACATGACCCACCATAGTCAGAATCAGTATATGCCTCCATACTTTTGAAGTCTTGACCTTTCTTAAACAAGATCCATTTTCCTGGGAGCGGACTTCGGGTATCTTAGGATTCGCATTACCGCATTCATATGTGGTTCTCCAGGATTATGCATGAATTGACTAACAATACTCAATGCATATGCAAGATCGGGTCTTGTATGTGCCAAGTACATTAGTCTACCCACGAGCCTTTGGTATCTTCCTTTATCAACAGGTACTTGGTTGCCATCCGAACATAATTTCAAACCTGGCTCTCTTTGGTGTATCTCTGAGTTGACATCTTTGTCATACATGTTTCCTCCAACAAATCAAGGGCATATTTTCTTTGTGACAAGAATATTCCTTCTGATCGAGATACTTCAATTCCAAGGAAGTATTTTAAAGAAGCAAGATCCTTCATCTGAAATTCACTTGATAGATAATTTTGGAGAGCCTTTCAATCTTCTGGATCATCTCCTGTAACTATCATGTCATCTACATATATGATTAAAGCTGTAATCTTACCTCGATTTCTTTTTAAGAATAAAGTATGATCTGAATTTGCCTGGCGATGACCAAATGCTCTCATAGACTTGGTAAATCTTCCAAACCACGCTCTCGGAGATTGTTTCAGACCATACAATGACTTGTTTAACCTACAAACTTTTCCGTTATGCAACTCTGACTCCATCATTCCTGGTGGAAGCTGCATATACACTTCTTCGGACAAATCTCCATGTAAAAAGGCGTTCTTGACATCAAACTGTTGTAATGGCCAACCCAAATTTGCAGCAAGAGACAACAAGACTCGCACTGTATTCATTTTATCTACAGGTGCGAATGTCTCATTATAATCTAAACCATAAGTCTGGCTATACCCTTTAGCAACCAATCTTGCCTTAAAGCGTTCAATTTCACCATTTGCCTTGTATTTTACTGTAAAAACCCAGCGACATCCCACGACTTTCTTTCCTTCTGGAAATTCAACCATGTCCCAAGTATTATTTTCTTGTAAGGATTTCATCTCATCGATCATAGCTTCCCTCCATTTCGGATCAGATAATGCTTCCTGCACGCTGTTAGGAATAACTACAGTAGATAATTGATTCACAAATGACTTATTTGATTAAATCAGACGGTGATTAGAGACATAATTACTCATGGGATATTTAGCTTTTGATGAAATATCAGGTTCATACATAGTTTTAGGGATACCTCTATTCCGAGCGTTAAAGCGCAATTGTTTCTTTGCAGGTTCAAGAACATCTTCAGCGAACGGTTGGATTGGGGTTGGTGATGTATCATTATCTTCTTCAAATTCATCTGCATTATCTTGATCCATCTAGCATTATCTTCTTCAACTTCATTTATAGCTTCAATTTCACCATCTGTGTTAATTTCTTCCCCACTAACTTTCTGTTCTTTTGGAATATGAAGAACAACATCTTCTTCGATTATGTCTTCTTCATAGTCAAGAGTCTGAATTTCTTTTTCATACTCCCCCGAAGTTCAGACTTGAGTAATACATCACGTGTTCGTGAAACTTAACATCCAATGTGATGTACATTCGTTTAGTTGGAGGATGGTAGCACCTATACCCTTTCGACTTAAAGCATATCCCACGAAGACACATTTTAAAGCTCGGGGAGATAACTTGCTCCGTTGGTTCTTGTGTAAGTGCACAAATGCTACACAACCAAATATGCGTGGTGGCAAGTTTGGAACTGTTGGTGAAACTGTTGCCTCAGTGAGAGCTTGAAATGGTGTACGAAAAATGATAGTCTTTGGAAGGTGTGCGATTGATCACATATGTTGCAGAGGTAAGAGCTTCACCCCAATAAGTTAACGGCATATGAGCTGATATTAATGAAGCACGCACAACTTCAAGCAAGTGACGGTTTTTTCTTTCAGCTACCCCATTCTGTTGAGGAGTATTAGGACAAGTTGTCTGATGAACAATACCACATTCTCTTAAATAATGTTGAAAATCAGTACTTAAATATTCGCCTCCGTTGTCACTTCGAAGAACTTGAATCTTTTTATTGTACTGTGTGTTGACTAATTTATGAAACCTCTGAAATAAATTATTCACTTCATCTTTTGATTTCATCAAGAAAATCCATGTCATCCTAGTGCAATCATCAATAAAGGTGACGAACCATCGTGCGCTTCCAAGAGTGTTAACTTTAGACGGCCCCCAAACATCAGAATGAATAATCATGAATGGAATAGGACTTTTATTTAAAATTGATGGAAACAAAGTACGATGGCTTTTAGCTAGTTCACATTCTTCACATTGAAAACTAGAAACATCAACCTTTGAAAATAGACTAGGAAATAGCCTTTTTAAGTAGCCAAAAGAAGCATGCCCTAACCGTCTATGCCATAACCAAATTTGCGATTTCTCCTTCTCCCCTGAGTACCATTCACAGCTAAAGCATTAGATAATCTTTCTGAAATTTTTGACGCCAAATCTAGATAGTAGAGCTTTCCTCTTCTAACCCCAGATCCAATCGTTCGCCGTGTTCGGATGTCCTTAAACACACAAGAATTAGGCCAAAAAATAACAACACAATGTAAAACTTTAGTAATTTGGGAAACTGATAATAGATTATAACTTAGAGAGGGAACGACTAAAACCGAATCTAGACTCAATGTATCAGTAAGATTTAATGATTGTTCTCCAATTACTGGAGCCAAAGATCCATCTGCTGTGCAAACGGAGTTGTGTATGGATGTTTTAAGAGGAGAAACCTGTCTGGAATCAAAAGTCATATGGTCTGTGCAACCCGAATCAATTATCCATGAGTTATTAGGAACAACTTGCGAAACATTAAAAACCTTACCATTGGTTGTTTCCATAGCGGATGTTAGATTGCTAACCACATGTGCTGCTGCAACGGAGTTCTTTTTCTTGGGATCGCGCTTATCCCACCAATCTGGATACCCGACAATCTCAAAGCAGTTGTCTTTGGTATGACCACGTTTATTACAATGAGTGCAGGTGGCGGACTTATCTTTAATGTTGTATTGACGACGGGTTGCCATTGCAGAAGTATCAACTTCAGTTCCTTTGTTCATTGTAGATGGAGACGTACCGCGAATAAAGGAGATCTTCTCCTTCTCAGAAATATGCATCTCAATGATTTGAGACCACAGATCATAATTTGATTCATCCAAAGTAATTCCTGCCTTGAACGATGACCCATCGGATTGAAAAATAATTGTGTCGGAAGGTTTTGTGGTTTTAGAATTTTATGTATCTGAATCTCCCATGGTTCAATACTAGATACAAGGATCCTTAACCTTGCTCTGATACCATATCAAGATTGAACCAAAATAGAGAGATTCATTGATTGAGTGTTTAGATAACAAGAATACAATGTTTTTGATATTTTTGGATGATTACAAATGATACTACAAATGCCTATTTATAGGCTTACAAAGAGAAGAAGAGAACTATGCCTATGGAGGCTAACAACTATGCCTTTGGAGGCTAACAACTATGCTTACGGAGGCTAACAACTATGCCTTTGGAGGCTAACAACTATGCCTATGGAGGCTTACCTTATATTCTTTGTTTCTAGAATAATCTACATGTTTAGAGGTAATTCTAACATATATCCCCAAAATCTTAGCTTCAAATACGTTATCGTTTGGTTTTTATCCGCAAAAAGGACTCCAAAATGTGTGATAGTGTAAAAATAGGGGTGTAAAGGGATCTTCCCCATATATAATATGAATGGTTTTGTTACGTACAGATAGAGAGAGGAGAGTGCTGGAAATTGGGTGCGCGTGTAATCGAATTTGAATGTAAAACAGAGAGAGTCGGTTTTGCCTTTTGACATTGGAATGAGATTAAATTTGACCATAAAAAGTTCCTCTGCATCCACATCATCTGGTTTTCATTGTAAAATTGATGTAACATTTTCATCTAATTCGGTTCATCCATTCACATTATACTTGAGAATAAAGCTGATTTCACCTCCTCAAATATCAATCAATCAAGTCATCCAATCCGTCCGTGCTTTTGCGTTAGCTTGATCAACTCTTGTGCTAAATTGGAGTATATTAGGCGGGTTCCTATGGAAAATGGCATAAAATTGAACTTGGCGTGCCGGGTGTCTTATGATACGTCCACATATGTTGGTTAGGTAATAGGTATGGGTAGCATGGATATGTACGTATGGTTGTGTAACTAGTTAGGGTAGTTTTAGATGGTTATGGAATGGTAGTTGTTATGGGTGTCTATATATATATATATATATATATATGTAATGTTGTAAACAGATTAGATATGTTGAATGAAATGGATTGATATCCTCTCCTGTTTCTGTAAACTTCTTTCAGATTCTACGAATTCTTCTGCTTCTTGTCTAATTTCGTCTCTCTTTGTCTGCTAATTCTTCTCATTTCACCATTGATGCTTGATTGATAAGCCTTGGGCTCATCAATTGGTATCAGAGCCGTTCGATTCCTTCGGACGGTTTCTACCTTACCCAAATGGATTCTCATAATTATGATGATATCAAAGTTATGATTTCAAATCTATTGGCACACATAGAAGAAAACAAACGAGAAATGCAAGAATTTAAGAAGGGCAGTTCGATTCTCTTGGCACAAATGAAAGATATCGTTGCACATATGGAAAATTCTGTTGCACGCATTTCATCCAATATTTCAGTGGCAGTTGAAGAAGAAGATTCCATGTACTCGGAAGATTCTTTTGATTTATTTGCAGAAAAGGATGAAATCATTCGTACAAGATTTGGTGCCTCTACTTCTTACAATATTGGCGATTTCTTCCCAATATTTGATGAAGAACTTCAAGAGAGTGAAGTGCCTGTTCATTCTCCACAAAATGATGAACCCTACATACTAAGGTTTGCTTCAATTGACGAAACAGAAGTTTACTCCTTCTCAGCAATCAAGTTTAGCAAATATGCAGGAAGAATCCGTGGGCGCGTTATTACCTTGTTTGGGTATATTATAACATATTGCATTGGTCGAGTAATGATAGGAATGCAGTATGGTTTTGCTTCTTTGTTCCTATATTGTATAGACATAGTGGTTAATTATTTTGTGTACAAAACCTTGAGGACAAGGTTTTTCTGAAGGGAGTGGGAATGATACGTCCACATATGTTGGTTAGGTTATGGGTAGGATGGATATGTACGTATGGTTGTGTAACTAGTTAGGGTAGTTTTAGATGGTTATGGCATGGTAATTGTTATGGGTGTCTATATATATATATATATATATATATATATGTAATGTTGTAAACAGATTAGATATGTTGAATGAAATGGATTGATATCCTCTCCTGTGTCTGTAAACTTCTTCCAGATTCTACGAATTCTTCTGTTTCTTGTCTGATTTCGTCTCTCTTTGTCTGCTAATTCTTCTCATTTCACCATTGATGCTTGATTGATAATCCTTGGGCTCATCATCTTACAAACTCGTCGCGTCATTATGGTAAGTCACTTAGAGATAAAGTCTCATCTTCCGGTGGATACTCTCTTTGTAAAGGTTATATTATTTCTATTACGACTAATTTCTTCCTATTTCCACTCTATTTCAACTTACCCACACCAGTTTTCACATAAATTACACACTATCTGCCTATTTCTTTCACCTTCATCCTCAATTCATTCACTTTCAATTTCATAATTAATGGATTCTTTTGATGAAGAGAATAAAATTCATATGAATCAGTTTAAATCACGACAACAAATGTATGTTCAGATATTGCGACAACTGGATGATGAATCAAAAGAAGATAACCAACACTATAATGTTGGTACTTTCAGGGTAGTTACCTAGAGCTCCAGAGCTAAAATAAGTATTCACAAAAAGATATAGGGACGAAGGGAGGGATGAGTTCCCCCAGAAGCTGATGCACGATTATTTTAATTCCGATTGTGTGTACACTAATGAAAATTTCCAGCGTCGATTTTGCATTCTCGGCACTTGGTGATAAAAACTATTAATGAGCTTCGTCTAGTAGAGCCTCAATTTAATCATCAGTTTGATGTAATGAATACTAGAGGTCACTGTGAATAAAAGGTTAATTCGACCATAAGGATTCTAGGTTACTGGAAACCTGCGGATTCGAACGATTAATAGTTGAAGTCCACGAACTTAGAATGCTTACCCGTATGCGTACCAGCCTAACAGTTCAAGTCCGGGAATTCAACTGAGTTTGGTCATGAGCGATAATATGCGTACCCGTTCACATATTGGCGGATAGACCAAGTCCGGAATCTAAGTATGTGTACCTGTTTGCATACTTGAGTGGGTTATGTTCTAAAATTGGTTGTTCATGAACAAATACATTTATTTAATAAGGAATGCAATCTTTTGTAAACCGTGGCTATAATGTTCATGAATTGATTCGAGTGAATCAAAATTGATTTTGCTTCAATTGTGTTTTGTATTCTTTCTATGAGAATATAAATAATTGAACAACTCTATAACTAGTTTCATTTGAGTCATTTGAACTAGTTGTGATTAAGATGAACATGGTTGATATGAAAGTGTTCATATGGCTAACTTCGGTTAACTAATGTTGAGCCAACAAGGTGTACACGTTTAGGTATTGTTACCCTTATCTAAATGAAGTCACATTTCATTTATGTATAACAAGCTAAGTTCCATCTAACGGTTGAAAGAAAGATATTAGCTTGAATCTAATCAGGTTTTCATCTAACGATGAATATTGAATGCTTTGTTACCAAGGTAACATTGATTCCAAACCATGATTTGAAGACTATATAAGGGAGAACTCTAGCAACTTGGAAACCTAATCCCCACAAATTTTGTGTGATACTAGTTGCGAATAGAGTCGACTCTCCTTTAACCTAGGTTTTTCTAAAACCATTATAGGTTAAGGACTTAAAGACTTCATTGGGATTCCGAAGCTAGACCAAACTATTTTCTTTGTAGTTGCGTGTTCTGATCTTACTTTGTTCTATCGTATTGAGTAACTATCTTCTCTAAGATTTGCTCGAGATTATATCTCCGATAGGTAAGATAAAAAGTAGTCACAAACATCTTTGTCTCATCATTTGTGATTCCACAATATCTTGTTCCACTTCCATACAATTAATATCATTGTGATGTGATTGATATTATTAGTCTGTTCTTCGGGAACACAAGTCTGGTGTATCAAATTGTTCCTGTTGACCTTGATTTATCAAAATACGGAACAAAAAACTCGTAGGTATTTCTGTGGAAGAAAGATTTATCAATTCAATAGACTTTTCTGTGTGAGACAGATTTATTTATCAAGTCTTCGAATTTTGGGAGTAGCAACTATTAGTTATGGGTGAGATCATCTAAGGGAATCAAGTGCGTAAAGTCCTGGTGGGATTCAGAGGCGTAAGGAACACGAATGTACCTTAATCAGTGTGAGATTGGTTAGGGCTCAACTACATTCCAGTCTGAAGTTAACTTGTAGTAGGCTAGATTCTATAAAGGCTTAATACAGTGTGGTGTTCAAATCTGGACTAGGTCCCAGGGTTTTCTGTATTTGCGGTTTCCTCGTTAACAAAATTTCTGGTATTTGTGTTATTTCTTTACCGCATTATATTTTCTATAAAATTGAAATATCACAGGTTGTACGTAGTTCAATCAATTAGATAATCCAACCTTTAGTTGTTGATATAAATTGATTGACACTTGAACATTGGTCTTTGGTACCGTTCAAGTTGTTTCTCATATTAATCAGGCTCGCGGATTTCTATATGTTTGATTTGCTGATTATATTGAGAAACAGAGATACAACTCTTAGATGTATTTCCATTGATTGAGTCAGACTATCTAGTTGATTCTCTTGGAATTATATTGGACTTTGTCTATACAGATTGCCGAAATAAAATATTGGGTGTGGCTGTTAGACCCTCTCTTTTTCATCTTTCCTTGATAACTCGATGATCTTGACTATAAAGACTTTGTTGATTCCACAAGTTTTATACTTGTGAGGTGTATAATAATCTAGGCTGCACTTCGGGTTGCATAAGTCCGGATTTTAAGGATAGCTAGACTTTTCTCAAATTGTTATCAATTTCCATCACGTTGATCATAAGTTTGACTTTGATCATATGTTTTGATTGTAATTAGGAAATCAATTATATAAGCTTAATTTGTAGGAGGCAGATTTTTTTTAAAGTCTTTAATTGAGTAAAAGCAACTCTTAGTTGGTGTGACGTCATCTAAGGGAATCAATGGCGTGGTGTCCTGCTGGGATTCAAGAGGCGTAAGGAGCGCGACTGTACCTTAATTGGTGGGATACCTTTTAGGGCTCAACTACATTCTAGTCCAAAGTTAATTGTTAGTAGGCTAGTGTCTGTAGCGGCTTAATACAATTCGGTGTTCAGTCTGGACTAGGTCCTGGGGTTTTTATGTCTTTGCGATTTCCTCATTAACAAAACTTTTGTTATCTGTGTTATTTCTTTTTGCACATTATATTATTTATTTTTATAATTGAAATATCATAGGTTGTGCTGATCAATCACATTAGATATATTCGACCTAGTTTGTTGGATACGACTTGATTGATTCTTGGACATGGTCTTTGGTACCGTCCACGTTATCTTTTTGTTATTAGCTTCACGGATTCGTTTATGTAAATGTTCTAATTGCAAGTGAAAAAGTGAGGTTATTACAACCACACCCAATAATTCGTTCGGAAATCTGTATGGACTAAACTCCAATATAATTATGATATAACCAACTTAAAAGCGATCTCAATCGAGAAAGATATCAAAGAGCTTTATATCTATTTCTCAATGCAATCAACAAATCGAACAGATAGAAATCCGTGAGCCATATTTATATGAGAAATAACTTGGACGGTACCAAGACCAATGCCCAAGTGTCAATCAAGTTATATCCAACAATCAAGGTTGGATTTATCAACTGATTGAACTACGCACAACCTGTGATATTTCAATTACATAAACAAATATAATGCGGAAAAGAAATAACACAGACACCAGAAATTTTGTTAACGAGGAAATCGCAAATGCAGAAAAACTTCGGGACCTAGTCCATCTTGGAACACCATACTGTATTAAGCCGATACACATACTAGCCTACTACAAGTTAACTTCGGAATGGAATGTAGTTGAGCCCTAACCAAGTCTCACACCAATTAAGGTACATTCGCATTCCTTACGCCTCTAGAACCACGCTGGTTTATGCATACTTGATTCCCTTAGCTGATTTCACCCACAACTAAGAGTTGTCATGACCCGAAGTCAAATAACTATAAACAAATCTGTCTCCCACAAATATGTTTATTCTTTATTCGATTTTTATTCCGTTTTTTGATAGAAATCAAGGTGAGCATGAACCAATTGATAATCCGGTCTTATACTCCCAAAGAGCAGCCCAGAAATATCAATCACCTCATAATAACCCAACTGATTAGCAGAAAAAGCTATTGTGGAATCACAAGAGTCTGAGACGCAACTACAAAGAAAATATTAGAGAATATTTGTTGTGGTTACTTTTTATATCTTACCTATCGGAGATAAATCTTGAGCAAATATTAGAGAAGAATATAGTACTCCACACAAAAGAATAAGTAAGATCATAATACGCAACTACAAAGATAATAGTTGGATCTGGCTTCACGAATCCCAAATGAAGTCTTCAAGTCGCAAACCTAATATGGTTTTGGAAAAACCTAGGTTAAAGGAGAATCGACTCTAGTTTGCAACTAGGACACATGAAAGTAACGGGATTAGATTTTCCAGTTTCTAGAATTCTCCCTTATATAGTCTTTCAAATCAGGGTTGCTTACAATCAAATCTAAAATAGCTTAGTAACAAAGCATTCAATATTCACCATTAGATGAAAACCTGATTTATGATTCAAGCTAAGTCTGCTTAATAATAAAAATTAATCTCCACCATTAGATGGTTTTAGCTTGTTACATATAAAGGAAATATACCTTCATTTAGATATGGGTAACCGTACCTAAACGTGTATATTGAGTTGGCTCAATAACAGTTAACTGAAGTTAGCCATTTGAACACTTTTGTCTTAACCATATTCGTCTAACACTTCTAAAATATGGTGATCAATCAATTATGAAATATAATCAAATGAATCTAATTGTATTTCAAATAGAGTTATTCACTTGTTCACTATCTCATAGAAATATATATGAACAAATTAAAACAAAATCGGATTGATTTGTAATCGTACAAAGTACTTATACAAGAATCAATTCATGAACATTAAGCCACGGTTTGCAAAGATTGCATTCCTTAGTTTATAAATTTTTTATTTCATGAGTATGAGAATCATACATTACCGATTTTAAAACTTAACCACTGTGTTTGCAAACCGGGTACGCAAACAGCAGCTCTGGACCTTGGCATGTCCAGCCGTTCTCAAACCCGATTCGCAAACAGCCATCCCGGACCTAACTCGGGTAGAACCTTTCGCATACTAGGTACACAAACAAGGTTCCCGGACCTTCACATGTAAAACCTTTCGCATACTAGATATGTAAACAAGGTTCCCGGACCTGAATTATACTAATATAGTTCGCATACTATGTATGCATACCATGTTGTATGCAGACATAAGTAATTGTTATAAACTCCCATCTCAGTCATTGAAACATCCTTAGAAGACGATAATGGTTGTCTCACACAAACCATTAGCTTAAAGTAATTTTCAAGTGATTGAATAATCAATACGAAACTTTCCAAGTCAACATCAAATGATTGTCTCACACAAATCATGTAAGATGTTTCAAGGCAATTTCCACATGATCATCTTTTGACTTTATATTTAGTTTCCAACAAATAAATTGTTTCCAACTAAACTCGTCAAGAATACGATGAACATAGTTAAAGAAAAAATCTGCCAACACATATTTTGAGGAATAGATAAGCGAGATAAACTCAACTCGAAATATCAAATGTGTATAACGTAAGAGTCTATATAGCTATACGACTTAGTCTCATTTGAAGATAGAATAAAATAGACTTATGAGTGATAGATAAGTTTTAGTCTCCACATACCTTTTGTTGATGAAGTTCCTCCAAGCTCCCCTCTGTAGATTTTCTTCTTCAATTGGTTAAAGTCGTGAAGTCTAAGGCTCAACTACACATTTTATCCTAACCCGAGACATAGCTATAAGTAGACTATAAATCAAGTATATAATTTTGATCAACTAAACTTGACACACAAGCTTAAGATAGCAATGCTTACGAGTTCGACCGAGCAGTGCTCTGACAATCTCCCCATTTGTAAATTTTAATGACAAAACTATCAATACATATGGATTACAAAATAAATAAAGTTTGTAGATTCTTATCCAGTATGCTTGATTTCGTTGGATCTTCAACTTTCCTTGAATTCTTCGCTACTCCAAGTACTCTAGCGATTCTGAACGTGTTCAACTCAGTATTATTATTGTTGAATACTCGTAGCTATAACAATAAGAAAGAATATATTCTAAATCATTGTTATACAGTGTCATAATACCATTATATAGACTAAAAGTCTAATTTCATCACAACTTTGAAATAATACTATGGTGATATGTATCACTCCCCCTTAGTCAATACTTCCACCTCACAATGAAAACTACTCCCCTTACATAATTTTTAGAGCATAGCTCGGTTGAATCTACCAAGCATTAATATGTCAAGTTTGGTTGTCATATTTTAGTTTGCCAAAACTCATTTAAAGAGTCTCTTGATTATGTACTAGAGTCAACTTCGTATAGGTTATCTTAAAAGTATTAGGATATGAGACATTACAAGTATTGCGAAAACTTGAATAAGTGAAGAAATAAGGAGCTACAACGACAACATCATCCCTCCACTTGAGGTTAGTGATATTTGAATTGAACTGTTTCATTCTCAAACATATTTTTCAAGTCGTTCATATTGAAATCATAAATGTGAAGCATGAATGATTACACTTTAGTTAGACATAGTATTAAGGAATACAATACGAGTATTATTGCTTAACAATTAAACTTTGTATATAAGACATCGACATAATCGTTTGAATGTTATTGTGATTATGTATGGGTATAAGGTGAATATTTCATCCTAGGAAACAAGGTTTTACATTAGTTCAAAGGAAGTAAATTCATGAACTTGTTTTGTGAATCGAAAGGGAAATCTCTAGGCATTATTGGTATTGTTATTCATTGCATATCTTTTGAACTACCAATATGTGTGATTAGTATAACCGCTCATGACTTGTTTATGTTCTTGGTAAAAGTATTCACAAAGGCCTGACTTTTGTATTGGTATGACCTTTATTAGTGAAATCGATCTTAAGTAATCACCTGATATGGTATGATCGATTTAGTGTTATTGGTATGACCGATTCTGGGTAAAGGGGAACCGATCCTAGTAAGAGGTGCAACCTATCAAAAAGGGGAATAGATCCTTGTATGAGGTGCCGCAAGTTTTTAGTAGATAGAGGAACCGATCCTATGGACATGTGCAACACGTTTTTAGGCAAAAGGGGAACCGATCCTATGGACATGTGCAACAAGTACAAGTTATATACCATGTATATGTGGGAACCGATCCTAGTACCTAATAAACCAAATTTTTGGAAAGTTAGTGTGACTAAATCCAGTACTCACATGGAGGTAGAACCGAAACTTGTTTTGGTAGAACCGTGAAACCCATGTTTGGTGATTGAGTCTTCTTGATCAATCACATAGTTCTTGAAAGTCAGATAAAAACCAATGCTAAACTTGTTTGGAAGTGTGGCAAATGGGTTTCAAGATAGTAAGTATGAAAGAGGACGTACAAAGTAAAGATGTCGACACACTTTGAACATGTGTAGTAACATTTATCTTTTATTATTCAAAGATATTCCTTAATAGCTAAAGGAAAAAATCCCGTATCGAAAAATAAGTTGAGAATCTTTTAATTAAGGTTTTTAATTGTATTTTTGGAAATGAAAAATTAGTAATGTGCATTTACTAGTTGGAGATTTTCCAAGAGATTTTCGATCAGTGTTTGGACAAAGAATTTCCAGGAATTATGGAAACCGAATTTTGAGTATATTGCATATCTTGAAAATCTTTTCGGTTTTGGAAATTCCTTGTCTATAAATATCAAAGTTTGCATTTCGAGCAAACTAATCCTCAGAGCCATCAAAACTACTTCAGTTGTGTTGTTACTGGTGGAGTCGCCTATTCGTAGAGGAAAGTAACCTAATTAGGTGAAATCTCTTACGGCCGCTCGTTTTAAAGACTTCTTTGGGATTGAGAAGCTCTATTAGTACCGTTGGTGGGAAACTAGATAATTGCGATTTATCTTTTGTTTTTGATTGATTTGATTGACTAACGGTGGTTGAACTTTAATTGCACCTAGTTTGTTTATGCTTGAGTATCCTCTCTTCTAATATAAGATGCACTCAAACTAGATCGAAGTTTCTACGGGGATGTTTAGACTGTTTGTAGATCTAAAAACGTATTATGATAATACATTGTTAACATACTCCGTTCTATGCATGATTGATTACAAGAGATTCAAGTTGATTGTGTGCAAGTGTTTATTGAAGATCTAAGAAGATTTAAAGACAAAGAAGACTTCGTAGATTTCCGATTTGGGTTCATAATATTTGGTGTGAACAATACTTGTTTCGGTTAAAGAGGATCCAACTATAATCGGTTTATCCTTATGGTAGATTGGATTGATTAGTTGTGTAAGTCGGCATCAATACAATTATTTGCGATTTAAAGAATTGATTGCACAATCTTAACAATTACTTTGGTAGTTGTTGATAAGATAGATCTAAGAACCTGACAAAGGAGTTTATTAATTAATTAAGATAAACAGAAGATCCTTTTGTCGAACTCACATCACTTGGTTGAAAAGAGTTGATACCAAACATATTTGTTATTCCTTTACTATTTGGAATATGAACCAAAGGAATTGTTCCAAGTACGTGACTTATTACAGGTCGGAGGCATGGGAATACATACGGAACTAGGTGAACTATAGGTTTAGTTGCTTGGTCTCAACTATACGAAGTTGGTTTTATTTTGTATAGTGGATTAATCCTGAGAGTATTCAATTCTGGACAAGGTCCTGGGATTTTTCTGCATTTGCGGTTTCCTCATTAACAAAATCTTGATGTGTCATTTACTTTTACTTTCAGCAATTATAATTGTTGTTATTATAATTTAAAGTAAATTACACAAACGTTAATTCATATTTACTTGATAGTAATCCTATTGTATTTGGTTAAGTCCGAACCTTTTATCAAGTAAACATATTTCGTTGTTGTATTATCTCGATCTCGTATCCATATACGATCACACGAAGTGTGAACCGATTTGTTGTATTGTCTCAATTCAGTCCATAGACAATCACTTTCGGAGAAAGAACTTATAGGTGGAAAAGTTTTAGATTGAGGTATATTTGGGTTCCCTCGTCTTTTTAATTGGTACTAAAGCAGGCAAACACGAAAATATCTAACAATATGTGTTTTATGTGATCCAACCTATAAGACATGAGTTAAAGTAATGTTAAGCGAGAACAAAAACTAAAGAAAGATTCATTTAACGTATCGCAAGACGTTGAAAGTTTTGATTTTAAGAAATGCTTAAAAAAAAGCTTCTTCATCAAGTTCTACTTGCTCTTCTGAGAATAAGTCTGAATGTTCTCTGGACGAGACTAAGTTAAGCCTTATATTCGAAATCAATGATTCAGACTCTGAAAAATATCTTTTTGATAACGAGAATTTTTTGAGTTCTATGCTTGAGATTTCTGACGAAAGATCAAGTGTAAAAATATCTGAACTAAAGGAATTAAGCAAACAATTTCTTATTTGTTCTAATGAAGTTTTTCATCACTTAAAAGAGAACGATATTTACCCTTAAAGTTTCAAAATCTCGATGAAGAGCATAAATTGCTGAAAGAAAAATTCTCACAACAAATAAAGAGTATTAAAGACAAAGTATGTGCTAGTATTTCTCGAGCGGAGCTTTTAGAGAAATATCGTAATGCTACTCTTGAAAAAGTACATTTATTGGAAGAGAAACTTGTTGATTATTATGCAAGGATTAACTCTCAACAAAAGAGTTTTGAAGAGAAAGAAGGTGGATATCTCTCCCGAGAAAAACGCCTTGAGGCTGATCTAGCTAGTGCTCTTGAGAAAATCAAGGTTTTGAAAGAAGAAAATTTGGACCTTAAAAAGTTCATTATCAACTCAAACAATTTAACCTCAATGTTAAAAACAAGTAGAAATCATCATGATACACGAGTATTGGGCTATAAGGGAATAGATGCTTCAAATATTAACAAAGAGGTAAAATTTGTTAAAGTTACTAATTCTTCTCAACCATAGGCTTCCACTATTGTCAAAAATGATATTATTTCTATAAAAAAGTAAAGCCAGTCAAGCCTAAGAATTGTGTTCAACCAGCAGCAATCAAAGAAAGCACTTATGCTAATGTCAAGAAAGCAACAACGTTGACCAAGGATAAGGATAAGAAGAAGAAGAAAACTCGTCGAGCTCCAATGCAACATGATCCAAAAAAAGGTAACATTAAAACTCATACGTCGTATATTTATACTAAGCATTGTTATTATTGTGGTAATAAATGACACTTTCAATAGGGATGCAAAGTTTGTAAGATACAAGATGCACTTTCTATTGTATCAAACGAATTGGCTAAGTTTTCTCCTTATAAGAACTCAGATCGGTATTGTCCTAAGTTTAGGCAAAAAAATTATTATAATGATAGTTCAAATCTTGCATATCACTTGACAAGGTCATTTCATAAAAGACCCAATTACAGAAAGAGAGATGACTTTTTAAATTCAAAAACAAGATATGATGTTCTAAATTAGAGAAAGGGTGTTTCGCAAAATATTTAAAAGGACAATGATCCTAATGGTATGAATGAGAAAGCTGCTCCTGCGAAACCCAACTCCAAATGGGGCCCTAAGTCTTCCATAGCCAAGAAGGGTCCAAAATTTAGTCACAAGAATGACTCTCAACTGTTAATTATTGGTAACAATAATTACAAGAGTCTTCTTGAAAGACCAAAGACATACATCATGTCTGAAATCTCTTGTACTAGTAAAGGTTGTGATAATGACACTCTTCATCACAAGTCAAAGAAGAAAAACAAGAGATAGAACAAGAGAAAACAAACCAAGCAAGAGGTCAAGAATGATGATTCTGTCTTAGTCACTCATGATGAAGAAGACAAGGATCATCTCAATACAACCTAGTAGTGATAGAATGTGCATGCTCACCTTGGTGCTCAATCTTTTGAAAAGTGAGGAAGTACATGAAACTGAGCACGTGATCTCTCGGTTATTATATGACTAATAAACACTTTTAGGGATATTTATTTTCTTCTATACTCATACTTTCTCTATCTATATTTGAGGTTTTGATACAAACAGTAATTTCGAGTTTATGATGTTGATATATACATAACATATGTGTAGCTTTTGTTTTTACGGTTAAAACGAGCTAAAAATCACCGAATTCGGACATCGTATGGAAAAGTTATGTCAAAAATAGTTTAGTGTTGTGATCCGTCACAACTCTTGGGAACCGATCCTAGTGATAGGTGCAATGTAGGGTACCGATCCTAGTGATGGGTGCATACGAAGGAGAGTAAAATTGTTTTGCCCATAACTTCTTCGTCTGAACTCAGAATGACCTCATTCTTTTTGCGTTAGTTTCGAAATTCAATTCCCTACAAGATAGAGGTAATTGCAATACTTGATTCTTTGATGAAAATTAATGGTGTATTATATTGTGTTTATGGGATGTTTGATTTCGGTTTTACTACCTTGATATTCGATCTCATAATGTTGTGAACCCTTATGGTTTGGGTGACTTTTTGATTTAGTAAGTTTAAGTTCTATCCCATGTTGGTAGGCTTTATCAAAGGATCATGAGGGGTTATGATTGAAACAGTATGTGAAAAAGTTACAATATGTTGAATCGTTTGGTTTAGCATAAAAGCATATGTGTTTCGGGGTTTTCAACTTTTGCTTGCAATAGTTAAAAACTGGTTTTCAACCTTTCTCTGGTAAAGGTTGGTTGTTGTTATTCTTTTATTTTGCATAAGGATGACAACACAATGATATTTCGATATCAATTCTCCCTGGAATAAGATGCAAACATATTGGAGAAGAGGATGCGAAATTTGAGGTAACGAGTTTGTTAGTTAATCGTTTTCCTTTTTAAGAAAAGCATGATTTTATTTCATATCTTTAATGCTTTTGCTTAACAAAATTTCGGTACAATTGATATTTTATTCCATTATTTGTGTATGGATGTTTGATTGTGATTCAATTGTTTCCGGTTAAGAAAAACTATTGTTATCTTTCTTTATTGTTTGGTATCAATTGTTTAGGCTTACAAAATTTCAGTACAATTGCGGTGCTTTAATGTCTATGTTGTTTCAATTGCTTCCTGTTGAGGTGAATAATTATGCAAGTTGATTTATTTAGTTTGTATGAATTGTTTATGTCTTAACGAAAGAAAAGGTTTTCGGGATGAATTGGTTAGTCCAATTCGATTCCGGATAAAAGAAACTAAGTTAATTCTGATCTTAGTTAGACTTATCAAAGTGGGGGTTTCGGTTATTCAAGTCTAATGGAATGCCTTAACAAGAAGTACTAGTTAAATAACCTAGTACTTGTTTAAAAGTTAAAGGTCTAAGTTATATGGATAATTGGAACCTGATGAGGAAAATAGAGTTATCTTTATTTTGGTCTTATCGAACAAGCGATTTTATTTGTACAATCAGTTTAGCAAAGGAACTAAGGTGCTTAGTCGATTATTGGTTTGCTAAACTATTAGGGAAAATTGCTTCAGGCATTTGTTTCCTTGGTAACATATTAAAAATGGTGTGTGGAACCCTCGTGCTTAACTCTATAGGTTGGAAGTCTATTGAGATTTGTAAGATCCTTTCGGTTTGTCCTTTATTTTTTCGTTTCTTTGTCATTTTGTGACAAAAAGGGGGAGAAATATATGGAGTAAACAAGTGATACTGGTATTGATTTATATTGATTGGTATCACTAAGGGAAAGGACATTGGTGCTTAAACGTTTATCTAACGAAAGAGTAAAAGCATAAACTAAGGGGGAGTAGCATATCATACGATGCTTGTAGTTATATGGACTATAAGGAAATAACAAAGACGTGCGGATTAAAAATCTACATATCTTACCTTTAGGGGGAGTATTAGCTTTGTTATTATAATGTCAACAGAAGCATTTATCGATTGAATGTATACAGGTTATTGTGCTGTTAAATTCGGGAATCAAGCATATGTGTAATGAATTCTTGTAATTTGTTTATCCATATGATGTTAGAGTTTTGTCACTAAAATTGACAAAGGGGGAGATTATTAGGGAATAGCTCGGTTGAACCCACCAAGCGTTGGTATTTCAAGTTTGGTTGTCATATTTTAGTGAGCCAAAACTCATTTAAAGAGTCGCTTGATTATGTACTAGAGTCAACTTCGTATAGGTTAGCTTGAAAGTATTAGGATATGAGACATTACAAGTATTGCGAAGACTTGAAGAAGTGAAGAAATAAGGAGCTACAATGACAACATTATCCTTCCACTTGAGGTTAGTGATATTTGACTTGAACTGTTTCATTCCCTAACGCATCTTTCAAGTCGTGCATATTGAAACATAAACTGCGAAGCATGAATGATTACACTCTAGTTAGACATATTATTAAGGAATACAATACAAGGTTTATTGCTTAACCATTAAACTTTGTATATAAGACATCGACATAATCGTTTGAATGTTATTGTGATTATGTATGGGTATAAGGTGAAGATTTCATCCTAGGAAACAATGTTTTACATTTGTTAAAAGGAAGTAAATTCATGAACTTGTTTTGTGAATCGAAAGAGAAATCGCTAGGCATTATTGGTATTGTTATTCATTACATACCTTTTGAACTACCAATATGTGTGATTAGTATAACCGCTCATGACTTGTTTATATTCTTGGTAAAAGTATTCACAAAGGCCTGACTTTTGTATTGGTATGACCTTTATTAGTGAAACCGATCTTAAGTAATCACCTGAGATGGTAAGATCGATTTAGTGTTATTGGTATGACCGACTCTGGGTAAAGGGAAACCGATCCTAGGAAGAGGTGAAACCTTTCACAAAGGGGAATCGATCCTTGTATAAGGTGTAGCAATTTTTTAGTAGATAGGGGAACCGATCATATGGACATGTGCAACACTTTTTTAGGCAAAAGAGAACCGATCCTATGGACATGTGCAACAAGAACAAGTTAGATACCATATATATGTGGGAACCACTCCTAGTACCTAGTCAGTCGAATTTTAGGAAACCTAGTGTGACTAAATCCAGTACCCATATGGAGGTAGAACCGACACTTGTTTTGGTAGATCGTGAAACCCATGTTTGGTGATTGAGTGTTCTTGATCAATCACATAGTTCTTAAAAGTCAGATGAACCAATCTAAACTTGTTTGGAAGTGTGGAAAATCGGTTTCAAGATAGTAAGTATGAAATAGGACTTATAAAGTAAAGATGTCGACACACTTTGAACTTGTGCAGTAACGTTTATCTTTTTTTGTTCAAAGATATTCCTTAATAGCTAAAGGAAAAAAAAACGGATCGAAAAATACGTTGAGAATCTTTTAGTTAAGGTTTTTAATTTTATTTTTGGAAAATGAAAAATTAGTAATATGCATTTACTAGTTGGAGATTTTCCAAGAGATTTTCGGTCAATGTTTGGACAAAGCATTTCCAGGAATTATGGAAACCGAATTTGGATTATATTGCGTATCTTGAGAATCTTTTCGGTTTTGTAAATTCCTTGGTATCCAAACTTCCTTGTCTATAAATATCAAAGTTTGCATTTCAAGCAAACTAATCCTCAGAGCCAGCAAAACTACCTTAGTTGTGTTGTTACTTACGGAGCCAGCAAGAGACCTTTTGTTAACGAGGAAACCGCAAATGCAGAAAAACCCTGGGACCTAGCCCAGATTAAACATACACTATATTAAGCCGCTACAGACACTAGCCTACTCCAAATTAACTTCGGTCTGGACTGTAGTTGAACCTCAATAAATCTCACACTGATCCAAGGTACAGTTATGCTCATACGCCTCTGATCCTAGTAGGATACTGCACACTTGATTCCCTTAGCTGATCTCACCCACAACCAAGAGTTGCTACGACCCAAAGTCGAAGACTTTAGCAAACAAATCTGTCTCACACAGAAAAGTCTACAAGATAGATAAATTCGTCTCCCACGAATAAACCTATGAGTTTTGTTCCGTCTTTTGATAAATCAAGGTGAACATGAACCAATCAATAAAACCAGACTTATATTCCCAAAGAACATCTCAGTTTTATCAATCACCTCATAATAGTCTTAATCAATGCAGCGAAAAAAGATATTGTGGAATCACAAACGATGAGACGAAGATGTTTGTGATTACTTTTATATCTTTCCTATCGGAGATAGAAATCTCAAGCCAATTATTATAATTTTACTCGTACGATAGAAACAACAAGATTAGATCACACAACTACAAGAAAAGTAGTATCGGTCTGGATTCACAATCTCAATGAAGTATTTAAGTCGTTAACCTGGTTTTAGAAGAAGAAAACCAAAGGTTAAAGGAGACTCTAGCTTATCAAACTAGAGTAGTCCTTCGCCTTGTATTTGAGTGATAGATAAGTTGAAGTCTCCACATACCTTTTAGTCAATGAAGATCCACCGGTTCCTTGAGTAGTCCTTCGTCTTGTATGATGATTACCATGGAGTTCTTGAGCTCAACTACACTTTCTATCCTAGTCCGAGACCTTAGCTATAGTAGACTAGAAATCAAGACTTTATAGTTTTGATCACTAACATTGACAAACATGCTTGATATACCAACGCATGCGAGTTCGACCGAGCAGTGCTCTAACATATTGAATCTCCTTTATTTCCTCCTTAAACTCTTCAAGCATATCAGAAAATTTCTGAGAATTTGAATGAACAACTCTTGGCTTCATCACATTACTTCTTTTTCTTTTCAAAGTTGGAGGTAACGGAGATATTTCTTTTTCCTTCATGATTGTTGTCTTAACAATCATACTAACATCTTTTCCATCAGAAGACATGATGCTTGGAGTATCCATAAGTGTACGGGTTTGTGAGAGGAAATCACAACTTAAACTCAACAAGCAGTCTTAACTTAAAATGAGTTTCATGGAAGGAAAAAATAATGTAGGATTACAGAACCTTTATACATTTAAAGAATTCATGTACGCATAACTCATACCCTATAAAAGGCAGAATTATCAAATTTAATCCTCTTTTATTGATTAAACAGGAAAGTCCTTTCCAATATCAATTATATATGAAAAGAGGCATGAATTCCACACTTTACAATGCTCCCAGAGCAAAAACAAAAAGAAAATCAAAATAAATAAATACTTTTGTTTTCTTAAAGCCTGAGGTGTGCAAAATCTTGTCTCTCTTGATCAGGCACATGAGACAAGATGCACTAACCAACACAAACTAAGTTGTTCTAGGGTGAACAATAATCTGTCCACCATATCCTTTTCGATCAGAATTCATAGAATCATGTTTCTCATAGTGTTTAAACCGTAATTTTTTTTCCTAATGGTCTTGTCTTATCCTCGGAAACTAACTTCTTTGACGAAGATGATGAAATCTTACATACCTCAGCGGTCTTTTGAACAAGTTTGAGCTTGTTTGCTAATCAATTTTCTCTTCATTAAAGTTTGTTGACATGCCTCAATTTGTGTTTATACTTGAAACACTTTGATAGTTCATGTCCTTTGAGCGAACAATAAGAGCATGTCAACCTGGAATATAATTCAGGTATCTAAGATGTACAAGCTCCTAGACACATAGTAAAACCTGGAAAATTTGACAGAGAGTTTCCAACAGAAAGTCATTTTTTTCTTCCAGAAAGGTTGAGGTTTCTCCTGAAAGACTATCCATATTGATGTATGTATTGCTACAGTTATCAAAATCAATATTTTCACAAAGAAGTGCAACACTTGACTTTTCGTCTTCATTAGAATCATATTTGTCAGACATTTCATCAAAGAGTTACAACAAGACCTTTGTCCCTAGTGTATTTCTTTTGATTTGGACACTCATTTGCAAAATGACCAAAACCTTTACACTTAAATCACTGAGGCATATCCTCGTCATCAGTTTCATCATTATCCATCTTTTTAGGAGGAACACAATTATGGGTTTATTTGATGACCTGGATTTATCTTTGTAGAACCGTTTACTTCTTTTCAAAAGAAGGTCCCTAAATTGTCTTGGTGATCAACGAGACTGACTTGTCAATATCTTCATCTGATGAATCATCCTCAGAAAGATCATCTTCAGAGATGCAAACACTTTTACTTTTATCAAGTAACTTAGTGTTCTTTTGTGCTTTGAAAGCAACATCCTTCCCAGATTTGGATGTATGCTCATGATCAAAGATCTTTAACTTCCCAACCAGAGTATTTCTGGAAAGCGTCGTGAGATTATTTCCTTCAACGATGGCATGCTTCTTTGAATCATATATGGATAACAGAGATCTGAGAATCTTTATCACAATGTCCTTTCAGGAATAATCTTACCCAATGCAAAGGATGCGTTGACAATTTCAGACACTTTGTGATTAAACTTATCAAATTATTCTTCATCTGCCATACAAATGTTTTCCCAATCATAATTTAGAAGCCTAGCTTCCTTTTCACTGGTATTCCCTTCAAATACGATTTCTAAGATATCTCAGGTTTCTTTAGACATTGTGCACGTAGTCACATGATGTTGAAGATCTGGGGTAATGGCATGTATGATAGCATTTAATCCGTCAGAATTTTTCTTTGCAGAAAGGATTTCTTCTGGACTATATCCACCAATATCCTTGGGGTATAGACACATCGCCTTCTGTATCAACTGGAGGAGTATAGCCATTAACAACACGTACCCATGTTTGAAATTCACAATCTCGAAGAAAAGCACGCATAACAATTTTCCAGTACAAGTAGTTTGAGCCATCGAAAACTGGTGGTACGTTAATGGAGATAAAATTTCTGTCCATAGAGTCAGATCGCTATAAACACAGACTTATAAGGTCTTTAATGTGTTTGCCTGCTCTGATACCAATGAAAAAGCGGGGGCCTAACAACCTAACCAAATATTTTGCTTAGCAATCAGTATGGACTAACTCCAATATACATTTAAGAGAATCAACTAGACATTCAGACTCAATCTTAATAAAAAGTATATCAAAGAGTTATATCTCAATTTCTCGATTCAATCCCAACTCAAACAAATAGAAATTTATGAGTCTGATTGAATACAAGAGAAATAACTTGAACGGTACCAAAGACCATTTTTCAATTATCAATCAATGTCGATCAACAACCAAAGGTTGGATTTACCAATTGATCGATACAACGCACAACCTGTGATATTTCAATTATATAACAAACTATAATGCGGAAAAGAAATAACACAGACACCAGAAGTTTAGTTAATGAGGAAACCGCAAATGTAGAAAAACCCCGGGACCTAGTCCAAATTGAACACACACTGTATTAAGCCATTACAGATACTAGCCTACTACAAACTAACTTCGGCCCGGACTGTAGTTGAACCCCCATCAATCTCACGCTGATCCAAGGTATATTTAAGCTCCTTACGTCTCTGATCCCAGCAGGATACTACGAATTTGATTCCCTTAGATGATCTCACCCACAACTAAGAGTTTCTATGACCCAAAGTCGAAGACTTTAATAAACAAATCTGTATCACACAGAAAAGTCTACTGGAATAGATAAATCTTTCTCCCACAGAAATACCTACGAGTTTTGTTCCGTCTTTTGATAAATCAAGGTGAACATGAACCAATTGATATACCCGACTTATATTCCCGAATGACATCCTAAAAATTTCAATCACCTCACAATAATCTTAATCGACTAGCGATACAAGATATTGTGGAATAACAAACGATGAGACGAAGGTGTTTGTAACTATTTTTCTATCTTGCATATCGGAGAAATTAATCTCAAGCCAATATTACGATTGTACTCAAATACGATAGAAATAACAAGATCATATCACGCAACTATAGAGAAAATAATTGGGTCTGGCTTCACAATCCCAATGAAGTCTTTAAGTCGTTAACCTATAGGGTCTCGATAGAAACCTAAGGTTAAAGGAGAATCGACTCTAGCTTATATAACTAGTATCATACAAGAGGTGTGGGGATTAGGTTTCCCAGTTGCTAGAGTTCTCCTTTGTATAGTCTCCAAATCAGGGTTTGCAATCTAAGTTACCTTGGTAACAAAGCATTCAATATTCACCGTTAGATGAAAACCTGATTAGATTCAAGCTAATATCGTTCAACCGTTAAATCGAACTTAGCTTGTTATACACAAATGAAATGTAACTTCATTTAGGTTTGAGTAACCATACCTAAACGTGTACAACTAGTTGGTTCAACAATAGTTAACCAATGGTTAGACATATGAGCACTTTCATATCAACCTTATTCATCTTCACCATAACTAGTTCAAATGACTCAAAAGAACTAGTCAGAGAGTCGTTCAATTGCTTAGATTTCATAGAAGTTTATAAGACACTATCTAAGCAAAAATGATTTTGATTCACTCGAATCAATTCATGAACATTATAGACACAGTTTGCAAAGATTACATTCCTTAATTTATAAATGTCTTAGTGCACGAATAAACAATTTTTAGAAAATAACCCACTTAAGTACGCATACCGGTACACATACTTAAGTACCCGAATTGAGATTGTTTTTAGTTCACAAACTCCAGCAGAAATTCATGGGATGTGAACTTCCGGAAGTACGTGTACGGGTACGCGAACTTAGCTCCGGACATCCTAAAGTACGCATACTTTAGTTCAAGGATTTTGGACTTACACAAGTATGAGTTCACATACAATGTTTATATCCATTCAAGTTTATATATTCTAAACTCTCATTTCAATCATTGAAACATTCTTAGAGGATGTTATATAGAGGTTATTCATACACTATTTTTCATCAAAGCGATTTTCAAGAGATTGAAACAATCAATATGACTTTCGTCACGAGTAAATAGAGGTGTAAATTGGGCTGTGATAGCACGAGCATAGCCCAGCCCAGCACGTTAAAATATGATCCCATCCCAGCCCAGCACGGCACAACATGTTAGTTCCGTAGGCTGTGCAGCGATGGCCTAATCGGCACGGTAGCATAGCACAACACGCGGCATGGATAATCACGTGGTCCAGCACATCAAGTTAACAAAGCACGTCATAGCTTGCATAAATACACCATATAACAAGGCATAATAAATCACATTTTGTGTATATTTCACAAAAGAGTTACTATTCTAGATAGTTTTTGATGTTTTATGCTAGCTTATTTCTATAACAACACGTATAATCCTAAATATTTAGAAAAATATACTTCAATATCGTTGTTATAATGTCGTTACCTATATTTGACTAGAACATCAATTTACATGACAATGATCCAATTTTATATTTGATGGACTATTTATTTTTATTGAATAAACTTGTTAATTTTACTTGAAATAATTTCAAATGATATGTTATTTATTTAGATTCTCGTGATAATGTCTGATTTAATATATATAATTAAGTAATTTCAAATTGTTTATAATACGTGTGCCAGCAAGGCACAACACGTTTATTCGTGTGCTGTGCCCGTGGACTGTGCCGTGCCTAGCTTTTGACTAGTAAAGCACAACACGACACAACACGTTTAAATTGTTGGCATATCACAACACGTCACATGGCACGTGAAGCACGCGACTTCGTGCCGGGCCGACACGTTTTACACCTCTACGAGTAAATATGAACTTGGCCAAAGCGAAAGCTTACCAACACATATTTCGAGAAATAGATAAGCGAGATAAACTCGGCTCGAAATAGCAAATGTGTATAATCGAAGTCTATATAGCAATACGACTTTTGTCTCAAGATAGGAGATAGAATAGATAGACTTTTGAGTAATAGATAAGTTCAAGTCTCCACATACCTTTATGTCGATGAAGATCCACCAATTCCTTGAGTAATTCTTCTTCTTTGCATGATGAACATCGTGGAGCCTAGATCTCAACTACACTTACTATCCTAGTCCGAGACTTAGCTATAAGTAGACTAGAAATCAAGACTTATAGTTTTGGAAACTAAACTTTACAACAAGCTTGAGATAGCAACACTTACGAGTTCGAACGAGCAATGCTCTAACAACAGGAAACTTATACTTCTTCAAAATAATGTAGTAAAAGTATTAAAATAAGTTTCTTGTCTTAAAAAACTGAAAGATCATTCCTCAGTAGAAAGACAGAATATACCTGGAACTGATAAGATCAACTCAAAAGAATCATAAGTAAGAGTTGATAATCACTTATGGAAAAAGGCTCCTCCTCACTCATATCAAAACAGTCCTTGTTTACATGAAGAGCGATTCCAGAAGAAAGGGAAAGAAAACATGTCTGCCAAAGGAAACAATCAGGGAAGTTTTCCGATAATTGTTGCAGATAATCATACTGGTGTGCATAACAAGGAAATCCATAGAATGAGAAAATCTTATGAAATTCTCATTGACAGAATTAAGAGACATTTATCTATCTCTGAAAATTTTCACATTAGTACAGTTTCTCCTCATGAACATACCTTTAGATCAAGGAAAGATCATCCTCTTGGGAGAAAATACTTTGGGCAGAAATTTCTAAAGAGAAACATGAACTATGTTTCTGATACTCGTTGTAAGAAAGAAAAGGCTTACTCCGATACAAACTAGTTGTATGGAGATTGTTCACTCTCATCCTAGTTCGTGCTCATAACCTTTGGGATGAGAAAGCACATAAAACGATAGCACAATTTTTCGTTTGTCAGAAATTTTTTTTTGACAATTTCTGGATAACTGCGAATCCAATATATTTCTAAAAATTGTTCACGTTTATCATGATCTTCCAAAAATAGGTGTTATTTGAAAATTTTGAATTTTAATAAACCTTCCAGCATGAGAAATTCGGACATAGGAAACAAAATATATTATGTATATATTTTCAGAATTTCCTTTGTATTTTCGGTCCGAAAAGTTGTATATTCTTAAGACAAACTTTCTCTTGCTTGTTTGAGAAACCCTGATTAAATATTATTTAAATCCTTGAGCATGCCTCCAATAACTCGCAGTTTTACAAAAGCAAATAAGGAGGAAGCTCAAAAGGTTAAGGATTTTCAAGGAATCAATACAGAAAGGAAGATGAAAATCATATCGAAAATCATTTCTGATTATGATACCGATAATTCTGCTGGATCCCAAGATGAGTCATGTTTGTTGTCTTACAACCTTCAAAATCTAACAAAAACCAAGTGGATACATTCTAATAGTATGATTGACTATATCCATGGTTTTGAAGAACTAATAACCAATCTCATAATAATGGTTCGAAATCAAGATTGGCTCAAGGATAGGATTGAGAAAACAAAAGCTGATCTTGCAGACATGAAGGTTCAAGTTGAAAAGCTTGAAAAACAGGAAGTGGTTGCAGACAAGTCTCTCGAGATATGCTTCAAGAGTTTGAACACTGAAGAAACCTCAATGAACAATAAGAGCACCACTAGAGATTAAGTTATATGCTATAATACTTAATCCAATAAAATAAACATCAGTTTTTGATTTATTTCAATTGTTGTATAAGGTCTATTTTTGAATAAAACTATTAATTATTTATGAATAAATTATTATTTTATAATTTTCTTGTGATAGTTTTTGATTACATAGCCTGTGCTTGAATGTCTATATTTTGCTATGTGTTTTCGGTTTATGGGATGTCTGATTTAGGTTTTCATAACCTTAATATTCAATCTCATATGATGTGTACACTTATGTTTTGTGTGGCTTTTTGATTTAGTGGGATTAAATTCTAGCCCATGTTGGTAGGCTTTATCAAAGGATCATAAGGTATTCTGATTGAAACTCATATGTAAAAATTCACAATGTGTTGAATCAATTTGTGTTTACATGAGTTGTGTGTAGCATAAACATATGTGTTTCGGGTTTTTAACTTTTGCTATTGGCATACATTAGTTAAAACCATTTCAATCTTTCTCTGGTAAAGGTTGATCTTGTTGTTGTTCTTTTGTTCTTGTGATAGGATGACAACATATTGGGGGGGAGAGTTTTAACTTGAACTTGCGCTTAATGATATATGTTTCTGGGGAGAAGGGGATGCGGAATCTGAGTTAACGAATTTGTTAGTTAATCGATTTCCTGTTGAAGAAAAGCCTGTTTATATTGCATATATTTTGCTTTTGCTTATCAAACTTTCGGTACAATTGATATATTCCATTATGATATGTATGGATGTGTGTATGTGTGATTCAATTGTTTCCGCTTAAGAAAAACTGTGTCAATCTATTTGGCTTATTGTTTGGTATCAAGTGTTTTTTCTTAACGAAATTTCGGTGCAATTGTGGTTTTTAATGTCTATGTTTGTTTCAATTGCTTCCGGTTAAGAAAATAATTGTGCAAGTCAATTAATTTTGGTTTGTATGTATTTTTTATGGTTTAACAAAATCCTGGATCAATTGTTTAGTCCAATTCGATTCCGGATAAGAGAAACTAAGTTAATTATGATCTTAGTTAGAATTATCAAATTGAGGGATTCAGTTATTCAAGTCTAATAGAATGCCTTGACAAGAAATACTAGTTAACTAACCTAGCACTTGTCTTGTCTAAAGGGAAATGTCTAAGTTATTATCTGAATAATTAAAACCTGATGGGAGAAATAAAGTTAATTCTGATCTTTATTTTGGTCTTATCGAAATAAACGATTGTATATGTACAATCGGTTTAACAAGGGAACTAAGTTTCTTAGTCAATTTGTTAAACTATTAGCGAAAATTGCTTCGGGCAATAGTTTTCCTTGATAACATATAAAAACTAAATTACTTGTAGTTTCGGTTTTCATATTGGTTATCTAAAGTTGTATGTGAAACCTTCTACTTAAATCTTATAGGTTGTATACAAGTTTAGATTTGTAAAATCCTTTCGGTTTGACCTTTATTTGCTCAAACCTTTGTCATTTTGTGACAAAAAGGGGGAGAAATATATGGAGTAAACAAGTGCTTTGCAATCACTAAGGAAATGACAATTGTGCTTAAACTTTATATCTAACGAAAGAGTAAATCATTGACTAAGGGGGGGAAACATATCATATTGCTGTGTAGTTTTCTTGACTACAAAAGGGGAATAACAAAGATGTTCAGATTGAATATCTACCTGAAAAAGCGGGGGTCTAACAACCTCACCCAATATTTCGATTAGCAATCTGTATGGACATCTCCGAGTTGTTTTCTAGACAATCAACTAGACTCAATCAATTGGAAAATATCTCAAGGAGTTATTATCTCAATATCTCGATTTGATTTACTCAAGCAAATATGATTCGCGAGTCTAATCAAAGAGAGATAACTTGGATGGTACCAAAGACCAATATCCAAGTGTCAATCGATTTAAATCAACAACCAATAAGGTTAGATATTCTAATCGATTGAACACCACATAACCTGTATTATTTCAATTATATAATAAAATATAATGCGGAATAGAAATAACACAGACACCAGAATTTTGTTAAAGAGAAACTGCAAATGCAGAAAAACCCCGGGACCTAGTCCAGATTAAACATACACTGTATTAAGCCGCTACAGACACTAGCCTACTCCAAATTAACTTCGGCCTGGACTGTAGTTGAAACCCAATCAATCTCACACTGATCCAAGTTACAGTTATGCTCCTTCGCCTCTGATCCCAGTAGGATACTGCGCACTTTATTCCCTTAGATGATCTCAACCACAACCAAGAGTTGCTACGCCCCAAAGTCGAAGACTTAAGCAAACAAATCTGTCTCACACAGAAAAGTCTACAAGATATATAAATTTGTCTCCCACGAATAAACCTATGAGTTTTGTTCCATCTTTTGATAAATCAAGGTGAAAAGGAACCAATCAATAAAACCAGACTTATATTCCCGAATAACAGCTCAGTTTTATCAATCACCTCACAATAGTCTTAATCGACGCAGCGAAAAAAGATATTGTGGAATCACAAACGATAAGACAAAGATGTTTGTGATTACTTTTATATCTTTCCTATCGGAGATAGAAATCTCAAGCCAATTATTACAATTGTATTCGTACGATAGAAATAGCAAGATCAGATCACACAACTACAAGAAAAGTAGTATCGGTCTGGCTTCACAATCCCAATGAAGTCTTTAAGTCGTTAACCTGGTTTTAGAAGAATAAAACCAAAGGTTAAAGGAGAATCGACTCTAGCTTAGCAAACTAGTATCATACATAATGTGTGGGGATTAGGTTTCCCAGTTGCTATGGTTCTCCCTTATATAGTCTTTCAAATCAGGGTTTGCAATCAATGTTAGCTTAGTAACAAAGCATTCAATATTCACTGTTAGATGAAAACCTGATTAGATACAAGCTAATATCTCTCAACCGTTAGATCGAAAACTTAGCTTGCCATACACACATGTACTTGACGATTTTGGGTTTGTGTAATCGTACCTAAATGTGTACAATAGTTGGTTCAATATTAGTCAACCAAATGGTTAGCCAAATGATAACTTTCATATCAATCATATTCTTCTTCATCATAAGTAGTCCAAATGACTCAAATGAACTAGTTAGAGAGTTGATCAATTGCTATGAGATATTATGTACTACACAAGATACAATTGAAGCAAAAACGATGTGATTCACTCGAATCGATTCATGAACTATAAAGCCACGATTTGCAATAGCATTCCTTAGATAATTTAAATAAGTTCATGAACATCGTTTTTAGACATAACCACTCAAGTTCGCGGACTGGGTTCGCGGACTCACATAACCGGTTGGAGTTCACAAACTCCAGTAGAAATTCTCGGGGTCGAGAACTTCGGTCAGTTTGCGGACTGAAACCGAGCTACAACTCCATCAGAAATTCTCGGGTTCGAGAACTACGCACGTTCGCGGACTGGGTTGACTGCTCAAGTTCCGGTTTTCGCTTGATCAACAAAAATCACAAACTTCGGTTCAAGTGCTAAGGACTTATACATATATGTGTTACCACAACAATGTTTATATCCCCCAATGGTTATATTGTCTAAACTCTCATTTCAATCGTTGAAACATTCTCAGAGGACGTCATATAGTTGTTATTCACAAACAAGTTTTCGTTAGAGCAATTTCCAAAGTGATTAAAACATAACATGACTTTCGTCACTAGGCAAATATGAACTTGGATAAAGCAAAAGCTTTACCAACACACATTTCGAGAAATAGATAAGCAAGATATACTCAGCTCGAAATGTCACATGTGCGTATCTTTAGTCTATATAGTAAAACGACTTTTGTCTCAAGATAGGAGATAGAGTAGATAGACTTTAGAGTGATGGATAAGTTCAAGTCTCCACATACCTTTTAGTCGATGAAGATCCACTGGTTCCTTGAGTAGTCATTCGTCTGGTATGATGATTTCCATGGAGTTCTTGAGCTCAACTACACTTTCTATCCTAGTCCGAGACCTTAGCTATAGTAGACTAGAAATCAAGACTTTATAGTTTTGATCACTAACATTGACAAACATGCTTGATATAGCAACGCATGCGAGTTCGACCGAGCAGTGCTCTAACACTACCTATCTTACTTTTGGGGTTGGGGGGTATAAGTTTTGTTATTCATATGTCAACAACGGCATTTATTGATTGAATATATGCAGGTTATTGTGATGTTGAAACTTGGAATCAAGCGTATGTATAATGAATTCTTGTAATTTGTTTGTCCATATGTATTAAAAGTTTTGTCACTAAAATTGACAAATGGGGAGATTGTTAGAGCATAGCTCTGTTGAACCCACCAAGCGTTGGTATGTCAAGTATGGTTATCATATTTTAGTGAATCAAAACTCATCTAAGAGTCACTTGATTATATACTAGAGACAACTTCGTATAGATTAGACTAGAAATTCTAGGAATATGAGAAATACAAGTATTACTCGAAGACCTGAAGAACGTGAAGAAGTAACGATCTACAACGACGACATCATCCTTCCTCTTGAGGTTAGTAATATTGACTTGAACTATTTCATTCCTAACATATCTTTCAAGTCGTGCTATATTGAAAACATAACTGCAAAGCTATGAATGAATATTTTATTCTAGTAGTGAAACATGATCATATGATCATAGAGTTAAGGAATTAAACTACAAAGTATAACGCTTATCTTTTGAACTTCGTAGATATGACATCGACATAAGCTTATGAATGCTATTATGATTATGTGAATGGGTAAAGGTGGATATTTCATCATAGAAAACAATGTTTTACATTTGTTTAAAGGAAGTACATTCATGAACTTGTTAATGAATCGAAAAGGAAATTGCTAGGATTATTGGTATTGCTATTCATTGCATATCTTTGGATCATCAATATGTGTGAGATAGTAGAACCGATCATAACTTGTTATATATCTTGGTATAACTAATCACAATGTCTGACTTATGATTTGGTGTGACTAGTTTTTAGTGTAATCGATCCTAAGTAATCACCTAAGATGGTATGATCGATATTTGTCATTGGTATGACCGATCCTAGTAATTGGCGTGACCGATCACAAAAAATTTGTGTAATCGATCCTTGTAATTGGTGTAAACGGTCCTAGTAGTTGGTATAACCAATCCTAGTGACTGGTGTGACCGATCACAAGAAATACCATGAGTATATGGTAATCGGTCCTGGTAATTGATGTAACCAATCCTGGTAACTAATATAACCGGTCTTGGTAACTCGTGTGACCAATCACAAGTGTTCCATATTAAAAGTATAATTGATCCTAGTGATCGGTAGAACCTATTGAGCCCATTAATGTTGATTTGATATCTGATCAATCACATAGTTTTCTTGGAATATAGATGAACCAATTCTAAACTTATTTGGAAGTGTGGTATAATCGATCCCAAGATTGTAAATATGGAAGAGGTTTCACAAAGAAAAGATGTCAATATACTTTGAACACGAACAATAACTCTTATCTTTTATTGTTCAAAGATATTCCTTAATTACTCAAGGAGATCCCGGTCCGAAATAAATTAAGAATCTTTTAATTAAGGTTGTTAGTTTTATGTGCTTTAATTACCAGAAATTAAGTGCATATCTCTAGAGAATAAAAATTAGTAATGTGCATTTACTAATTGGAGATTTCGAAAAATATTGGACAAAGCTTCCTGGAATTATGAAAACCGAATGGGCATTTATTGCATATCCTGAGAATACTTTTGGTTTTGGAAATTCCGTAGTGTCCAAACATCCTTGGTCTATAAATACCTAAGTTTGCATTTCTAACAAACTATTCTAAGAGCCATGCAAACTTCAGTTTTTTGTTGTTTCTGGTGGATCCGTCTATTCGTAGAGGAAAGTACCCTAATTAGGCGAAATCTCTTACGACCGCTTGTTTAAAGACTTCTGTGGGATCAAGAAGCTCTACGAGTACCGTTGGTGGGAAATTAGACAATTTCAGTTTATTAGTTTCCAATTAATGTGATTGACTAACGATTTTTGAACTTTGATTACACTTAGTTTGTTATTCTTGAGAATTTTCTCTTCTGATATAAGATTTACTCAAACTAGACCGAAGTGTCGAAGAGATCTTTAAAAATGTTTGTAGATCTAAATACATCTTGTGATAATCCATTGTTGACAAACTCCGTTTTGTGCGTGATTGATCACAAGAGATTCAAGTGGTGTTGTGCAGGTTTAATTGAATCTTAAAGAAGATTTAAAGACGAATAAGATTTATTATTGGTTTCTCATATCTTTTTGTAGCACAAACCTTGATCGTCTGGGATCCAACTAGAATCAGATTTATTCGATTGATTAGTTTTGTGAGATCGGTAACACCTAATAGTTCTCTTGAGATCTATTTTGATTGTTATAAATCCAAATATTATTACTTAGGTAATAGAGATTGGATTGATCTAACCAGGAAAAAGATTTTATTAGATTAAACGGAAGGGCCTTTGCATATGACTTGAGATATATTTATATGGAAAGAATCAATAAAGTTGTTACCATACATATTTTTTGTTCCTTTACTGTTTGGAATACAATCCAAAGGAATTGTTCCAGTGCGTGCACTCATTGAATATCAGAAGCGCAGGGATACTAAAGAAACTAAGTAAACTCGGTTTAGTTGCTTCGTCTCAACTATATGAAGTTGGTTTAGATTTTGTATATCGGCTTAATTCTGAGAGTATTCAATTCTGGACTAAGTCCCGGGGTTTTTCTGCATTTGCGGTTTCCTCGTTAACAAAATCTTGCTGTGTCATTTACTTTTATTTTCTGCAATTATAATTGTTGTTATTATAATTTAAAGTAAATTACATGAACGTTAACTCCGCTTTACTTGATAGTGATCCTATAGAGTTTGGTTAAGTCCGAACATATTATCAAGAAATCACATTTTTATTTTTGTATTGTCTCGATCTTTTATCTATAGACGATCACACAAAGTGTGAATATCAATTTTTCGTATTGTCTCGACTTTGTCCATAGAAAATCACTTTCGGTAAGAGAACTTATAGGTATAAATAATTTACAGATTGTGGTATATTTTAGGTACCATCGTATTTTAAATATAGATATATGACTTAGTCTCATTAGAATGTAGAATATAATAAACTTCTGAGTGTTAGATAGGTTTTAGTCTCCACATACCTTTTGTTGATGAATTTCCTCCAAGGTCTCCTCAGTAGATATTCTTCTTCAATTGGTGAACGCCGTGAAGTCTAAGGCTCGACTACACATTTTATCCTAATCCGAAACATAGCTATAAGCAGACTAGAAATCAAGTATATAGTTTTGATCAACTAAACTTGAAAAACAAGCTTGAGATAGCAACACTTGCGAGTTCCACCGAGCAGTGCTCTAACAACAAGACATAGAAATATAACTCTAAGATATTATTCCTTGATTGAGTTTGACTCTCATAGTTGTATTGAGTTTGTCCGTAGGGATTGCCTAAGAAAAAAGTGGTGGTGTATTTTGGTACCCTTGCGTTTTCATAAGTCTCATTCCTCCCATGTATATGTCATCTATTATCTCACATGCTATCCTAGCCTGGAGACTCAATTATTCTAGTAGGTCTGCTATTGCAAGACTTTATGAATGGGTAGCTTCTCCACATTAATATTTTACCTAGTGGTTGAGTCTGACACCTATCCGAATCGAGCATCTCACTAAGACATTCATTACTGAGATAATGTCCAAGAACGACAAATAATATCTTGGGTATTCCCCGTAACTTTCGCATGAGTGTCCATATGTGCCACAAAATCATAAATCTTTGATTCTGCAAAAGTGTGGAATCCCACCACAAAAGGAATGACGAACCCACATAAGATATTTAGGGCCAAGACAATCAATCATAAGACATTCGACGCTTAATGGATGAGATTCTTTGACGCTCAAAGAGAAACTCAAATGCAAAAACCTCTAATCCCTCAGTGCTATATTCTTCAGAAGTTGTCAAATAATACTCCCAAACCAAGAGTACACCTTCGATAATGGTGCCTCTAGCTTCAACACAAATCCAGAACGTCTTCAGGATGTCACGACGTTCCCTGACTATACATAATAATTATTTAGAATGAGTATGATGCTTCTACTATCTCATACCTCGACCCTCGAATAAATATCATGCTCTTTAAATAGATTGACGACAGTACTAGCATCGATCAACATTATTCCAAATTCGTTTCCTTTGAGATTGACTATGGTAAGCAGTCATCAGTCGTGTATCTCCTTGTATTTGGTTGAAGACTCAGGGAGTATTTCTGGGATAGATAAACGTCTTCTTGACATGATGTGATTAAAAGTTGTACTGAACATATCTTTCCTTTGCACCTTTGACATATACAAAAATTCACATATGTGTTCCACCAAAGATTGAATTGCTTCGTTGACAGGTCGTTTAGAGAGAGTAAATGTCCTGATCGGGAGAGGGTCCCTGTGTACTCCTTTAGCCCCAGATTGATCTCTTCTGACTTGACCTTTTCTTTGAATACAGTTTTAAAACATTACAATCACTTGTTGAATGATTGATGGACCTATGAAGACCACAATATCTGGGATTCTTTATTTCTTCTTTGGTTGTCTCTCTCCTGACATATGGCAGTTTGATTGCACCATATTGGATCCAGACTTCTAGCAACTCAATCACTTCTTCGATGAGTAGAGGGAAGTTTAAGCCTACCTGGTCATTTTCTGTATGTTGATGTTGGGTCGGGGCTTGTGCATTTTGAGTTTGGTAATCCTTCCTTAACGCTTTTGGAGGGGCCTGGGATGTTTAGAAGCGTTCTTATGTTATTGTGTCTCAGCTTTCCTTTTGCTCCCTTCAGCAACAACATTTGTGGAACGTTAGAGGTTATTTCTTATTGATCAGGCGCCTGCTGCTACCTCGAGTTTCCCGTGGTTCCTCGACTTTTGTAGTATTTTCCCTTTCCCAATAAGGCGGATACAGTAGTTTGCAGATCTTTTGGCTGCATCATGAAGTTCTGAGAAAGTATGGAATTGAAGATTTCACAGTAAAGCTCGATAGACCGGGATCATTCCATTGATGCACAAGTCTACAAGTTGATGTTCAGTGACATTTGGATCATGACAATCCAAAGCTTGGACTCTGAACTATTTCATATAATTGTTCGGATTAGGGCTGCCCATGGTTCGGTTTGGTTTGGTTATCTGCCAAACCTAAACCAATATCTCTTATAAGAAACCAAAAACCAAACTAGACCATGCTCGGTTTAGAATATTTGAAACCAGAACCGTCCCACCGTTGTTTTTTTTGGTTTTTTTGGGGGTTTTTTTTTTTAATAGACTTTCATTCTTAACTCGTAAATCAATTGTAAAGAAAATTATCAAAATTAGAAAGATTTTGAACTATAATTTCTTTATTTATGAGTATACTCATTAAAATCATATATATTATGCATATATAATTCAATATTAGATGCATTTTTAATTATATTTTATTTATTTACGGATATACTTATTAACGTGTATATATATATATATATATATATATATATTATACCATGGTGGAAAGTTCGCTACATATTATTATGGTTTTTGTCAGTTTTTTTGTTCTAACTCTCGGGTTTTTTTTTTTGGTATTTTTTGTTGTTGTTGGATATTTGGTTCTTTTGTGACATCAAACTAAAACCAACCACCTAGAATCGGTTTTCTCGATTTTTTAGGTTTCTTGGTTTTTGGATTTTCGGTCTTTGGTTTTCTGAGTTTTTTTGTCGGTTTGGACCAGTTCGGTTCAGGTAGAAAACCGAACCATGGGCAGCCCTAGTTCGGATGCTCATTGTTGTTCTGAAACATCCTTCCTAAATCATAGAAAGTGACTTTTTCCGAAACGAAGAAGTATTTTTGGTAGAAAGCATTAATCATTTCTCCCTAACTGGCGATACTTCCAGGTGCGATATTATTGTACCAGGTGTATGCTTTGCCTGTCAGAGACTTTGAAAATTCTTTCATATGGACAATATGGTTGTGCTCATCTTCGCCCAATGATTCCAGGAATCGAGAAACATGTTCTCGAGCATTGCCTATTCCATCATAAATGTGAACGTTGGAGAAGTATAACCTTTCAGAAGAGGAATTATCTGTGTAACATGAGGTTATGGAGGTTGGTGATGATGGAATAAGATGTCTTGTTTTTTCCACGATCCTCCAAAAAATGCTTCAAATCTTCACGAGTGATGAAATTTGATAGCTCATTCACTGGTGGGTTGTATGCAGTATTGCGTACTTCATCATTTTCTAGGATATGGATTGGGGAGATTTCAGAATCAGCGGCTGAGGATATTTCCTTAAATTTTCCTTTTTCCGATTGACGTTTGGGATGAGCTTGTTCAGGCAATAAATTGTCAGTGAGAGTCTTGGAATAAGAGCATAACTCTTTATGTGTTGTAGCCATGTTTGTTTGATTCTTGGCGAGAACTTCCTCAACCTTCATGAGATGAAATATGATAGGTGGATCTTCTCTGATTTCTTTAGGAGGTTGGCTGAAGAGAGGATTGTTGCTTGTATCGGTGTTGGTTTCAGCATGGACACCAATATTGTTGGTTTGGGGGGTAGTATCAGTAGCGCCGTTGTTGGAAACGGGAAGAATGATTGGAATACCACCATTGTTGCTAGTGCTAGCATTATTTGGGTTAGAGTTAGGATTTGTAACTGAGGCTGGCCTAAGATCGACCATATTTGTTGAATTGAGATTGCAACCGAGAGATTAATCTCTCACCGTGATCGCCAATTTTTTGATGGGTGAAAATGATTTTCTTGTTTTTTGAAGAAAAGTGGAAAGACGAGCGGTTGGTTCCTCGATCGAGAAAATTGCTTAAACCTTTAGCAAACAGATGCACTGCACGGGAGTGCTTTGAGTTCGAGAGATCAATCTGTAATACTCCGGACTAAACCAAGAGAATGGCCGTTCCAGAGTTAATTCGGTCACAAAGAGGGATGAAGGTCGATTTATAGGAGGGAAGATGAGAAGTGTGTGAGATCAATGATGATCAAGTATTGTGGATGTTTTGGAGACTTCTGCAAGTTTTTGTGAACTATTGAGTTCAAATAAGATAAGTTCTGATTGATTAAATTCTGTTATGTTGAGATGAATTCTTGTTGTTCAATCGTGGATTGAGGAACTTATTTATGTTGCAAGAGTAATAGACACATTGATCCCAGTAAGTGTGACGGTTGCAGAGGAGTAGAAGAGTGAGAAAGTGGAAATAATGTTTGAACCAGTTCCACGTTGTGCGGGAAACTTGGTTGATTGTCCATCCACAACTTTGCTAACTCCTTCAATTGCTTGCACGACTTACTGACATTTCTCATCGTGGGTGTACACATGTGTCGTAGGCCGCCATACCAAAACCCTAATGAATATCCCCCCATGTGACGTGATTGATGTCTTATGAATGTGGAATCTGCAAGGCAGACATGTATTTAATTGTTCAATTGTCGACTTGACTAGACATGAGTCTTAGCCTTGGTGAGTCGAGCATAATGGATGAATGTCATATGCTTTGAGACTTAATTGAGCGTAAGGTGTCTGCTGAGACAGACTAATGGACATACGTTGAGTCTTGATGAATTGTGATATATTATTTTACCAGTTGAGGTAATAATGATGTTTTGATAATTTGGATTGACGCGCATTCGTTGAGATTGTTTGATCATGGGCTTATTCTGATATATCGAGTATTTAACAAGAAATCAGATATTTTTGATTTATGCGGAATACTCATTCCTGATATAATATGTCATGAATGGTCGAATGACAAAGTATGGATCAGAGTTTTCATTTGAATATTGAATGGTCGTCCATTCGAACCAAGTTTCTCAGTCGAGCAAAAATGTTTGTAGCATGACCGAACATTAATTATAAATTAAAATATTAATTGCTGGATCAATATAAAAGTTATCGATGTTTATCGAATTGTCGTAAATTCGAAACCCTAATTTTGGAGAACTCTGAATCTTGGAGATGAAGAGTTTTCCAATGAGTGGAAAAATATCGTCCAATCAATGGGCATGAGAGCTGGCCATTTGTGGTGGGTGGACGTCCAAGCGTGTGGAAATATCCCTGAACGAGGATTCATTATTGGAGAATCATGGAAGATATGAATTATTATTAATAAAATAATAATGGAGAGACATGGGACCGGCCGGCCATGATGTCCAAGGGACCATTTAGGTCCGTTCATGGTGGTGCACGGGCCACCATATCCCTCGCTCATCCATTCTTGAGAATTTTAGGCATTTTTGTTGGACGTTTGAGCAATGTTTTGGATTTTCAGAAGAGTTTGATCTTAACTGAAACTCTTAATTTTGCATGAATGAGAAAATAAGACTTTGCTCGTGTGACCAATATTTTAATAATATTAAAATAATGATATTTTAATATTTTCAGTGAGAAGCCCGGAGGGTCTTGGGACCATTTGTACTTTTTTTGGCTTTTTTGGTGATTTGAGCAATATTGGAGAAATATGGAAACCAAAGGTTTTCTCAAACGATGGAATTACAAGAGACGAGGGAAATAACAATAAAATAAGGAATTGGAGATGCATGGGACCGTCCTGGGGGCCCGATCCCCTGACGCTCTTCTTTATTATTTATTATTATTTTTTTAACTTTCCATCTCAGTTGAGCAACATTTGGAAAAATATGAAAAATTAGGAGTTTTGCTCAAACAAGGGAGTTTCAAGAGATGAGGGAAATAATAATAAAATAAGGATTTGGAGAGGCGTGGGACCGGCCACGGACGGAGGGTGGTCCTGGTCTCGTGACACCTCGTTTCTATTTTTTTATTATTAGTCTTTAGATCTCCATATTTCCTCGTTCGTCCATATTTTTTGGGTGCTCGTTCGTGCATTATTGATAAGTACGCTCGCACCATTTTCTTGGGGCTTACTAGGTGGTGGCCCATATGCCCGAAAAGTGAATATCTATTACTAACTCATGGAATTCAGCTGAGAAAAGCCATGAATTGAAGTAATGAGATATTATGATTGTCATAGCATTGCTCGGTCGAACTCGCGTGCGTTTCTATCTCAAGCATGTTTGTCAATGTTAGTGATCAAAACTATAAAGTCTTGATTTCTAGTCTACTATATCTAAGGTCTCAGACAAGGATAGAAAGTGTAGTTGATCTCAAGAACTCCATGGAGATCATCATACAAGACAAAGGACTACTCAAGGAACCAGTGGATCTTTATCGACTAAAAGGTATGTGGAGACTTGAACTTATCTATCACTCAAAAGTCTATCTACTCTATCTCCTATCTTGAGATAAAAGTCGTATTACTATATAGACTAAGATTATACACATAAGATATTTTGAGCTGAGTATATCTCGCTTATCTATTTCTCGAAATATGTGTTGGTAAAGCTTTCGCTTTATCCAAGTTCATATTTACCTAGTGATGAAAGTCATGTTATGTTTCAATAATTTTGGAAATCGCTCTGTCGAAAAATAGTTTGTGAATAACAACTATATAACGCCCTCTGAGAATGTTTCAATGATTGAAATAAGAGTTTAGAAAATATAACCATTGGAGGATATAAACATTGTTGTGGTAACACATATATGTATAAATCCTTATTGCTTGAACCGAAGTCTGCAAACTTTGTTGATCAAGTGAAACCGGAACGTGAGTCGTCAACTCAGTCCGCGAACTGGCATAGTTCTCGAACCCGAGAATTTCTGCTGGATTTGTAGCTCAGTTTCAGTCCGCGAAATTACGAAAGTTCTCGACCCGAGAATTTATGCTGGAGTTTGTAAACTCCAACCGGTGAACTTGAGTCCGCGAACCCTGTCCGCGAACTTGAGTAGGTTATGTCTAAAAACGATGTCTGTGAACTTATCTTAATAAACTAAGGAATGCTATTGCAAACCGTGGCTTTATAGGTCATGAATCGATTCGAGTGAATCACATCGTTTTCGCTTCAATTGTGTCTTGTGCAGTCCATGAGATCTCATAGCAATTGAACAACTCTCTAATTAGTTCATTTGAGTCATTTGGACTAGTTATGGTGAAGAAGAATATGGTTGATATGAAAGTTATCATTTGGCTAACCATTTGGTTAAATAGTGTTGAACCAACTATTGTACAAGTTTGGGTACGGTTACACAAACCCAAAATCGTCAAGTACATGTGTGTATAACAAGCTATGTTTTCGATCTAATGGTTGGTAAATATTAGCTTGTATCTAATCAGGTTTTCATCTAATAGTGAATATTGAATACTTTATTACTAAGCTAACATTGATTGCAAACCCTGATTTGAAAGACTATATAAGGGAGAACTCTAGCAACTGGGAAACCTAATCCCCATACATTATGTGTGATACTAGTTTTCTAATCTAGAGTCGATTCTCCTTTAACCTTTGGTTTTCTTCTTCTAAAACCAGGTTAACGACTTAAAGACTTCATTGGGATTGTGAAGCCATACCGATACTAATTTTATCGTAGTTGTGTGATCTGATCTTGCTGTTTCAATCGTACGAGTAAAATTGTAATAATTGGCTTGAGATTTCTATCTCCGATAGGCAAGATATAAAAGTAATCACAAACATATTCGTCTTATCGTTTGTGATTCCACAATATCTTTTTTCGATGTGTCGATTAGGACAATTGTGAGGTGATTGATAAAACTGAGCAGTTCTTCGAGAATATAAGTCTGGTTTTATTGATTGGTTCATATTCACCTTGATTTATCAAAAGGCGGAAGAAAACTCATAGGTTTATTCGTGGGAGACAAATTTATCTATCTTGTAGACTTTTCAGTGTGAGAAAGATTTGTTTATTAAAGTCTTCGACTTTGGGTCGTAGCAACTCTTGGTTGTGGGTGAGATCAGCTAAGGGAATCAAGTGCGCAGTATCCTGCTGGGATCAGAGGCGTAGGAGCATAACTGTACCTTGGATCAGTGTGAGATTGGTTGGGGTTCAACTACAGTCCAGACCGAAGTTAATTTGGAGTTGGCTAGTGTCTGTAGCGGCTTAATACAATATATGTTTAATCTGGACTAGGTCCCGGGGTTTTTCTGCATTTGCGATTTCCTTGTTAACAAAATTCTAGTGTCTGTTTTATTTCTTTTCCGCATTATATTTTTATATAATTGAAATAATACAGGTTGTGCGTTGTTCAATCAATTAGAATATCCGACCTTATTGGTTATTGATTTAAATTGATTGACACTTGGATATTGGTCTTTGGTACCATCCAAGTTATCTCTATTTGATTAAGACTCGCAGATTGTATTTGCTTGAGTAAATCAAATCGAGAGATTGAGATAATAACTCCTTGAGATATTTTCTTTTTTTTTGAGTCTAGTTGATTCTCTAGAAAGTAACCCGGAGTTGTCCATACAGATTGCTAATCGAAATATTGGGTGTGGTTTTTAGACCCCCGCTTTTTCAATGATGAAAATATATTATATTCAAAGAATTCAATTGATGAATATTGCGACTAGAATTAATCAATTGACGACTCTATACTAGCAGGGAATTTGTCTAGGAGCGTGATATTTATTCGAGAGTCGAGGTATAAGATAGTAGAAGTATCATACTCGTTCTGAATGATTATTATGTATAGTCAGGGAACGTTGCGACATCCTGAAGACGTTCTTGCTCTATATTAGTGGTCAATCCATCTAGAAGCCGCCAATCATTAAGATTTTATACATATGTATTCTATATATCCAAGGAACATTGCGACATCCTGAAGACGTTATAGCTCTATAATAGCAGGAAATCTGTATAGGAGCCGTCCAATTGTTTTTCGATTCAATATAGAAGCATGTACTGACATTGTTCAGTATAAATGATAAATTATGAAAAATATTGAATGCTCAGCTGAGAGGATTTAATAATTATATATGCATGCTCTGAAGAGGTTACACGCTCGATCTAGAGGTCATCGTGACATGAGATTTTATGTCTAAATCGTAAAAATATGAATTTTGCACATTCGCCTAAAGCTAGGCCAGAAATATACAAAATGATTTTACAATTTTAGCCTTCGTCAAAAATCCACCATCAATACCTACACTTAGAGAAATATAACGTTACAAATACATATTATATATATATACTTCAAAACATTGAACTACCCATAAATTGTTCTTCAACCTCCCAAGTCATTCACATAGTGATGGAATGTATCTTCGTACAACACATCAACGAGAGAAGGTTGATCATCCATTGGTATAGGTTGGCATTCAATCTATAAGAAATGAAACAACATCAATTGCAATCACAAATAATACAAATAAGTTCGGCAATAACATAATTTTGTCGACCAAACTGAACAAAAAGTTCGGTTGGGAAAGCAAATTTGCGAACCCACCGAACATTTAGTGGCTATTATTGTGGAAGGAACTGCTAGCCGAAGTTAACACTTAGGTTTTAAACTAATTTAGTACGTGAAGTTCGGCTATAAACTTAGTTTAGGTAAATTTTGCGAACCAACCGAACATTGATCTCTGAGAGTTCGGCAAGGAATCGACTGAACTGAACATCACTATGTATATCCTATAAAAACAATTCAAATACATGTTGTTGAATTTGTTAGCCGAACTACACAAAACCTACATTAAAAGGGAGTTCGAATACCCGCGTTTTTGGAAAAAAGTAGTCGAAACTACACTTTCAGATATGTTCGGTTACCTGTTCTTCACAAAAGGTTACCGAACTTACTTGACCTAGCTGAAACCTACTTTAAAGTTTTGTATTTTTAAGAAAGTTTGGACCAATTAAACCAATATTATCTAAGTTTGAAGCATACATGAGTATCCAAATACTCTTCCTCTGGTTGTGGTTGGTAAAATCCATAACTTTCATCTTGAGATTGACTTTAGTGAAAAAAACATTCACCATCTAACAAATAATTCATATCCGGATCGTTGTGAAGATTAACGAATACCCTATGAGAGGAAGGATTAATGAATACCCTAGCAGAGGAAGGATATGAAAATTCAGATGAGCTATCATCACTTGAATCACTCAATTCATGTTCACCAAACTCAAAAAAAAAAATTCTCCATCTTTTTCTTCTTCTTCTTTACTCTATCAATAATTCTACTTCTTATGAAAAAACATCTATTAATCTAATCTCACTAATTAACTTAACTTAATCATTACACTAACTAATACTTACACCAACTAATCATTACTCAAAATTAATCAGGAGGTAATTTTAGTATTAATATAAATATTTGGATAAGGGGTGGCTTAGATTTATTTCTAAATGTCTTATCCGAAATAAAACAATGGTCCCCAAAAAATCGTTTTATGATAAGGGCGAAACATCGACTCTCACCAGAGATTTTTAGATTCTCTATTTATTAAGTATCATTTAATGATAGGGCCAAATATGGACTTTATTGTTTGGAGTATACGATGGAATTGGATGAGCAGTGGGGTTGGCCAACCAATTTAGTTTCCAAGTTGTTATCTTACTTCTTGGTCGAAGTGGTAAACTATTTTTGCAGTGACACACTTGATGCTTTGATTGCACTCTTTGTTCTTTGCTCTTACCATGTGGTTTCATTTGGAATCCTGTTTTAAGGTATACAAGAAAATTTTAGGGCATACAAAAGGATTGAACTAACTAGAGTGGAGTGATAAGGGGTATCTAAAAATAGGTACATTACTTAGTTACCCTCGATTAATTTATTAATATAATGGGAAATAGCACCACTACGGGCATTTTATTGAAAATACAACAAGAGGACTTTTACAAAAATAATAGTTGTAATTATTATAATTATTATTATTTATTGATAAGGTATTGATATAATTATTATTTTTTAAATTAACTTTAAAACAAAAAACACATCATTCTAAGTCGGGCTCTTTCAAGAAATTAGTTGGCACACGAGAAACAAGTTGTGTGCCAATCATTATAAGTCGGGCACTTTAATTAATTTATTTATTTTATAAATATTATTATTAATAAAAATGCAATGAAATAAAGAATTACACCGGGTCGATTTGGAGGGTAGACATCCTAAAAATAAAATATTATAAATTAATTTTTTATAATATTATTATTAATTTTTTATTTTTTTAATAATACTAGTGACACCATGACATTTATAAATTATTATTATTTTAAAAAAATAATTTTCTTGTGTTTGATTGACAAATTAGCTTAAAATAAAAATACTGGAATTTTTCGTAGTTACAGAATGAAGTTCAACTTATAATTTAAAAGAATTATCAGCCGAACTACTCATTTTCTTCTCACCCTGGAGGTGCTAATGAACAGTTCAGCAGAGAACTAAACTCGAAAATGATAGGCGAACTTCACTTTATGAAAAGCAACATTAAGTTCGGTTGTCCTATTTTTTCTCGAATCAGCCGAATCTAAGTTCGGAAATTACATAGTGAAGTTCGACTGCTAACATGTTAGCCGAACCTAGCTAGGTATATTTCCAGAAGACCTATGTTTGGCTGACTAGTTATCAGCTGAACAACTGATACCCAGAAGTTCGGCTGATAAGTTATCAGCTAAACCTAGTGTGTTGTAAATATAAAAAAAAATACAAAAAAATAAGGAAAACTAAAAAAAGAAAAAAAAATATATTAAAAAAAGTTCATGTAGTTTTTGCAAACAGTTCGTGTAGTTGCTGCAACAGGGGCATGAATGTTTGCTGCAAACAGTTCGTGTAGTTGGTATCCACTTGTTTGCTGCAAACAGTTCGTATAGTTGCTGCAACAGGGACATGGATGTTTATGGTGATCATGCGCTTCATTGTGCTAGTGAGGTTGGTCTTAATTTTCATGATCTTGTTAAAGATACTTTTGAGGATATTTGTTATTGTGTTAGTGTACCTTATAAAGTTGAAGCAGCTTTGGGTTCCTATTTCGTGATGGTGGTGATGCTAGGACGGCATATATCTTGGTCTACAATTGGGAGGAGGATCGTGATACTTGTTTTGATGTGAATGATGTTTCGCCTTTTCCTAGGGGTGGTGTGCAAGCTTTTACACCGGGTCTCGCCTTGGCTAAAGTCGTTGAGCGCAAGAAGGTTAAATATCTTGATATATGTAGAACCAATGGATATAGTTTTGGTACTTTAGCCTTTAATACCTTGGGTGAACTTGGTTTGAAACTATTGAGTTTTTGAAAAGATTGAAGAATTACATAGCAAGACATGATTTTAATATTATTGTTGGTAATTTTTCATTTCATTAGAATAGGTTTAGCTATTCAAAAAGGTGTTGGAGCCCTACTTGTTGCTAGGCTCTCATTTAGTTTGTTGTAAAAACTTTTCTTTTCTTTTAAATAAAATTATGTTTTTTTTTTAAATTAAAAAAAAAAATTTAAAATTTAAAAAAAAAAATTTAAAATTAAAATTAAACATACACATAAAAAAAATGACAGCTTTGCCATTAAGCAAAATATATGGATAAGGGGCTTTAAAGATTACTATCTAATGATCAATTTTTTTTCCTTATTTGATATGCCCATAAATTTTTCCGTATGCCCTAAAACAGGGTTCTTCATTTGATGGTTGTAGATAGTGAAAACTACAGTTAAACCCATTTTGAAGATTTTCTTCACTGTGAAACCCACGGGCGCAAAAGTTCATGAGCGCACCCATAAATAAATAAAAAATAGTCTGCAAACCAAACTTTTGAAATTGTAGAATTTTCCTAGACTCCATTTTTATGATTACTGATTTATGATCCCATCTGATTCTGAATGATTTCTAAGGAAGAGAAACCTGGTGATGTTTGTTTACTTCGATTCTCTGTCATCACTAACAATAATTTTATTTATGCTGTTGTTGATGATTAAAGAGTTGTGGTCGATTCAGAAGTGATAGGAGAAGAAATCAAAAGGGGTTTTGGTTGAATTTGGATTTAATTCGAGTTATGAAAAGAAATTGAATTCCGGTCATGAAATTAGGGTTTCGTCTTGCAGTGGGTGTCTGAGCTCATGCCATGTAATTGCAAAGAAGAACATGGAGAAATAAGGGTTTCTGTGAGTTGAATCTGAGACAAAAAAGTGGGAATTGCTTTTGAATCGAGAAGAAAATCTGGTGGTGATTTGAATCAAGGAAGAACAAGTAGTTGCTGCCATGATACAATTGGGATTGATGGTCGAGACATGATGTAATTCAAGTTCACAAAGGTTTTGTAGGAATGGGTTTGAGTTAAATTGGTGTTGGAAGCAAGAGGGGTTCGGTTCATTTGAGATTAAGGAATTCTTGTAGTTCAATATGAAGAGATGGTGAAATTTAGGAAGGGGAGAAAGAACTGGAACTGAAGGTTGCAGGTGCAATAAGAAATTGAAGCTGATATGAAGTTGTTGGTTCTGTTGATGGTTGCAAATGTAATGGACTGAAGGATGGGCTGGTGCTATAACTGGAAGGAGTGTGTTTAAATGTTTAGGTCAAGTACCAGATGTAATGGCTTGAGTCTGTGATAGAGTTGCAGGTACAGTTTTTAAGCTACATGAAATGGGTGTTTCATAGTGTAATGCAATGGATAAAACCGTTGCGGTTTTTGATCCGAAATATGGACATGATGGAGCTGACAAGGAGGAATAAGTCGAGTTGTGCAGATAGGTGGTGCTGAGAAGATGATTTTGCAGTTAGTTTGAATGAGAAGCTGATGCAAGTGAGGTATTGAGTTATCTGTGACTCTGGTAGTAGTTCTGGAGATGGCAGTGGTGAATGGTTGGATGCAGAATGGTTGTTGCAGTGGTAGTTGCAATGCAATAGAAGATTGGGGATATTGTGTGATACTGCAGCTGTATAAGATAAACCGGTAAAGGTCTATGAATTCAAGGTGCTGAGTTAGTGCTGGTAAAGCAGCAAAAAAATAATACAGGGAGATGCAGCTGCATGGATTGAGCTGAGCTACTATAACTGGATGCAAATATATGTGAAAGTGCTTTACAACAGCTGATTAGAGCTAAAAGGATGATGCAGTGGCTAGGCAAAGGAGATGGAAGCGCAGCTGGAGTTGTGTTTGCAGGATGCAGCTGAGTATTGCAGGTGGACTTGATCTGTTGCTTACTGTGGTTTGGAATTCAAGTCTAGATGATTTCATCCGGTGACTTGTATCAATTTTCATTTGAACTAAAAATGAATCCATTCATCCTAACTCATCTACTGGTGTTGATTTTGGTCATAATTGTTGAATAATATGTTATGTAGCTACGAAAACGGTTGCATAACCTGTTATGCATCTACAAAAATTGTTACATAACTTGTTATGCAGTCCTGAAAATGGTTGCATAACACGTTATGCAACAACTTTTTGTTAGTATTAAAACCAACAAAAAACAAAAGACTGCATAACTTGTCATGCACCTAAAATAATATCTGCATAACATGTTATGCATTCATGAAAGTGGATGCATAAAGCATTATGCAACCACTTTTTTGTAAGCACTGAAATACAAAAAATGATGCATAGTATTTTATGCAAGCAAAGAAATAGATGCATAACTTGATATGCATCCGAAAATATGGTTGCATAACTAGAGATGGCAAACAAGCCAAAACCCGCGGGTTTGCCCGGCCCGACCCGTGAAAAACCCGCACCCGGCTCGGCTGGTTGTCTAACAAGCCGGGTTCGGGTTGGAGTAATGCCGACCCGTGGGAAAACGGGTTAACCCGGCCCGACTTGTAAACCCGCGGGTTAAACCCGTCAACCCGTATGATCCTAATAATACCAGTATACCACCGTAGGATTACTATATTTAATCTCGTTCGTTCATTTATGATATAAAACTGAAAATAACCCTAGATGAATTCATTTTTCTTCTCTTCTTTTTTCTCGCTTTAGTTTTCTTCTCCACTGCACAAACCACAAACTGTGAGTCATTCATGAATCATGATTCATGATTCTTCTGAATAAAATTAATGAAATAAGTGAATCAAGGAAAGAGTTAATGAGACCGTCGAGTTGATTTTGGTTAGGGTTTCGTGATGATTGAAAAAGAGGAATCAGTTAAATTAGAGTTAGGGTTCTAAGATGGATTGAAAATTTTGGGTGAAATTGAGAACGAAATCAAGCAAGTAATGATGGGTATTGAGTGTTAAGTTTAAGGGATAAGTTTTAATTCTTGATTCTCAATTCACATTGAAGAATCAGTGAGTTAGGGTTTCCAACATGAACTAGAAATTTGATTGGTGATGAATATGAAGAAATTGAAAGATGGGGTTGTGTTAATGTTGCTGTTGATTGATGGATAGGGTGAATCATCTGTTTCAATTTAGAATTAATCTGAGAACCGTTAGATGGATATTACTTTAGGCTAGTAGTTTCAATCGTTATTGTTGATGTTGATTGATGTTGCGACTTAGTGGTAGGGATAGTGAGAATGGAGATTTATGAATGAAATTAAGATGCTGGTGATGAAAGTGGTGGAGGTGAATTGATTTTAGGGTTAGAAACGATAATCCTAGGTTACCGGTGAAGTGATTACACAAAAACAAATCCAGGGAATACTAAAGTTTGGGTAAGTCTCTAATTGTGTTAATTTTAGTATTTTAAGTTGAATTGTTTAAATGGTAGATGTTATATGGTTGTAAATTAAATGATATTGATATGGGTATTGAATGGTGGTAGCCCCGAATTTCTTAATATGATTCTCGTTGTTGTTATCTTCCATGGTCTTTGAGTCCCGAATTTCTTATTATAATTGTTGTGATTGATTGTAAAAGTATAAGTTGAGAACTTATAATTGTGGTTTTGTATTATGTAATCCTCTGTTTTGATTCGAAAGTGGCAAACAAGCCAAAACATGACCACAAATTAACTTAATTAAGTTTTAATTTCAACATTAATTAAGCAGGCGGGCAAACCCGTGAACCCGCAAGTTTAACGTTCTGATCACGGGTTGAAGAAATGACCACCCGTGAAGAATTTAAACCCGCGGGTTTCGACCCGTGTTAACCCGAACCCGTGTGACCCGCAACGGGCCAGCCCCGGCCCGCCCGTTTGCCACCTCTATGCATAACGCATTAATTTTTTTTGTAAGCACTAAAATTAACCAAAACAATGGATGCATAAATTGTTATGTAGTTGAGAAAATGATTGCATAACTCGTTATGCGTCTCTTTTTTTCCTGATGTTATTTTTTTAAGCTTATATTTAGTGGTTGTATAACTAAATTAGTAAATACATGAACCAAAATATGGTTGCATAACATTTTATGCATCTTTTTGTTGTGTCCGCATAATGTGTTATGCATCTTTTTTGGTGGCTACATAATGGTTATGTATCAAGTTTTCGAATTTTTTGCCTAAAATGATGATCATCTCCGATTTTTTCTTAAAAAACAAAATTTTGATATTGTTGTTTGTACTCGTTGTGTAGCTCTCTTTAAAAGATTTCCAACGATAAAAAATTCCAAGGCACGGGTTTTTAGATATGTTATATCCAAGTTGTGTTGCCAATTAGGCCTATTCCTACGCACATGCCAAAATCTGATATTTGGCATATATGCACCCACTGTGGGTATGCCAAACTCATATGCCTATATGCCAGGAATAACATATAGACATACATGATGGAGTTTCCAGCGAGCGATAGAGTGTCCATCGCTCGACGGTCAAGCCAGCGCTCGCTGGTTTTTAAAGCGCCAACGCTAGTCAAGCTATCGCTCGGCTGTCTGATCATCGCTTATCATATCTTCATCCAACGGCTACTATTTTCCCCTCTATAAATACCTAATTTCAATCTCATTTCAACTCACACCAGAATTTCTCATTTCTCAATCTCCAACTCTTCATCACTCTTCCAATTCCTCAGAGAGCATGGTTGATGATGTGAATATGGATGAGTTTGTATAGCAAACGAACATGCTGCCGAAAATCAAAGATCTGTTAATCGTGCCAATGAGCCAAGTAAAATTAGGAGAAGGCAATTTAGGAGGCGAAAACCAAAATTCACTATTGCCGAAGATGAATGTATTTGCAGGAATTATATTTCTTTTACTGAGACTTTATTCGGAGATGCATTGCATCCCCAAACATTTTAGCAAAGGGTTTTCGGGAAATTTCAAGAACAAACAATGAACCTCAACAATCGTGATGTTACATAGTTGAGTGAACGCTTCACCACAATCAATCAGGAAGTTACTAGGTATGTTGCTTCAATTCATCAAGTAGGTAGAAACATGAGGAGTGGTGAAAGCATGATGGAACTTCAACAACGGGCTCGTGCTGAATATCGTCGCATCTACAAAAAAGACTTTGGATTTGGAAGTTGTTTCGAGATTTTAAGATACTTGCCCAAATATTGTCCAATATTTATGTTTTAATTTCTTAATTGTCCGCTTAGTCTAAGTCATAAGTTTTAATATTTGTTTAAATGTATCTCTAATTTAAGATTGGATTAAATAGAATTAAGCTTAATTTTCAAATTCAAACTTCGAATTAATCATTAATAGTCATTTTACAAGACATAAAACTAGACAATAATAATTTGAAAAATAAAAATAACTAGACTTTAAAAATAAAAATTTGGGACAATGTTCTTCATCTTGTTTATCTTTTTCATTTAACAAAAATTCCAATCAATGCGCTCATGAACAGAGTCTCCTTTGTTTATCTTCTTTTTTGGCTTCAAATTTGTTTTGCCTTGATTTTCCTTTCCTTGAACTTTTTTTTGCCTTTTCTTAGTTGCGGTTTTGACTTGGTTAATATCCAAAACTTGAAGACTTCTTTGCTTCTTACCTATTTCTTTATAATTATCACATATCTTCTTAACGACACCTTCAAGCACTACTCCAAAAAAATCAAGTTGCGTTGCCGAATCAAGTTGGGTTAATTGTGCCATTTGGAGGAAATAGAACAACTAAATTAGATTGAGAAATAGAGAATAGATTGAGAAAAAGAGATTTTTTTTGTGTAAAAAATTTGGGGTAAGTTTTGAGTTTGAAAGTTACATATTTATAGCGATAAAGAACTAGCCGTTGGCGTTAGAGTCAATAACGCTGGCGATAGAGTGATTATCGCCGGCGATATTCATAATATCGCTCGCTAGAAGGTCTATCGCTTAGTGGTTTTCCCATAGTGGGGCAATTGGTTTGCCATGCCACCTGGTATGCCAAACATTTTTTTTTTGGGGCATGTGTATAGGAATAGGCCTTATACCCCTGAAAAATTAGGATGCATAACCGTTATGCAGTTATTGTTCAAAATTTCATATAATTATGAGTGTCACGGAAACTAAAAATAATCTTGGACATGACAATGAGAATATTTTTTTTTTTGGCCTACGCATAATTTCCCCTTGTAGATATAATCGAACTGATATCTTCGTCGGCCCTCTAGGCCCCTACAGTGGTAGCGGTCATCTAATTTTATGGGCCCATTAAGCTCCAGCCAGGGAATAGTTTCATTACACTCGTCACTAGGGGTGAGCATGGGCTGGTATGAACCGGTTTTACCTCATTCGCATCCAATCCAATTCATTACGAATTTCAAATTTTCCATCCGCATCTAATCCAACATCCAACAGATTTGCATCCAATGGATGCATGGATGAACGGATTGGGTGCGGATAATTCAATGGATTTGTGTTAGTTAAAATTTATAATGAAAAAATAAAACTAATATAAATGGCTTCTTATAAAACCTACACATTTTATATATCTATATAAATATAGAAGTGTCATGGACAACACTCCAATCAAACACCTTAAAAATTCCAAAACTATCTATATATTTTCTACAACTATATAAATGTCCTTAATCTAACGGACATGGATGCCCAACGGATTTTCAAGGTTGCATCTGGGCCCAGTCCGTAATCCGTTGGATTTCAAAAATATCATCTGCGTCCAACCCATTAGCGAACTATCCCGCAAAAATACAGTTGGTCATGATTAAATGCGCAGATTACGGATAAAATGCTCACCCCTACTCGTCACTCGTATGCGATTACGTGGGCAGTGAAAGAGGAGTTTGGTCCGAAATTTCATTTCGAATTCTAAAATCCAGTTACAGAAATTGTTCTTTTCACATATACAGCTTTTTCACCAAATTTACTAACAGCGAAGGACTTGTTAAGTTCGAGGAGAAGCTCCCTGGAAAGATTAAAGCATTAGAAGGTAAGTATACCACTATACCCGCATCCTAACTTGTTAGAAGCCATCTCCTTTTATGATTAGGAACATAGTATAACACTGCTCTTAAATTGTTTGCTTAAATGTCTCTGAGTAAATTTAAAGTTTTCTTTGATTTACACCTATTCGTAGTAAAATATATGTAATGCAAACCCATCCTTACTTTATACATAAATATGTTAAGATTCTAAGCGGTAGATATGCATTATAAACGCATAGTTTGTTTCAAGTTAATGTTGTGAAATTGGCAAAGATCTAGAAAGAAAAAGTTATAAAGAACGCTGAACAATGAGAAGGCGAAAATATTAATTAGAGTTAGGAAAACATTAGAATCACATTGAAGTGAAATTATTACGTATGCCTACTCAAAAGATGGCCATTAATGATCATCGAGGACACTTTCATTTCACAAATAGAACTCCTCATACTTTTTTTTTTCTTGGAAAATAGAATTGAAAGGGGCTAGCTTCTCAGATTTGGGGTCTGAGTAGCAACGTTTTGCAAAAGCAAATTACAATTGATTAAAGACAGATACGATCCACCATCGCCAAAGGATGGGACATAGGTCTCTGCAATTAAAATAAGTTTTGGCAGCCACATTTGCCTTAAAGAAGTACATGTAAAACGTCTAAAATAACAAAATAAATCCACATTAATGTCAATCTGTTCAGAGCTTGTTGTTTGTTGCCGGTTTCTCCATTTGTGGTTAAGCTTCTTTTTCAACTTTGTATCGTCGATCTCCAAGTTGCAAATTCTGTTCCGTTGTTGATGATGCCACCTCATGGCTACAATCACTCCTTGAGTGTTGCTTTCTTCTAGGGAGCTCACTTCGCAATGGAAGACCCTTTGACCCCTTCAGACTCCTTCTTCATCTGTAATGATAATGACTACAACTGCAATAGATAACTGCGGTACCACCAACTGAAACATAACATGGTTTGTGTTTTTTTTTCAATTTGGGTTTGTGATTGGGCTAATTGATCGTTATTAGGGTTTCTATTGAGGGTGAGATTTGTTGGGAGATTGTAACAGGCTTTGAGGTGAGTTTTTATGAGGGCGATGGTTGTTTCGGGAGTTTGTTGTTTATTTTGAAAGCATTTAAGACACCTAGCTTTCCAAATATGCCACGACACTATCGAAAATAACTGGTTTCCTTGAACATGTTGGAACTGTGTAGGTTGTCTATTATTGATCCAATTTTTTATCCAATTTCTGACTCCAATAGAAATATCTATTGTATAGTTCATTCCTAGCCACACAGCTCTGCTAAAGGAGCACCTCATGAGAGTATGCTCATCTGTTTCAACAAAGTTGTTACACATGGTGCAAGTAGTGTTAATTGTCGATACCCATCTACCCACCAAACCACTTACTGGTAAAATACCAGTGTAGCATTTCCACACAAAGACACGAATACGAGGAAGAATATTCAAATTCCAAATTTTCTTCCAAAAAGGATTTAGAATCAAAGGTTGAGCATTGTTATGCGAAGCTTTTTTGATGAGGTGATGATACACTGATTTAACAGTGAGATTATTTTTATGAAAGAGAGGCCAGGTAAGAGTATCCTGGGAAGAGCGATCATGTTGGAGATCGATGGTTAAGATATTTTGGACTATATGTGGAGGAAGAATTTGTTGTAGGAAGTTGACATTCCAATCAGATGCGTCTTCGTTCAACACATCACTAACTGTTACCAGGGTATTCTCTACAGTGGGCTTTATATCATTTCTAGATATAGGATTTGGTGAGTTTAGGGGGATCCAATTGTGTTTCCACAATTCAATGTCTTTTCCATTTCCTATTTTCCAGGTGGCTTCCTCTTGAATGATTTGGATTCCATTCCAAATGCCCTTTCAGAACCAAGAGCAATTGGTTTTTGGTTTTGAAATACTCAAAGGGGAAGCGTTTTTGAAATATTTCGCTCTTAGAACTTTGGATACAAGAGAATCTGGATTTTGAATGATACGCCATGCCGTTTTGGTTAACATTGCTATGTTGAACAAATCAAACTGTTTGAAACCTAGTCCACCGTAATCCATAGGAGTACCAACAGATATCCAAGCCTTTGGGCACCACCCCCTTGTATTTTCGGCGGAGTGGCCCCACCAGAAGGCCCTGTTGAGGGAGTCCATCTTTTTTGTTAATTCCTTTGGAATGACAAAGCAAGCCATCTGGTATGTAGCCAAAGATTCGGCTACACATTTAATCATCACCCCTCTCCCTGCTGGGGAGAGAAGTTTACTACTCCAACCTTTTAGTCTACCTCTTAGCTTTATTATAATAGATTCGAAACATTTAATCTTTGATTTGTGAGTAAACAAAGGTATCCCCAGGTATTTGTCATCCAATTTAATTCTTCCCACTTTCAGAATATCAAGGATTTCTCGGATTTTCGTATTGGATACGGAGTTGCTGAAAAAAGCCCCTGATTTATCATAATTTATTTGTTGACCAGATCCTAGGTTGAATAGATCAAGGATTTTTACCAGGTTTTTACACTCCTTTTTCCCAGCTTTTGTGAAGATGAGGCAGTCATTGGCAAACAACAGGTGAGAAATGGAAGGAGAGTTGGATCCAAATTTAACTCCATTGATTAGGCCACTATTTTCAGCTTCTAGGAGTACTCTAGAGAGGGCTTTCATGCAAATTATAAAAAGATAAGGGGAAAGAGGGTCTCCCTGACGAAGACCCCTAGAAGGTTTGAAAAATCCTCATACTTCTAGTACTACTATGTCGTACGTAAAGTTACTCCTAAAATGACAAGGAAAGTAAAACACATCCGCAAACAATATGAATTTCCCAAAATAATAAACACGCAAAGAACGAAGGGTTCCTTAGGAGATTTTTGTCAGCTTCTCCTGGGTGAAGCTTGATATATATAACCGAGTCCAATATTGGTGACCCTGAAATTGAAAATAAATATACAAGGATTTAGACCCGAGCTCTAATTTGTTAAAACTTGCTCGAAAATATTTAAGAAGATAAGATAGGAATCAAATGAGTGAAAGCAAAATTAAGACACTTTGACATTGCTAGTTTAACAAGACAAGAGACTTTTGTATTCAAACAGACAAGTTAAATGGGATGGACCCATATTTGTGTGTACATATTTGGCTTGAAGTTTCTAGGTAAAATTTAAGGGTTTTCCTCAATCTAAGATGAAGATAATACTCCAAAAGGTTATCTCTATATTTAAGGAGTAGTACTTTTCATAACTTATCTCTATATTCCAAAAGGTTTAATACTTGATATTGTTAATGTATTCATGTAAAGTCTATCTGTTCACTTTCTCTGATAAGGAAAGTTATTAGTGGTAATGGGTTTGTATGTGTAGCTTTAGATGGGATTCCTTCTGATAGATATATTTTGGGTCCCAATTGTCACAAATGACAATGTTCGTGATGTTAACTTTGTTGTCTACTTGTGTGATCTCTAGGTCATGGAATATACTATGTTAGTTCCTATCAGTCCATCCCATGATAATGACATATAGTCTGCAATATCTTCAGAAAAAAAATCAAAATTCGTGTTAGGAGAAAACAAGGATTGAATTTAGAACCAAATTCGGACAGCACTTACATAAGATTAGTGAGAGAAATAGGATTAAAGGGTTGTCATTGGTCCTTAATTAACTCGTAAATTGTAGGATGCAGTTTAGATTGAATTTTAATAGTGTGAAAAGGGAAAAATATAGATGGTAGCGTTTGTATTAAGCAATCAGTATTTAGTCTTTAATAAATCCAATGATAGGATTACACATATTATGATAACGTTGACAAAACACGACGATTAGGTCGAAAGCATTATCATAAACCCAATTGCAAAACAACACTATATGCTAGATGAAGATGACCATTCGTCGTGCAGTAGAATCCATATACATTTGTCGTGATAACATTTGTGACTTGAATTTAACTTTTGTAAAGCGACAAAACCTAATGTGAATTAGGAGATAAATCACATAACATAAATAGAAATACGTCGCTAATCTGTCATCCTATAGAGCCATTAGTTTTAAAAGCCTCTTTTTGAAAGCATAATCTGACACTGGTGTTCTATTGATATTTTATATAACCTTGTTGTAAGATTTAATTACAAAATTAACTACTAATAATTAGAATCATTAAGTTTTTTGCTGACCAGTGCAAGTGAAATAATACTATTACTTAAAAGTGCAAATAAAAGTAACAGTACCGATGGCCCTACTATTTTCCATGGAATTTCAGTGACACAGAACAAAAGCTTCTAATGCTTTACCTTATGGTTACATGATCAAGAAAACAAATACAAATTTTGGTTGTAATGTTTAGTTCTTACTTTATCACTCTACTACGATAGGTATCACTTATCACTGATAAATGTGGAAGAACCTAGCTATTTGATTAGCAGTCTTATTACATTTACCTTAACCCCTTTAGCAATACCGCTGATAAAAATACCTTAATTTATCGGATGCACAGAATAGAGAGTGGAGAGTATAATCAGTAAAACTCAATACCAACAATCTGTATTATTAATTCTATACAATGTTAATCAGTGAATAATGACAATCTTTACGCTATAAAAACTTAACAATTTACAAGTATATATGTTTAACCAAATCATGTATGAAAAATAAATAGAGATCCTATCTCATTTAGGATATTCTTAATAACTCACCTGAAAATATCGGCTCTGAAAAAGTCAATACCCAGAGAGAGAAATCATGAACTAAGACGATGACTCTCTTTAGACATTTTGCTTCTTCTGACAGACAGAATCTCTGATGCCCAATCAAAAACTCTATAAGAAAACCGCCATCCTCGTTTCCTTGATATCTTATGTTCCTTTTCTTATACTGACACGTGGAAATCTATACACACAGAGTATCTTAGGATTTATATCTGATCAATAACTTAGAAAATACCTTTAGCAACTAAGGGTTCCAGTTCATGTTGGAATTTTGATACGGTTGTCTGAAAAAACCATCACCAAGAGACCCAAGAAGAACTTGATGATTCACAGGACTAACTTGGGGTAGCTGATTTAGTAAAGCCGCCATTGTATTATCATTGCTTCCATTGTTGACATTCTCATTAGTATCGTTGTAGTTTCCACTATTGTCACTGTTGTAGTTCCCATCCATGTTGTTATTTGTGTGGAATTTCTTGGCTGATTGATGCATAGTGATACCTGTAGTGTCTGGCCAATAAGGAGAAGGAAGTGTTCGCTTAAGTGTTTGGGTACTCTCAGTAGTAGATGATGGAAGTGTTCCAGAAAAGATCGGCTTGAAGCTAGATGAAGTCGAAGCTGAAGAAGATGTTGAAACAAATTGATTAATACCTTCTGTGTTAGAAGAACCTAATAGACCATTGAAGAAATTTTCATCATTTTCATTGAACTTTGGATTATAATTTGGTTCGTGATCTCGATAGTAAAATTTTGAGGCTGGCAGTGAAGCAAGCATGTCGTCCAATGAATCATCCTTTTCAATTAATCTCTGAGAGCTATTCTTTTTGTAAATTCGGCATAGAACCCAATCATCCAACTGCAAACAGTAATTAGTTCGTGAACATTAAACTGAGCTCTTAATTAGCGTATCGTGAAGTTTATTGTAAGAAAAATGAGTTTGCTAATTTCTGGAACGGCTAGAAAACTTTCAGATATAACTGAAGCCTGAAAAATTAAAATCTAATACTTGATTAAGTAGACTAGTAGTAGCTTGACTATTGATCTAAGTAGACTAACAGTTCAGCAATAATTTAGATCGATATCAAAGACTAATTTATGTATACGTACTCGCAGTGAAGTATTCTTGTTAGCTGGATGAATACAAGGAGGCTTCATACTAGACTCGTTATTATCAGCGAGACGATATTCATGCATGATCCAACTGCTTTTCACCCCTTTCGGTGGTTTTCCACTATAAAAAACCAGTGCCTTCTTCACCCCAACCTTTTGAGTCCCACCGGAGGTTAAGATTGGTTTATCAGTTCCAGTTGCTTTCCAGTAGCCAGATGTTGCAGCTCGATTAGGTCTTGCACCATTCGGATATTTCCTGTCTCTAGGACTAAAGAAATACCATTCCTGATCACCAAACGTCGCCTTACCTATATAAAAAATATCAAGAACAATATAAATTAGCTACATGCATGCACGTACGCATGCATTAATGATCATACAGTAGAAAACAAAAATTAGAGGGTGCATAGTATATATACCAGGAAGCTCCCATGGATCAAACTTGTAAAGATCAACTTCGGCAATAATATTAACTGGCAGTGGAGATGAAGAAGCTTTCTTTTTTAGGTAATCAACAACGAGCTCTTCGTCTGTTGGATGGAATCGAAAACCAGGAGGGAGATGTGGTTGTTGTGAGCTGGAAGAAGAATCTGTAGTGGTCTCCATGAACATAAAAATTAAGGGGTTTTCAATTCGATATCTTTCTTACTAATTTTTTTGCTTAGAATCGATTGAGAGAGGAGAGTTATTAGAAGAAAATGGAAATGAGAAATGGTTTAAGAAATTTGTTCTTATAAACATTCCACGCAGAGGTGGGGTAGGATACTGGAGATGACGACACAAGCTAATAAGTGATCAAGGGCGTAGATAAAGCTGAAGTACAGAAACAGAACCGTTAATCATGCGACAAGTGTAAAAATAAGAAACCACTGTAAAGTAAACACGTGTATAATTTCTTAGTGGGACCACAGACCATACTAAATGAGGCAATGAAACAGAATTGAAACGTGGAAATTTTCGGTCGGAACTCGGAACTGCTTGCACGCTTTCGATGTCATGCCTTTGTTATTTGCAAAATTGCAAACAGCAAAATAAATCATTCCTTTCATCATCTTATTTTTTAGAATTTAGACCCTCAAGTTTTGTTTATTTTCTATTTTAGCAGAAATAAGCCTTTCTGTTTTTACTTGAAAATGCAGGCAATTTTGAGCAAGCAGGCATGGGACTTGGGAGGCCAATAAAACACTTTTGTGCACGTTACTGGTGGGATATGGGATGCGCAATTTAGGCGCTTGGTCAGGTAAACAATTTGATCCATTAAGTTTGCTACTTTGAAGTTGACTCTCAAGTTTTTTTTTTTTTTTTTGTTTTAACATCAAGAGGCCGCCTTAATCCTTTTTGTGTGGGGTCAGCTTGTCACCCTCCTACAGTTAAAAGGAAAAACTATCAGTTAACTGCGGCAGTTGATGGAAAACACGACTGGCTCTCTTATATAGATAACTAACTAGTCTTCGACGGGAATTACTGAATCAGAACATTGTTGAATATTAGTTGGATAGGAGCCAGAACGAGAATCACCATGTTAACTACTTTCTTGTTTGTTCTTCAAGCAAGTTTGCTGCTTAGAAAAGGTTAGAATTCATTTGGACGCGCATATGACCTAACTGGTTGTTGGAGCCTTCTAGCTTTTTCGGTCAAACATTATACCTGTGACATAGTCTTATATCCAGTAGCTTGTCTTATACTCTTATACATACTAACTATACATTAGCACTCAGTATTGTCTTCGACTGTTCTCTTCATCCTTTGTGGATATTATCCATTTTTATGGGCATCCCACTTTCCACTCCTGACTACTCCAACTGTATCTACTTGCACTATACCTCGCTTAGCTACTTTTTGGGTCGGTAACCACAGTGTGATGTATAAAAACAAGTTAGCTAGGCTAGGATGCTTATTGAAGTTTTGAACCCATGAGGCCATGACTATATTCCAACGTCTATAACGACATGGAGACTTTCGATGGCGGTTATCCAGTCAATCCATTGCATATGGGAGCACCTTAATTAGGTCATAGAACGCCTTTCTCCTTTTAGACTAGAAGACAAGTAATATAGATAAGAACAATAACTGTTTCTATCAGACTAGTATATTTTTAATAAAAACTAATTTGTGGTACCCTATCGTTTTGGTAGGCATATATCATTCGTTTGTTTTATTCAAACGAAATACATATTAATTTATATTTTGAAGGAATTCAAATGAAATATTACAACACCGTCCATGCATCAACATGCTTAGACAGAGTTTAACCCATTGAAAGCTGGTATGGATGATTAAAAACATAGATTATGTTTAGCTAGTATTCCGGTACATATTTTCTTCATGATAGGAAGAGTAGAAGTTTAACCATATAAAATTATTCTTACTGACTTTGATTTTGACTCAGTTGATCAGTATACAGCTAGATCATATTATAGTGAAGTTACACAGGCAGAATTGATAAGAGGGGAAAACAAGAAACACTCGGTAGGAAAACACGCGATAGTATATGGGAACCCAAATTAGATATCTTGGCTCAAAAACCATATAACTTTGCTTATTTTGGTTCACTTCCTCCCAACAATCACAATCGAAGTAGAATAAATGAAGTAGTCTCTAAACAAACTTATGGTTCTGAATGAAGTTGATCCCATACAGTTCACCTGGATGCTCTTCTACCCTGTAACTATCTTGTTAATTCACATCCCACTCTTTGGCTTTGATCATGACTTGTCTTTCTCGGCACATAGCAAATTCCTAAATGATGATGTGGCATGCGTGTTGCACAATCATCGTGGGATCTTCGTCCAGCTGGAGATAATTGTCAATGATCCTAATTCTCTTGTTTTGTGTTTGAAAGGTAATCATAATGAGATTTGTCTTTGTCAAAATTTTAGTTAGGTGTAACCAACTTAAGCTTGATTATGCTTTCATTTAGCTGGAAAACTTAGTTTCAAATATCTGGTTAATTCCATTTATAACAAAATTCTCACTAAGCACTCAAACTAGTGATAATCTAATCACAAGGGATCTTGTTCATTAATCATGCTAGCTCTTCTTTTCTCATGCTAATCTCGTGGCAGAGCCCCACTAAGCATCGTTGTTTAAGATAAACTGCATGCTTAGCGGTAATAACTCACATGTCAGAATTTTGCTCTATTAGATTAGGCTTCTTACATGCATGCATAGTGTATATTCATGTCATTGTACATGTATTCTTCAAATTCAGTTCCAACACGTGTTGGTTGACAAGTAAACCTTTCTAGCCAATAGGGTAATCTCTGTTAGACATCGTGATCACTGCTCATTGTCATTATCATTATAATCATCATCACCATTGATAGACAACAGATGCTATTCATTTTCGATCTTTATCTACTTGACATTATTATACGTAGCGCCAAAATATTCAAATTATGATGATAAAATGTATCGTTTTCGCAAACCTACTTTCAAAATCTTAATTACCATAAACGAATGCACTCATCCAAATTTGGTTAGAACTTCTCAAAAATATAGATGGTCACCAAAGATCTTATTGAATCTTAAGATAAGAATAAGCAATGGTGAACTTAATCAGTTTTTGAAAATCCGCATGCATGTGTTTAGTATTGTTGACCATTCAATTTTTGGTCAAACATATTTTTTTTCAAAAGGGTCCAAGACTTCCATCTCCAATCTATACTAATCGAAAATAATATGCATTATTAAGCTAGTTGTGCAAAGTATAAGAGTGGCACTTAATTCTTGTTAGCTGTTCTCTGGGAGATTGTAGAGCTACTTTCATGGCAATCATGCATATATATATATATATATATATATATATACACGGAGGGGCGGAGCCAGAAATCTAACTAAGGGGAGCAAAAAAATTCTAAGGGGTGCAACTATGATAAAATAGGCTTAAAACCCCAATAAATTAAAAACAATGGGCTAAATTAGGCTTTGAAGCTAGTTTGGCAGGGTGTGCAATTGCACACCCTTGCTATACACTAGCTCCGCCCCCGCACGGAGTTACAAAGAGGGTTCATTTTGAAATGATTACAGACGGCATTAATTGGTGGAAACTGGTGCTTGCAGTGTAATAGGAATTATACTAGTATATATGATCATCAAAGGAGTACTATTCTGAACTTGGCATCATATGTATATCGCAGATATGTAGGTGATGGATGGGTTAAGGTAGAAAGAAAATGATGCAGTGCAAGTAAGTGTAATGATTGAAATGTGTGACCTAGATAACTTGAACAAGTTTTCAGTTATTAGGCCTCTTCCTATGCATATGCCAAACTCATGTATTTAGCATATATGCACCCACTATGGGTATGCCAAACTGCCAAACTCATATGCCAATATGTTTTTTCTGTCATATTGGCATACACGACAGAGTTTCCAGCGAGCGATAGAGTCTTGGTCGCTCGATGATCAAAAAATCGCTAGATGGTCTTCCAGTCTCCAACGATGGTCAAGCTATCGCTCGCTCTTATGATAATCGCTCTGCAGATCTTCATCTAACGGCTACAATTTCCCCACCCTATAAATACTTGATTTTAATCTCATTTCAACTCACACCAGAAATTCTAAATCTCTCTAGAATTTCTTAATTTCTCAATCCTTTTCAAATCTAAAATTATCATAGCTCTTCTACAATTATATTTTCTTGTAAAATGGATTCACAAGCACCAACTCAAGGCAAAGGTAAGAAGAACCGAGTCCGTGGTGCAAAATACAGCATGATAGAAGATGAATGTATTTGTCGTAATTATGTTTTTTTTTACCCAAGATTGTATCGGAGGTGCACAACAACATGGTAACACCATGTGGGATAATATATTTCAAAAATATGAGGAACAAACCATGAACATCAATAATCGTGATGCAAAAGGATTGGCAGAACACTTCATTGTAATCAACCGGGAAGTAGCCGCTTATGTTGCATTGATAATGCAAGCCAAGAGAAAAGGAAAGGATAGTGGTCAGACTGATGTTGATTTTGAAAGAGAGGTTCGTACAGATTGGCACCAAAAACATGGTAAACAGTTTAATTTCGAAAGTTGTTATCATATTTTGAAGGGTTTGACCAAATATAATCCCGATCAATTAGCAAACAATCAAATAGTACCTGAAAAGTCACCATATAATTCTTCTCCCTCAACACCAAATTCTTCACCATTTTCACAAGGTCCATCCAATTCTTCACCAGATACCCCTACAAGCTCAAATTCAAACGTAGTTTTCAATAATTATGTTGATGGTAATAATAAGGGAAAACTTCCAGGGAGGAATCATGCAAAACTGGCTAGAAAATTATCTCTAGAAGGAGGGAGTTTAGGAGGGTTTAACATGGCGGAGTTTATGGAACATCAAAAGACCGTCGCGAAGGAAAGATCCATTGAAAGGAAAATTCAAAACCGGGAGAGTAAGAAAAGTCGTCTTTCTCAAGAAAAATTCCAGTTTGACTATGACAAGCATAACATTCTTCAAGCTAACACCTCAATTATGAACGACCAACAAAAACATTTGTGGCAAATCGAATTTGACAGGATTCAAGCACAGGTTGAAAAGGAAGCTGGATTTACTAATGAAGATGATGAGGATGGAACTGATGATGAGTTTGATGAAATAATTCCGATAGATTAATGTTTGTTTATGCATTTTAAGTTTAAGTTTTAATCTTTTAGTTTAAGTTTTAATATTAATTGGAAATGAAATGTTGAAGTTTATCATGACTTTGAAATGACATGTTGAAAAATACTTAAAATCATCTTAAGCTAAAACATTAAAAATAATAGCCATTACTTAACTGAAGAAACATTAAATCATCTTCCATGCTCTGCCCAAAGATTCAATCTCAGATCTTCTCTTAACTGGTCATACAAATTACGGTTCTGAATGTAGTTAGTCATTTGACCATAATTCCTTGCAGGGAGGCCTCTTTCAGGTCGAATCTCCGGCCTCAAATCTTTATCATCATAGTTAATCCAATCCGAATCACGCCGGGTTTCCTGAATTACCATGTTATGAAGAATTATGCAAGTGAGCATAGTCTTATGCATTTCACGAGGACTCAACCCATGATATGGGCCACAAATGATAGCGAACTTCCTCTTCAAAATTCCAAAAGCGCGTTCCACATCCTTCCTCAGTGTCGTTTGGGCATCGTTAAAATATCGGTATGAAAGGCCCAATGCACCAGCAGGAGGCTGACGGTAGCATTGAACCAAGGTGGACCATTTTGGGTAGATACCATCCGCAAGATAATAGCCATGAGTGTACTGATGTTCGTTGATCATGAAACGGACGGAAGGAGAAATTCCATACTTCAAATATTCAAACAGAGGCGACTTGTGCAAAACATTAATATCATTTTGTGAAACCGGAAGACCAAAAAAAGCGTGCCATATCCAACAATCATAAGAAGCATCAGCTTCAAGGATAACTGTTGGTTTTGGATAATGACCTTTATATTGACCAGCCCAATAAACAGGGCATCCATGCCATACTCAATGCATACAATCGAGACTACCTAGCATTCCTGGGAATCCCCTTTCCTCATTCTCCCTTAATATTTGTCTAACATCTTCGTTGGTTGGTTTGCGTAAATATTCAGGACCAAAATGATTAATAATTACTTCATAGAACAACGAATGGTAAGTGTAAGAAGTTGTTTTACCCATACGAAGGTACTCATCATTCGCATCCGCTGGAGTGCCATAACCTAGAATCCTTAAAGACGAAGTAACTTTTTGTTCAGGACTATGACCTCTAATATTCATTGCATCAAACTGATAATTGAATTGAGGTTCCACTCGACAAAGCTCTTCAATAATATTTTTAACCAGATGACGAGGCATGCGGAATCGACGTTGAAAATTTTGATCAGAGTACACACAATTGGGAAGAAAATAATCGTGCATGAGCTTCTGATGGTAAAATTCCCTCCCTCGATACGTATATCTTCTTGATAGTACTTCTTTGGGCTCTGGAACTCTTGGTATTTGACCCGTGTGTACAAGCATCAAAATTTCGATTAGTTTATCATCTTCAGCTTCCTCTTCGTCAATTTCTTGCAACCTCATACGATAACTTTCTTGCTGTAACCTGAACCTATTCATAATATCTCTTTCTTCATTGGATCTCGACATTGTAAATGAAGCTTAAAATTGAGAATGAAGGAGTAATATCAATTTTAAATGAAGCTTAAAACTGAGAATGAAGCAGGTGTGAGTTTTTTGTCGAGGTAAAATTGCGTATATATAGGAACCATGGGGAACTAGCCGTTGCAAAATAACTACTTGGCGATAACCATTGTACCTCCAACGATATTCTTTCTAGCGAGCGTTATTAACAATTTCGACAGCGATAAAGACTTTATCGCTGGCGATATTAATAATATCTCCGGCGATATTGACAATATCGCTCGTTAGGGATTCGATCGCTCTGCGGTTTTCCCATAGTGGCACAAATGGTTTGGCATGCCACCTGGCATGCCAAACACCATTTTTTTGACATGTGCATAGGAAGAGGCCTTATCTGTTAAAAAGTTATGTACGACACCGTGGATGTGTGGAAGACCAGATTAATTGTTTCAACTAGCTAGATCGCTGAACCATAATAATTCCCAAGAATACGCCCCCTAACTTGAGCAACACACAACACTAATCATATATGGAAAACCACATACGCCCTTGCAAGATAACTGATGACTTACATATATACACAGTCGGCCAGTCCTCTTCATTGGCAACAGGTCAATATAGGATTGTAACTAGATATATTGTTTCTGTGATCAGATATCCTACGTTTCTGGGAAATTTTCTATCTGCGTGTTATGGATGAATTGTCGTCTCTCACTGCAGGCAATAGAGCTACACGCATATGTAAAAACAAATTACTATAGAACATCTTCATTAAGCAGGAAAAGAGGCTACTAGACTTGCCAACTGATACCAAAATGACCTGTCAACGTGACGCGCATTGAAGCTTTGTCTGTCTATTCTTAACTGTAGAAGGCAATATGTAACTTTTTTTTTTTTTTTAAACAAAGAAGAGATTCAGGGCATCAAATCCCCAAGGTGAATATGTATGATCAATATTTCTTCTTCCGTCCAGGTACACAAGTGGAAACACCACGAAAAATTTGACCCATTATTTAAAAACGTGAGATCCATTGATCCATGAAACTCATCTTAAATCAAACTGCATTCTCAAAAAATTCCGCCGCCAAGTTTTTCCTCAGTGGCGACTCAGAAAAATGGAGGTCGGTGTAAGCTGAGTGAAAGATGATCGTCACAGTCTCAGCCCGATCACAAAGTAAGAAACTCTACCGAACAAATTCCCGGCATAAGAAGCTGAGGGTAGCATTTATTTTTTGTAAAGGAAACATGAAAAACTGAGGTGGAATGGCAATCGACACTTAGCTTTTCTACGAGCTATAAACCAAATCTTCAGCAATCGCTGCCGCAAACTAAAAGTATTTAATTAATATATCCATTATATTACTGTAAAGCCCATTCAAATTGTAAATATACCCGTTTTCTTAACACTTTGGCACTTACTGTACTCTTAACACTTTGGCACTTACTGTATCATTTTGCAACAGGTCATGGGCTGAATGATGATCACTCTAACTCTAAGAATAGAAAAACAGGATACATTGTATTTTTTTTTTTCTTTTCAAGGTTTCTCAAAAAAGACGAAGAATACCTCAAGGTTAAGCTTCTGTTTTGGCCAGACCTCTCTGAATGAATGATTTTTTTTGGGACCTTAGTTTTTTTTTTTGGGGACAATGGTTATGTTTTTAGTAAGACATTTAGAAGTAAAGTGAAGCTACCCCTTATCCAAATATTTATGTTGATACGAAAACTACCCTTCCTAATTAAGTTTGTGTAACGATTAGTTAGTGTAATAATTAGTTAGTGTATAATGATACCATAGACTTAATCTTTGACATCGAAAGTTCATTCCATCTTCCATCAATATTTGCATAATGAAATATAATAGGCTTAACTTTGGACATATATAGGACAATCATAGTTCACGGACGTAAACACTCATATCCGATAAAATTATTTTTGTAATATATAAAACCAATAAAGATTGATATTGCAAAATCATCTTCCAAATAAACTTTAGAATTTAAATAAATAATTCCAAAAACATTGCAAGATGAAAATCGTTGACAATAGCTATGTGTACTCACCATATTTTATATTCTAAACCCTAGTTATCCTTCTTAAAAAACAAGAATAAATTCTCATAAGAAGTTTCCTAGACATTAAGGCCTTTGAAAAATTCTTTATCGTCCCTGAACTCCTTGTCGTCAACAGCCATTGGAACATAAGGTTCATGAAGAAATGAGTCAATTTCAACAAACCTTCTTGATTGATGCCGAACTAGGGCCTTCTGAATTTCAAGGGTCCTAAAAATAATAGCCTTTATTTGCTGAATCTCCTTTCTTGTTTCCTTCAATTCTTCATGAACACCAGAAAACTTCTGAGGATTTGAAGGGACAACCCTTTGTTTCCTCACATTCCTCTTTTTTCTTTTCAAGGAATAGGGTATCAGAGATTTATATTTTTCCTTCATGATTGATGGATTAACAATCATATTAACCTATTTTCCATCAGAAGTCATATTTCTTGGAGTCTCCATACAAATATGGGTTTGTGAGAGAAATTCACAAAGCAAGCTCTACAAGCAAACTTGTGATAAAAAAAGTTTTTCAAGGAAGGAAAAAGGAATGTAGGGTTATGGAACCTTTATACATAGTAAGAAAATTCACGTACGCACAACTCACATCCTTAAAAAAGGCAGAATTGTCGATTTTGCCCCTCTTTTAATGAACAAACATGGAAACCTCTTTTCAATACCATTCTAGGATATGAACAGATCAACCAAAACCCAAACAAAAAAAGACAACAAAATAACAAAAAATAAAATAAAATAATAATAATCCTTTTTTTAAGGCCTGGAAGTGCTAACTCTTGTCTCTTTGGGATCAGGCACTTGAGACAAGACGCACATCCAATACAATTAAGCTGTGTTGGGGTGAATAAAAATTTGTCCACCATGAACTTTTTGGAAAGAGTTCCTAACCTTCTCTTTCACAGTATGTTTAGGCCATGTTATTTTTTGTAGTGGTCTAACCTTTTCTTTAGAAATTAACTTCCTCGGAGAAGAGTTGAGTTTACATACCTCAGACGAATTCTAAACAAGTTTAAGCTTGTTTGTTAATCGATTTTATCTTCGTTGAAGTTTGCTGACATATCTTACTTTATGCTTGTACTTGAAACAACTAGAGAGTATGTGACCCTTAATAGTACAGTAAGAATGTGTCAAAGTGGAGGATGGTTCAGACAACATAGCGGAGCAAGCTGCTAGACAAAAAGTGGTACCTGAAATATTAGAAATAGAATTTCCAGTGGACAGAGAAAAACCCATTTTATCCTCCAAAATAGTTGAAGAAGTTTCTCCAGGAAAAATATAAAGATTGATGTGAGTATTGCAACAATTATTAAAATCAATATTTTCAGCAAGGAGCGCATCACTTGATTTTTCATCTTCATTTGAATCATAGTGATCGGACATTTCATCAAGAGTTGCAGCAAGACCTTTGTTCCCAGTGTAATTTCTACGATTTAGAAACTCTTTGGAAAAATGATCAAAACCTTTACACTTGAAGCACTGAGGCATATCCTCATCATCAATATCGACTGTATCCCTATTTTTAGGAGGAACGCGGTCATGAGGTTTAACTGATGATGTAGGCTTATCTCTGACAAACCGTTTACTTTTCTTCAAAAGAGGATCTCTAAACTGTCTTGTGATCATAGAGACCGAGTTATCAATATCTTCATCAGACGAATTAGTCTCAATAGGATCATCCACAAAGTTGCCAACACATTTACTTTTGTCAAGCAATTTTGTGTTCTATTGTGCTTTAAAAACATTATCCTTTTCAGATTTGGATGTATGATCGTGATCAAAGATCTTTAACTTCCAAACCAGAGTATTTCTGGATAAAGTATTAAGGTTATTTCCTTCAACGATGACATGTTTCTTAGAATCATATTTGGCTGGCAACAATCTGAGTATTTTCATCACAATGTCCTTTTCAGGAATGGTCTTACCCAATTCAAAAGATGTATTAACAATTTCAGACACTTTGTAATTAAACTCATCAAATGAATCTTCTTCAGCCATACAAAGATTTTCCCAATCAGAATTTAGGTTTTGAACCATAGCTTCCTTTTCAGAGGTATTTCCTTCGAATAAAGTTTCTAAGATATCCCACGCATCTTTAGACCGAGTGCACGTAGTCATATGGTGTTGAAGATCTGGGGTAATGACATGAATGATAGAATTTAAACCGTCAAAAATTTTCTTTGCAACGAGAATCTCATTAGGTTCATATCTACCAATATCCTTTGTAATAGAGACACCGTCTACTATAACCATTGACAACATAAACCCATGATTAAAAATCACGCGCTTGAAGAAAGGCACGCATAGCAATTTTTCACCATAAGTAATTTGAGTCATCGAATACTGGTGGTACGTTTACAGAGATAACACTTATGTCCATAGAGTCCGATCGCTACAAACATAGACTTATAAGGTCTTAAACGTAATTTCCTTATCTGATACCAATTAGAAAAGCGGTGGTCTAACAACCATACCCAATATTTCGTTTAGGCAATCTGTATGGACAAACTCCAATATAATTCCAAGAGAATCAACTAGACAGTCATACTCAATCAATGAAAATATATCCTAGAGTTATATCTCTGTTTTACAATGTAATCAGCAAATCAAACATATGGAAATCCGCGAGCCTGATTATTATGTGAAACAACTTGAACGATACCAAAGACCAATGTTCAAGTGTCAATCAATTATTGACATAAATTGGGTTTGGTTGTTGACATAAATTGATTGAACTACACATAATCTGTGATATTTCAATAATATAAACAAATATAATGCGGAAAAGAAATAACACAAACACCAGAAATTTTGTTAACGAGAAAACCGCAAATGCAGAAAAACCCCGGGACCTAGTCCAAATTTTAACACCACATTGTATTAAGCCGCTACAGACACTAGCCTACTCCAAGTTAACTTCGGACTGGAATGTAGTTGAGCCCTTACCAATCTCACACTGATTAAGGTAAAATCGCGTTCCTTATGCCTCTGAATCCCAGTAGGACTCTACGTACTTGATTCCCTTAGATTATCTCACCCACAACTAAGAGTTGCTATGACCCAAAGTCGAAGACTTGATAAACCAATCTATCTCACACAGAAAAGTCTATTGAATAGATAAATATGTCTCCAATAGATATACCTATGAATTTTGTTTAGTATTTTGATAAATCAAGGTGAACATGAACCAATTGATACACCAGACTTATATTCCCGAAGAACAACCTAGTAATATCAATCACCTCACAATAATCTTAATCGTATGGTATCAAAACAAGATATTGTGGGATCACAAACGATGAGACGAAGATGTTTGTGACTACTTTTTATCTTGCCTATCGAAGATTAAATCTCGAGCAAATCTTAGAGAAGATAGTACTTAATCACGAAAGAATACAACAAGATCAGAACACGCAACTACAGAGAAAATAGTTGGGTATGGCTTCACAATCCCAATGAAGTCTTTAAGTTGTTAACCTATAATGGTTTTATAAAAAACTAGGTTAAAGGAGAATCGACTCTAGTCGCAACTAGTATCACACAAGAGGTGTGGCGATTAGGTTTCCCAGTTGCTAGAGTTCTCCCTTATATAGTCTTCAAATCATGGTTTGCAATCAATGTTACATTGGTAACAAAGCATTCAATATTCACCGTTAGATGAAAACCTGATTAGACTCAAGCTAATATCTTTCAACCGTTAGATTGAACTTAGCTTGTTACACTCAAATGAAAAGTGACTTCATTTAGATATGGGTAACCATACCTAAACGTGTACACCTTGTTGGCCCAACAATAGTTAACCGAAGTTGGACATATGGACACTTTCATATCAACCTTGTTCATCTTAACACAACTAGTTCAAATGACTCAAATGAAACTGGTTATAGAGTTGTCCAATTGTTTATATTCTCATAGAAGTATACAAGACACAATTGAAGCGAAATTGATTTTGATTCACTCTAATCAATTCATGAGCATTATAGCCACGGTTTGCAAAAGATTGCATTCCTTATTATATAAATGTATTTGTTCATGAACAAACCGATTTTAGAACATGACCTACACAAGTATGCAAACGGGTATGCATACCTAAGTAACCAGACTTAGTTTGGGTTCGCCAGTATGCGAACGGGTGCACATACCTCCAAACTCAGTTGAATTCCCGGACTTGAACTTACGCCGGTACGCATACGGGTATGCATACTAAGTTCCCGAACTTTCAACTAACCAACCAGTATGCATACGGGTATGCATACTATGGTTCCCGGATTTGGAATAACTTGCAACAGTTAGCATACAAGTACGCATACCGTGCTATATCCAATCATGGTTAATTGTTCTAAACTCCCAGTTCAATCATTGAAACATTCTTAGAAGACGACAATAGCTATCTCACACAAACTATTAACTTCAAAGCAATTTTCAAGTGATTGATAGTTCAATGCGAAACATTTCGAGTCTACATCAAATGACTGTCTCATACAAATCATGTAAGATGTTACCAGGCGATTTTTACATGATCATCTTTTGACTTTCGTCAAGAATATAAGATGAACTTGGTTAAAGCGAAATCTTACCAACACATATTTCGAGAAATATGTAAGTGAGTTAAACTTAGATCGAAATATCAAATGTGTATAATTGAAGTCTATATATCTATATGACTTTTGTCTCAAATAGGAGATAGAGTAGATAGACTTTTGAGTGAGTGATGAGTTCAAGTCTCCACATACCTTTTGTTGATGAAGTTCCACAAGCTCCCCTTAGTAGTTCTTCGGATTCAATCGATGAACGCCGTGAAGTCTAAAGCTCAACTACACTTTCTATCCTAATCCAAGACTTAGCTATAAGTACACTAGAATTCAAAAATTATAATTTTGACAGCTAAACTTGACAAACAAGCTTGAGATAGAAACGCCTACGAGTTCGACCGAGCAGTTATCTAACACTTTCCTCTCCGATTAGACGGCTCCACCAGAAACAACAAAAAGATGAAGTTTTCCTAGATCTTAATATAGCTTTCTAGAAATGCAAACTTAGGTATTTATAGACAAATGAAGTTTGGACACCAAGGAATTTCCAAAACCGAAGTATTCTCAAGATATGCAATAAATTCCCTTTCGATTTTCATAATTCCAGTAAATGCTTTGTCCAATATTTCCCGAAATCTCTCAATAAAAAATTTCCAATTAGTAAATGCACATTACTAATTTTTATTCTCTAGAGATATGCATTTAAATGCTGGTAATTAAAGCATATAAAACAACCTTAATTAAAAGATTCTTAATTTATTTCGGAACATGATATCCTTGAGTACTAAGGAATATCTTTGAACAATAAAAGATAAGAGTTATTGTACGTGTTCAAATAATGTTGACATATCTTCTTTGTAAATCCTCTTTGATATTTACAACCTTGGAATCGATTATACCACACTTCCAAACAAGTTTAGAATTGGTTCATCTGTATTCCAAGACAACTATGTGATTGATCAGATATCAAATCATATCCATGGGTTCAATCGGTTCTACCAATCACTGGGATCGGTTATACCCTAATATGGAAGCACTTGTGGTCGGTCTTATAAGTTACTAGGATCGGTTACATTATTTACCAGGATCGGTTACATCAATAACCAGGACCGGTTACCATATACACATGGTATTGCTTGTGATCGGTCACACCAGTCACTAGGATCGGTTACACCAATTACCAGGATTGGTTACACCAATTACTGGGACTGGTTACACCAATTACAAGGATCGATTACACAACTTCTCTGTGATCGATCACACCAATTACAAATATCGGTCATACCATCTCTGGTATTAATCAAAACTAGTCATGCCAAAATTATAAGTCAGGCATTGTGATTAGTTGTACCAAGATACATAACAAAATGACGATCGATTCTACCATCTCACACATATTGGTAATCCAAAAAATTGCAATGAATAACCGTACCAATAAGCCTAGTGATTTCCCTTTTGAGATTCATAAAACAAGTTCATGAATGTACTTCCTTTAAACAAATATAAAATATTGTTTCCTAGGATAAAATCTTCACGTTTACCCATTCACGTAATCATAACAACATTCACAAGATTATGTCGATGTCATATCTACGAAGTTCAAAAGATAAGCGTTATACTTCGTAGTCTAATTATCATGTGATCATGTCTCACTACTAGAGTAATATATCCATACACAGCTTCGCAGTTATGTTTTAAATAATGCACGACTTGAAACATACGTTAGGAATGAAACAGTTCAAGTCAATATTATTAACCTCAAGAGGAAGGATGATGTCATCGTTGTAGCTTGTTACTTCTTCACGTTCTTCAGGTCTTCGAGTAATACTTGTATGTCTCAACATTCCTAGACTTTCTAGTCTAACCTAAAAAAAGTTGTCTCTAGTACATAATCAAGTGACTATTAGGTGAGTTTTGACTCACTAAAATATGACAACTAAACTTGACATACCAACGATTGGTGGGTTCAACCGAGCCATGCTCTAACAACAACCTACCATAGTAAACAAACCAAGAAGTCAGAAAACCCTGCAAGAGATTTGTAATATAGTTTTCCACTAGCAACACAAACAAGCTAAGGAGGCATATGGGGCTTCATTGCCTTGGATTGGAACACCGTGGGGACTTTGAAAATCTTCTTCACAAATACTCTAGGCTACGCCTCCTTACATGAAGTCTCACAACTACCAGTCAAGTTTGAAGAGATCAAGCGGAAGCCTAATTTCAATTCAGTAATTGAATGCAAGTATCCAGCTGAGAATGGATTTGCTGCTGAAATAATGTTGTCGAGAGAACCTGCGAATACTGATGAAAAGGAGAGGTTACTCAAATATACCTCAATCTATTACTTTTCCTTCCTATAAGTCCTTTCCCCGAAAGTGATTGTCTATGGTCTGAGTCGAGACAATACAACAAATCGATTCACACTTTGTGTGATCGTTTATGGATACGAGATCGAGACAATATAACAACAAAGTGTGTTTACTTGATACAAAGATTCAGACTTAACAAAACTCAATAGGATTCACGTATCAAGTAAATATGAATTAACGTTTGTGCAATTTACTTTAATTATAATAAAACAATTATAATACGGAAATATAAAGTAAATGACACAACAATATTTTGTTAACGAGGAAACCGCAAATGCAGAAAAACCCCGGGACCTAGTCCAGAATTGAATACTCTCAGGATTAAGCCGCTATAAAAAATAAACCAACTTCGTATAGTTGAGACCAAGCAACTAAGCCTATAGTTCACCTAGTTCCGTCTGTATTCCCACGCCTCCAACCTGTAAACGAGTCACGTACTTGGACCAATTCCTTTGGTTCGTATTCCAAACAGTAAAGGAACAACAAATCTGTTTGGTATCAACTCTCTTCAACCAAGTGATATGAGTTGCGCAAAGGTTCCCTTGTTTATCTTAACATAAACTCCTTTGCCAGGTTCCAAGATCTATCTTATGTTCAATCAACCAAAGGCAATCTTAATCCAATCAATACCTTTAATCACAAGAAAACGTATTGATGCCGATCTTCCTCAATTAATGAATCCAATCTACCACAAGGATAAACCGATTATTAATTGAATCCTCTTTTTCCCAAATAAGTGTTGTGCACACCAAAGATTATAAAAACCAAGTTAGAAATCTTCAATATCTTCAAATCTTCTTAGATCTTCAATAAACACCTGCACACAACTACTTGAATCTCTTGTGATCAATCACACACAGAACGGATTCTGTTAACAATGGATTATCACAAGATCGTCTTTAGATCTAACAATAGTCTAAAGATCCCAGTCGAAACCTTGAACTAGTTTGAGTGAATCTTATATCAGAAGAGAAGATTCTCAAGCATAAACAAACTAGGTGCAATCAAGGTTCAACCACCGTTAGTCAATCAAATCAATATGAAAACTAAAGATAAACCACAATATCTAGTTTCCCACCAACGGGTTGCGCTAGCGCTTCTCAATCCCAAAGAAAACTTTAAATTGAGCGGCCGTAAGAGATTTCATTGTAGTTGCAGAATAACCTACAACTACACCCTCAATAGAATTAGTAAAAACTAAAGAAGTTCTTGATGATGAATAACAATTTTCTTATTAATGTTCTCAATTGATTACAAAGAAGTGTCTAAATGGAATTAGAATAGTTACAACTTTCTCTATTATCTTTCCTAAGATATTTTCTAACACTCACCAAAAGAACCTCCCAAATTTTACATTTGAACTCCTATTTATAGTAAAACTTATACAGCTGTATATGAATTGCGAAGTATCGCAATTCATACTCGCAAAATTACTTCATCCTCGCAAAACTTCATATTTCTCCGCGCTACTTCTATCATCGTATCATTTTATAACTTTTTTCTCCTTTATTTATTACGATACTCGTGAACTATTATCTTGTGATATTCAGTACTTACATCTTGCCTCTTCTCATGTAAATTCTACGAAGAAGAAATGTCATGAGAATCCCTATTCTCGTAAATTTAGTGTAGTTATTACCACCCATCAAGTTCGCAACACGTCTTTTTACTTTTCCCTTATCTTTCTGACACGTTTCTTCGTAACCGTTCTTTTCAACCGTTCACGCTTACTCGTATTAATGAGTTTTTATTTTCATCAAACTCTCTTATAAATATTATTCTTTGTTTTTTCTTTTTATTCTCTTCATCTTCTTCACCACTTTTGCCTCTGCAATCTCTTTTATCTTTTTTTCCTTTCTATTTTCCCTCTTATATTCAATGGCACCAAAGAAGAAAACTATTGAACAAATTAATGCGGAACTTGCTGATAGAGATCTTATTCTCTCTGAGATTGAAGGTTATGATAATAAATCTTCTCTCTGTGTGAAGCTCTTTACCAACTATGTTTGGGATGATCAGAGAATTTTAATCTCACGAGGTCAAATCCTCGCAGGTCTTCCTCTTCCTCTTTATGATGTTAACTTTCCTTTATTCTACGAAATTATTTCCCGCCCCAATTTTTCTTGTGCCATTTACCAATTGACTGGTGATTGTATTCGCCTCTTAGTTGAATTTTCAAATCGTGCCGCTTTTGGGAAATCTTTGTATTCAGTTGATCTTAGAAAACCTGGATTTGAAAATATAGAAATTGTTGATGCGAATTATACAGTTGAGGATTTCTTCAAAAATTACACATTAATTCCTGCGAGGAAAGAATATAATCGTTGGGGTGTTCGTCTTCATCGCAAAGCTAATATCGCAGCAGATGATCTTCTCATGCACAATATTGATTATGCTTCAGGAAATAATAAGACACCTCGTCGTTCTAATGATGAAGATTGGTATAAGTACCCTTTAATATTATCAGGTTCTTATATTACTGGGATAGTAGAACTTCCTGCGAACCTTCGTAACCGCTATTATCAACCTTGGGTTTTTAGAAATGTATGTACTTCCATCTCCTTATCTTCTTGTTACCCTTTAATTTCAAATGAGGTAAGAAACACTCTTGTATTTTTCTAAACAATATATTGTTGCCTCTGTTTCTTATCCTTATTTGAATTTACAGGTTCCACTTCTTCCTGAGATTGTCATGAGTGAAAATAAGAGTTCTACTTCTTCAAAAAGGCTTACTGCAAGACAACAAACTCTTCGTTCTGCGAAGGTTACCCAAGATTCTGGTAGTCAAGATGATGCTCTTCGCAAAGGAAAAAGAAAACTTCAAGATGTTGTTTACGAGAGGAGGAAAAAGAAGATACTCTCAACCAAATCTCATTCCAATGTAATTTCTTCTAATGAGAACATTGAGGAAGATCTTGGTGATGAAGATGATAAATTTCCTGAGAAGGACTTTAGTTCTAATTCCGATACCCTTTATGACAAAGGAGATGCTGATAATGATGTTGATGAAGGTGGAAATGAAGATCATAGTATCCCAGAAACTTTTTCCTCAGCAATGGTTAGCATCTCTGAGGCTTTCCTTCATTCTTCTCGTGGATTAGGAAATTCTCCTACAGCGAATGCTCGCAAACTTATTGCGAAGGCTTGTAAAGTTCCTACTGTAATTGATAATAACTCCCTCAAAGGAATTTCAAGATTCGTCTCTCCTGCTTCATTATATGCTTTAGGTAGCATGGTAAGTTTCTTCTCTATTCCTTGTTTATTTCCCTTATTTTGTTGATTTCTAACCTCCTTTTTTCTTGTTTAGGTTGGAAGAGTTAGTTGTGCAGCTGCTTCTGATTGGGAAAGACGCCATTCTATTGCCGAGAAGAAAACTTTGAATCGTTGTAGGAAGTTAGAGGTTGAAAATTCAAATCTCCGTCAGAGAGTAGAAGATTTAAATATTGATAACGCAGAATTAATATCCCGTCACGAAGATAATTCACAATCTGTGAGCATCGCAATTGATAATTCTTCTTTTCTTGAGGAGAATAATCAATTAAAGCTTGAAAATTCTTCTCTTCGTAATGATAAGAAGCAACTAGAAGGTAAATTCTTTGCGATGGTAATTATTTTGGTTACTTTTCCTTCGTAATTTTCTAACCAATTCCTTAATTTCTCTCCTTGCTGAAGAAAATTATGCGAAGATGAATAATGATCTGGAAACTATGCTTGCTAATCGTAATAAGAAAATTTCTGACTTGAGATCTCAGCTTCTAATTTCCCAGCATAACCATAGTTTATATGTCAAGCGTTTTCGAGCTAAGATGACTCGCAAGATTTGCGAAGATAATGAAATTCCTCTCAAGAAGTACCATACGCTCCTTTCTGAAGAAATTCCTGAAGATACTCCATATCTTGAAATCTCTGAAAGTGAAGTTGAAAATGATAGTGAAGTTGAAGAAGAAGATCATTTTGATGGGGATAGATCGCCTGAAAAATAACTTCACTCTTTTTTGTATGTCTGTTCTATAACTTCACTCTTTTTTGTATGTCTGTTCTGTTTCTTTTCAATACAACACTTTCTTCTTGATTGCACTTTGAATCAATCCAACAATTTCTTTTTCAAATCTTAATTTGAATTAATCCTTCTTTGATGTTTGTTTCCATTATTCGCATAACTTGATCATGTGGAGAGAAATAATATATCTTAAAGACTTAGCTTAGTATTCCTTTTCCCCTTATTATTGCTCTTCAGATGATCAACTCTTGCTGGAAGTATTAAAATATCCTTCTCAATTTATCTTACGAAGTTTTGTCTGATTGTGATTATGAATAAAAATTCCTCCCTTTGAAGTATAAGAAATATAAGCCTTTTGCCTTTTGCGGAATGTTGCGAGGTAAATAATAAATCTCCCTTTGAAGTATAAGAAGTATGAAGTATACAAAATATGAAATATCCTTAAGAAGTATAAGAAGTATAAAATATCTTTGAAGAAGTATTAGCAGCATCCAATTCATGAAGAATTGCCCAATATATGAAGAAGTATAAAAATTGTATGAAGAAGTATAATAAGTACTTAACCTTCGCAAAATTAAATATCCATTGAAGAAGTATAATAAATATGATATATTCTTGAAGAAGTATAAATAGTATTGAATTTGTAGAAAAATATTCAATATATGGAGAAGTATAAGAAGTATTTAACTCTCGTAACATTTTACGAGTATGAGCTTATCTGTATTTGATTGCTATCAAAATCGCATCTTTTGCTAAGTCTTCGTGACAATTCTTTAATGATGTTATCTTCTTTGATAGGAATTTTTGTAAAAATTATTCAATGGTATTGACGAAGCTGTCTTCTCTTCAAATCTTCATAATGTATATTCTTGTATAATTTCTTCAATGGTATTGACGAAGCTGTCTTCTCTTCAAATCTTCATAATGTATATTCTTGTATAATTTCTTCAATGATATTGATGCAATGAATTTCATTAATTTCTGTGGTCTTATCATGCCTTCCTAAGTAAAGGTTTTATTTTGCCACCTCTTTTGTAGTAAATTTTTGTATTTGCGATAATATGACAAGTCTGAACATTCTTGCGAATATACAACCTCGTGACATTATCGTCTTGCGATGAAATCGCAGGACGTTCTTACACTTTCATGCAAAAACCCATTGATCTCATCTTAACTTCTTTGTATAGTATTTTAGCCTCTTCAGGAATTGTTGCGACAATATGACAGGCCTAAATATTCTTGCGAACATAAAGCCCCATGACATTGCCGTCTTGCGATGAAATCGCAGGACGTCTCTACACTTTCATGTAGTGACCCATTGATCTCATCTTAACTTCTTTATTATGTTCTGCGAGTTCTTTATTATTTTCTTTCTTTCTTTCTTTTTTTTTTTTTTTTTTTTTAGAAGGCTCGCAGAACTTCATTTGTTGCACAAATATGACAAGCCTTTATGTTTTCGCAAACAAGAAGCCTCGTGAAATTTGCGTCTTATAGCACGTATCAGCTCCCTAATGGAGGGTGCTGCCCTTTATCTTCCCCCCTGATTGCCCCTTCAAGGAAGCGTACATCGACCATACAAGGTTAGCTCTTCCCATCCGGTTCTGCCAACAACCAGCTTTTGATTGCAACCTCTTATCCTTTTTGCCTATAGGGCTTATAGTTACGAGGTTGCACCCTATGGGGTATCTTTGGGCCAAGTGCATCATTTGCCAAGACTTGTCAAAAATGGAAGATGTGGTTCAACCTCACCCGGCACTCTTGACTCAACCGTGTACCTCGGCGCCTTGATCGTTTTCTGCACTTCTTGGGAAAGACATCATGCCTTAGTCGCCCAACCTAAATCCTCTTACACCGCATTTTATATTGCGTAATGTCGCTATATTAGGTGAGAATCCAAGGTGTCTAACCCGGATAGGTACCCCATTATTGGGTTGTACCCCAAAATTTTTACCATGTACTAAGGGCCCTTGGTGGTGTTCCGGTTACCCTTAGCCACGTTATAGGTACCCCATTAAATGACGTACTTTAGGACTTTGCCTCTTACGAAATATAGCTTCGCGAACTAGGGTGTACGCCACAAAGGTTTGCCTGTATAAAATTTTCTGCGGCTCTCTTTCTTTTTTGGAGGCTGATCACAGATTGCGGTCTTTTATTCGCAAATTAATGAAATTTTAATCGGAATATAAATTCTGAAAATTCGTAACTTTTCCCAATTTCCTCCGAGCAAACAATATTCGTAAAATTTATCACGAAATAAATTTTTTGTTTTGCCACATACCTCATTTCCACGAGCAAACGTACTGATTACCTTCTTGTTTTATTATTTTCCTTCTTCTTTCTTCGCAAATCATAATTCCTTATTATCATCGTAAATTTCTTGTATGATTATCATCGTAACTTTATTCTCTTTTTCCTTAATCCTCTGCCATTAAATTTTCACTTCTTTTCACAGCCTTTGCTCTTTTTCTCCAATTTTCCTTCTCAACAATTTTTCCTTCGCAAACTTCTACTTCTGTATCGTAACATTTCTTTCCCTCAGCCCAATCACCCTTGATAACTCCAATACCCTTCATATGAGGAAACTTTATGCATTGATGTAGAGTGGAAGCTATGCCTAGAATTCCATGAAGCCATGGTCTTCCTATCAAAACATTATATGGTGATTCGACATCAACAACGCAGAACAGAATTTCAGTTCGCATTCCACTTAATGGAATTCGCATGCTCACTTGTCCTTTGGGCTTGTTGGCAGTTCCATTAAGACCATAAATTCTGTAAGTAGAAGGTATTAAATCTGCATCTTTTCCCCCCATAGTTTTGTAAGCAGAATAGAAGAGGATATTGACAGAACTTCCCGTATCAATCAAAATCCTATTAAGACCAATTGATTCTTCCTCCATATCATCTTTGTTTTCTTCCATATTCATGTAGATTGTTAATCTTACTACCAATGGATTATCATGTGCTTCACAACCTTCTGGAATTTCAGTGGCTTCAAAAGAAATTTCACGTTTCTGCCAATCTTCAAGTCGTGAAATTTTTGCGATGTTCATTACTTCCTTTCCTTCACCATCCCTCGCATATACCCTGCTTAACACATTATCATGAAAATCCTCTATGATTTTATATGAATGAACAATGGAATTACAGAAAACATTCCTTGCTTTTGATCCCACTTCTATATGTAGGATTTCTTCTCCTTTTTCTTTTGTTGTGTTCTCCCTGCGAGTTATGACTGGAGCCTGTGGTAATTGTTGCGATGTGAACTGCTTAAGTAAAAATTGATTTAGTTTTCCTTGATCAATCATTTGGAAGATTATCCTCTTGATATTATGGCAATTATTTGTAGAATGTCCATGAAAATGATGATATGAACAAAATTCATGACTTCTTGGACCCATTGGTGGTTCCTTTCCCATGTTCCATGGAGTTGGTATATTCTCTACCAGGATAATTGCTTGCCATATCTTTTCTACACTTGTATTCAAAGGTGGTAAATTTATCTCTTCCCTTACCATTCTTTGACCTCCTTGACCGTTGTTATAATTTTGTCTCTGGTTCCCTTGTCCAAAATAATTTTGCCTTTGTCCCCCATAATTTTCTTGTTGTTGATCTAGTCTTGGAATTTGGTTATTTCCTATTCGATTATAGAAATTCTTCTCTCTATCATACTCTTCTTGATCTCTACTGCCCATTGCTACCATCTTCGGCTGGCTATCATTGATTTTATTTTCTTCTGAAATTTGCGAAGAAGTTTGTGAGGATGTTTGCGAAGTACCTGCTACTACATTGATTATTTTGGGAAGTAAATTTGCTCCTCCCTCTTGATTGCTAGTGTTTGTTCTTTGGATATGACTCCATCTTGTTTTGCTTTTCTTCTAATGTAATGTATTCTTCTGCAATTCTCGTAACTCTGTCATCATTATGGAATTATTTCTTCTGAAGATTTGAACATATAATTGTTCAGTTCATGAACATCGCATTTATGAAGGACAGAATCAAGTATCTCTCATCCACACGCCCTGCCATATCACTGCACATAGTCTTCCATCGTCTTACCAAATGCTTCAAACTTTCACCCACTCTTTGTTTTAAACCAAATACATCTTCAATACCAAGCCGTGAAGAATGATTTGTGATATATGCTCCAAGGAAAGTTGCTTGCAAATGATTGAATGACGTAATAGTGTTTTAGGGAGTCCTTCGAACCACTTTAAAGCTTCCCTGTTAAACTTGATGCGAAATACTTGCATAACACAGCATCATGATTCTCCCATTGTAACATGCATCTTATGTATGCTTTAATGTGCTGAATAGCACATGAAGTCCCATCAAAGATACTGGTAAGTGTGGGCAAATTGCATTTTGGTGGAATTCCTCCCAATTGTACTTCTCTAGCAAATGGAGTCCTCGCAGCTTCTTCTATTGCTTCATCTAATTGCCTTCTATCTCCTCCTCTTCTATTGTTTATCATCCCTCTCATTTCTGCTAATTCTCGAAAGATTCGTGCATTTGCCTCAGAATTCTCATCCATTGGTCTTTTTAATGCAGCTTCTCTTCTTCTACGTTCTTGCGCTTCCTCCCTTGCGATTCTTCGCATTCTATAATATTCTTCATTAATGTTTTCATTTGCATAATTTTGCAAATATATTCTTTCTAAATTATCATAATTGTTCAGTTGCATAGCATCTTGGAATTCTTGTTCTTCCCTTTCTATTCTTCTCATTCTTATCATGCGAATATCAGGAAATTCTTCTTCTTCATTTCTCCTTCTTCTGTGATTTATTTCTTCTTGATTTGCTTGTATTCTGATTCTAGAATTTGGTTCATTCCTCTCCACTTCTGTTTGTTGGTTTACAATTCTTCTCTTAATTCTTTCATACTCAACATTTTGTTTGTTACAAGCCTCTTCATGTCTTCTTACTCCATTCTCGTGATTGTTTTGATGTATTGCTTGTTGTCTCTCAGTTTCTTCCATAAATTGCTGTTCTTCCTCTCGATTCTGATTGTTTTCTCTAGGATTTGGTCTTGTTCGCAAATTCCCCAGGCTTTGTTCGTGATTTGGTATTAAAATGAAACGATTCTCTTGATTTCTTTCACCTTGATTCTGCGTTTGTTCTTGCATATTATTTTCATTATTGATTATCGGTGAATTTTGTCCTTCTCTTTCTGTTCTAACATTTGATCTTGCAACACTTTGAGATTTCCTTCTTTGTAGTATCTCATTTTCCATCCTCAATTCTTGATTTTGTCTTGTTAAATTGGCACGTTCTTCAGCTTCGATCATTCGTTCTTTTTGGATTCCTTGTCTCAATGTTTCTAACATCTCCCTTTCTCTTTCAAGAATTGTTCCTCCCATCAACCTCCCATTTTCTCTGATTTGTGGTTCTCTATCTCCTTCTTCTGGTGTATTAGTTCTCCAAGTGTGTATACTTACTTGATCATGATCTATTATTTGTTGATCTTGATTTCTTCGATTACTTCTTCTCCTACTAGGTTCTCCTGTTATATTTGCTTCTCCTCCTGTAAGTCTTACACTTCTTCTTACTTCAGTTAATGGTTCTGATGTGTTTCTTCTTCTTGTCATTTTTCTGGTACAAGAATTCTTTCTCTCCCTGTTTCTAGCGCCAATTATGTAGTTGCAGAATAACCTACAACTACACCCTCAATAGAATTAGTAAAAACTAAAGAAGTTCTTGATGATGAATAACAATTTTCTTATTAATGTTCTCAATTGATTACAAAGAAGTGTCTAAATGGAATTAGAATAGTTACAACTTTCTCTATTCTCTTTCCTAAGATATTTTCTAACACTCACCAAAAGAACCTCCCAAATTTTACATTTGAACTCCTATTTATAGTAAAACTTATACAGCTGTATATGAATTGCGAAGTATCGCAATTCATACTCGCAAAATTACTTCATCCTCGCAAAACTTCATATTTCTCCGCGCTACTTCTATCATCGTATCATTTTATAACTTTTTTCTCCTTTATTTATTACGATACTCGTGAACTATTATCTTGTGATATTCAGTACTTACATTCACCTAATTAGATTACTCTCCTCTCCGATAGGCGGCTTCACCAGTAACAAAGACAAAAGAGGAAGTCTATGTTACGCATGATTAGTTTGCTAGAAATGCAAACTCAAAGTATTTATAGACAAGGAAGTTTGGACACCAAGGAATTTCCAAAACCGAAAATATTCTCAAGTTATTTTTCATTACTCCACCAAATTCAGTTTTCATAATTCCTGTGAATGCACTGTCCAAAAATAATGATCCAAATCTCCTTGGAAAATCTTTAATTAGCAAATGCACACTACTAATTCTTATTTTCCATATATAATTAAAAACCCTTAATTAAAAAAATTCTTAACTTATTTAAATTCGATCTTGGGATTTACTTCCTTCTTAGCTGTTAAGGAATATCTTTGAACAATATAGAATAAGCATTAATGCACCATGTTCAAAGTGTGTCGACATCTTACTCTTGCAAGCCATTTTTCATACTTTCTCACTTGAAACCGATTTACCACACTTCCAAACAAGTTTAGAATTGTTCATCTGACTTTCAAGAACTATGTGATTGATTAAGCAACACTCAATCACAACTCATGGGCTTACAGTTCTATCAAAACAAGTTTCGGTTCTACCTCCATGTGAGTATTGTGCATAGTCACACTAGCTTACCATAATTCGGCTGACAAGGTACTAGGATCGGTTCCCCACATATATTTGGTATCTAACTTATATGCACTTCACATGTCCATAGGATCGGTTTCCCCTTCCCAAAAACGTGTTGCACATGTTCATAGGATCGGTTTCTCTTTCTTCCATAAAACTTGATGTACCTCATACAAGGATAGGTTCCCCTTGTGATGCACTGCACCTCTTACTAGGATCGGTTCCCCTTATCCCAATAATTAGTCAGACACTCACAAACACGATCATACCCCAGGTGATTACTTAAGATCGGTTTCACTAATAAAAGTCATACCAATACATAAGTCAGGCCTCATGTGAATAGTTTTACCAAGAACACAAACAAGCCATGAGTAGTTATACTAATCACACATATTGGTCGTTCATAAGATATGCAATTAAGAACATCCCCAATAATGCCTGACGATTTCATTTTCGGTTCACAACACATATCATGAACTTACTTCCTTAGAACTCATGTAAACATTGTTCCCTAGGATGAAATCCTCACCTCATACCCATACATAATCACAATAGCATTCATACTATTGTGTCGATGTCTTATATACAAAGTTTAATGGTTAAGCAAGAAACTTCATATTGTATTCCTTAATACTATGTCTATCTAGAGTGTTCATGCTTCGCAGTTTTATGTTTTCAATATGCACGACTTGAAAGATACGTTAGGGAATGAAACAGTTCAAGTTAAATATCACTAACCTCAAGTGGAAGGATGATGTTATGGTTGTAGCTCCATTCTTCTTCATTTCTTTAAGTCTTCGCAATACTTGTAATGTCTCACCCTAATATTTTCAAGCTAACCTATACGAAGTTGACTCTAGTACATTTAAATCAAGTGACTCTTAAGTGAGTTTTGATTCACTAAAATATGACAACCAAACTTGACATACCAACGCTTGGTGGGTTCAACCGAGCAATGCTCTAACAACTGAATCCTGACCCAACCAAGTGGTCGAAATACCAAAAAAGCGTGAAGCCTACCCGAACACCATAAACGTTAAATTATCATCCACAATTGACAATAGAGAAAAAAAATGAAATTTCTAAATAACTCAAATGTGAGCTGTGCATCTATCATGTTTTAATGTATTAACCAAGCAAGTGGAATGTGCTCCTATAAATAACGCAAGTGGGAAACAGGTGCAAACCGTGGTTGTTCTCAACTAATACCGGGTTAGTATCTACACATCTAATATCATCATTTCCAAAAGCAGCATTGATTAAATGTACAAATACTAACCCAGTTCAGTTAGCAATTTCTCCTTCCTCTAAACCTGCAAAAGAAATTTTGGAAAAGGCAGGCAATTGATGGGAACTTGCAAATAATGTTGTTATGTGTTTCATTGTTTTGCAAACACTTGGAGAATAAATTAGAGAGTTAATAAGAGTTAAGATTGTCTTTATTCATTCCGAGTTATCAACTATGCGCAACAAAATACACTAGTAAACATGTATAATTTAAATGTATCAAAGTTAGTTGCACTTTTTAGTTGAAATAAGCCTGAAAAAATTTCTGCAAATGAAATGTTTATCGGATCTCAATGATGACTATTAGACATGTGTGTCTGTTCGAGTCAAGTGTGTGTCAAGTCAACCAGTTAATGTTTACCTGACATGTGTCCAGCTATTACAACTATTGTATTACTCATATAAAACTCTCTGTAATAACTCAGTATTAGGTTATCGGTTTATTCAGTAATAACAAATAAGGTTTTCTCATGGTATCATTCCTGATCGATCCTAGGTATTCAAATTTTTCTTTCTGCCAATAATTTTTCAATACTCTTTCAGCAGATCATTCAATTGTTAATAACCTTTTACAATAATCTTTTCACAATGATTATCGGTATCAATTTTTAAGTCAACATCAATATCAAGTTATCAGATCTGATTTCTTGATTCTCAATAACAATTTCATCGGATTTTTTTAATGTCAGTGGTTGTTTACACAATAAAAAAGAATATGTCATTTAATTCCGCTGCTGAAGATGGTAATCATCTAAATTTAACTTTACCTTTCTCTAATATTGCAAATTTTGTGGCAATCAAGTTAGATTCAACAAATTTCTTGTTATGGCGTGACCAGTTTGAGTCGGTCTTGGTTTCGAATGATTTGTATGGGTATGTTAATGGAGGAGAAGTAGAACCAGTAACATAAATTAAAGTTAATGGTGTTAGAACAATAATTTCCATATGGGTTTACTGGAAAAAGGTTGATTTGTTCGTTATGAGTTGTTTAAAAGCTACATTCACCCCTTCTATATCCGGAGATGTATTGGGTTTATCTGCATCTAGAGAAATTTGGTCTTTTCTTGAAGTCAGTTTCTTGTAGAGAATGAAATTTGGTCTTTTCTTGTAGAGAATTAAATTGTGAAACCAACGCAAAAAGAATGAGGTCATTCCGAGTTCGGACGAAGAAGTTATAGGCAAAACAGTTTTACACTCCTTCATATTGCACCTCTCACTAGGATCAGTACCCCCATGTGTTTCACCTCTCACAAGGATTGGTTCCCTTGTGTTGCTAGTGAAAGATCACAATACTAAATTGTTTTCAACATAACCTTTGCATACGATGTCCGAATTTAGTGATTTTTGGCTCGTTTTAATCGTAAAAACAAGAGATACACATATATGATCAGTAGATATCAACATCATAAACTCACAATTACCGTTTCTATCAAAACTCAAATATAGATAGAGAAAGTATGAGTATAGAAGAAAAGAAATCTCCTAAAGATGTTAATTAGTCATATAATTACCCGAGATATCATGTTCTCAGTTTTACGTGCTTCCTCACGAGTGACTAAGACCGAATCATCATTCTTGACCTCTTGCATGGTTTGTTTTCTCTTGTTCCATATCTTGTTTTTATTCTTTGACTTGTGATGAAGAGTGTCATTATCACAATCTTTACTAGTACAAGAGATTTCAGACATAATGTCTTTCTTTAGTCTTTCAAGAAGACTCTTGTAATTATTGTTACCAACAATTAACAGCTGAGAGTCATTATTGTGACTAACTTTTGGTCCCTTCTTGGCTATGGAGGACTTAGGGACCCATTTAGAGTTGGGTTTCGCAGGAGCAACTTTCTCCTTCACAATACCATTAGGATCATTATCCTTTTGAATATTTTGTGAAACATCCTTTCTCCAATTTGGAACATCTGATCTTGTCTTTGCATTTGAAACGTCATCTCTCTTTCTATAATTTGGTATTTTATGAGATGACCTTGTTAATTGATATGCAAAATTTGAACTATCATCATAATAAATTTTTTTCCTAAACTTAAGACAATAATGATCTGAGTTCTTATGAGGAGCAAACTTAGCCAATTCATTTGATATAAAAGAAATTGCATCTTGAATCTTACGAGCTTTGCATCCCCGTTGCAAGTGTCATATATTACCACAATAATAACAATGCTTAGTATATATATATGAAGTATGAGTTTTAATGTTACCATTTTGTGGGTCCTATTGCATTGGAGCATGACGAGTTTTCTTTTTCTTCTTTTTATCCTTGTTCAACGTTGTTACCTTCTTGACATACTTATCTTCTTTACAAGAAATATGAGCATCTTTGTCATTAGTGGAAGCATCTGATTGAGAAGAATTTGTAGCTTTAACAAATTTTACCTCTTTGCTAATATTTGAAGCATATATTCCCTTATAGCCCAATCCTCGTGTATCACGATAATTTCTACTTGCTTCTAACATTGAGGTTAAATTGTTTGAGCTAGCATTGAACTTTTTAAGGTCCAAATTTTCTTCTTCTAACGTCTTGATTTTATCAAGAGCACTAGTTAGATCAGCCTCAAGGCGTTTTTCTCGGGAGAGACTCTTTTCTCTTCAAAACTCTTTCGTTGAGAGTTAATCCTCGCATCATAATCAAGAAGTTTCTTTTGCAACAAATGTACTTTTTCAAGAGTAGCATCACGATCTTTCTCTAAAAGTTCCGCAAGAGAAATACTAGCACTTGTTTTTTTTCCTCAAGATTCTGTATATATATTTAGAATCAGTTTTCTTTGCTTCTTCAAGGCAATTGTTAAGCCTTTCTTTCAGGGAATGAATCTCTAATGAATCTTCTCTTTTTAGAGAATAAAATTCAGACATTGAGGAGTCAAGACCAATGACAAGTTGATCAATCATACCTTGAAGACACTTTATATCGTCTAAATGCTTCTTTGCTCTTTCTAATGCAATAATTAGTTCAGTTGAACATGAGAGAAATTTTTTGCTTAATTCATTTTGATGAAATGTTTCTATATTTGATGAATCAATGTTTTTCTCGTTATCAAGAAGAGTTCTTTCAGAGTCTGAATCATTTATTACACATTTAGGACTTAACTTAATATCGTCATGAGAACATTCAGAATTATTCTCAGAAGAGCAAGTAGAACTTGACGAAGAAGCCCCTTTTAAACATTTCTTAAAATCAAAACTTTCAACATCTTGCGATACGTTAACTGAGCCTTTCTTTAGTTTTCTCTCTCGCTTAACTTTACTTTGACTCATGTCTTATAGGTTGGATCGTATCAAACATAGATTGTTATATATTTTCGTGTTTGCCTGCTCTGATACCAATTGAAAAGGAGAGGGTACCCAAATATACCTCAAGCTATTACTTTTCCTTCCTATAAGTCCTTTCCCCGAAAGTGATTGTGTATGGACTGAGTCGAGACAATACAACAAATCGGTTCACATTTTGTGTGATCATCTATGGATACGAGATCGAGAAAATACAACAACAAAGTGTGTTTACTTAATACAAAGATTCGGACTTAACCAAACTCAATAGGATTCACGTATCAAGTAAATAGGAATTAACGTTTGTGCAATTTACTTTATTTATAATAAAACAATTATAATGTGGAAATATAATGTAAATGACACAGCAAGATTTTGTTAACGAGGAAACCGCAAATGCAAAAAAACTCGGGGACCTAGTCCAGAATTGAATACTCTTATGATTAATCTGCTATACAAAATAAACCAACTTCGTATAGTTGAGACCAAGCAACTAAACCTATAGTTCACCTAGTTCCGTCTATATTCCCACGCCTCCAACCTATATACAAGTCACGTACTTGGACCAATTCCTTTGGTTCGTATTCCAAACAGTAAAGGAACAATAAATCTGTTTGGTATAAACTCTCTTCAACCAAGTGATATGAGTTGCGCAAAGGTTCCCTTGTTTATCTTAACATAAACTCTTTTTCCAGGTTCGAAGATCTATCTTATGTTCAATGATGAGCATGCAAGTGTGACGCATTTTCACCCATAAATACATTAGATGGGACTCATTTTTATCACTAATGAACTTGTTTTGAGTCTTTTTTAGGAAATAAACATTTTTGGTAAATTCAGCTCAAAAAGTTGATAAAGGCACCCAAAGTAGACATGTTATTCGGACTCTCACTATTGTATAAGGGGCACTTCAATTACTAAGGGACACCTTATTTGTTATTTACACCCCAATGGATGAAAGCACCCCTTGGCTGGATAGGGGCACTCCGTCCTCTTTGTTTGAGATATGGAATTGGCGGGAAAAGACTTGCTCGTCTGCGTACTTCCCTGGATTAATTTCTATTGATTATTTTTCGGATTTCCTTGTTGGATTAGGTTCGTGTTGGCCTGTTAGCGTTAAACAGGGTTTGTAGTTGAGTCATAATCGCAAAAGAAGAAAATTTCTCCGCAATGTTTATTAAACAGAGCAGACAGATACTCTGGATTGGTTGGTGGTATTTCCGGTAATTGGGAGAAGATAATTCTCGCAGGATTTGCATCCATCAGGTTTGAAAAGAATTGGAAGTAGTTGACGTGTTTCAGAGTTTAAAGAGGAAACAAAATCTTCATATTTTCGGTAATTATTCAAAACAGGGGAAGAATAGTTTCATGGGATTTCTCGATATTATCTGCATTGAATTTCAACGTCATTTGGTCGGATTTGGTGCTTGTTTTTGATTGATACCACCCTGTTATGACTAAACATGGATGGTAAGTCTCTTGATTTCGAAGAAATATGTCTTGAAAGCTTAATGGGAGAAAACAGAGCAAGCCATGTGTGGTAGAGATACTCAGGATATTTTAAGATATTTTTGGGAGATTACAGGAGGTTGCAGCATGTTTTACTCCATCTTGGACTTGATTACCACATTCTCAGCGTGTATTGAGCTATAAAAGACGTATGAAAGGAAAGAAAAATATAATTATTCTCGTAGAGATACATGCAAGGAAAGGGAGTTAGTGGGAGTTATGTTGGAGATATTCTTGATCTTATTGGGTATAAAAAGGGTTCTCAGGTGTCATAGAAGGGATATCGTGAGTGGGGAGAGGCTACAGAGAAGAATGAGAAGCTGCAGAGCAGATTTCTTTGCTGCTGCAGAGAAGGAGAAGCTGAAGAACAATAAACCGATAAGAACTGTCGTTCTTGTTTGTCACATATTCATCCTATAAACGACAACTCTTCTACGACACCATATAACAATAGTTCTTCGCAACAGTTATAACAGTGAGTTGTAACGACCATTAAGCGTTGCAAACTTCTGGTTTATATTATTTTCCTTTCTTTTCTACTTTGTAAACACCATTTGAGCTATAAAAATATATTTTGAGCGTGTTTTTAACTATGTGGAGCTAAACCTTTCTCTGGGACGACGGAGGAAAATCAAAATTCATCATGTGGTAAATTCATTTAATTCTTTATATGACTATTTGCATTAAATAAAAATTAGAAAAAGATTTTTCTTAATTAATTGTCATTTCGTTTGATGGTTTATGCTTAAGATTAATTCTTTTGATATGCCATGCTTAAGATTTACAATTAATATTTTAAGAATCTGCCTTAGGCAGAGAAATAGAGTCAAAATTCTTATTGAATGAGCTATAATGGTTTAGAATAAATAGGTGAATCGCATGAATTTGAATATTTGATGGAATCCTAGTCCCGGTAACTCTCCCTTTTGTTTGTTATTTTCTTTAAACAGGTAAATTTAATCTCAACAAAGTCCGAGTGAACGACAACCTATTTACTACAACAACAAAGTTCAATCACCCAAAGGCAATCGTTAAGATTAAGCCAATCAACACCTTTAATCACAAGGAAACGTATTGATGCCGATCTTCCTCAATTAATCAATCCAATCTACCACAAAGATAAACCGATTATTAATTGGATCCTTTTTTTCCCAAACAAGTATTGTGCACACCAAAGATTATAAAAACCAAGTTAGAAATCTTCAATATCTTATTTGTCTTCAAATATTCTTAGATCTTCAATAAACACCTACACACAACTACTTGAATCTCTTGTGATCAATCACACACAGAACATAGTATGTTAACAATGGATTATCACAAGATCGTCTTTAGATCTAACAATAGTCTAAAGATCCCAGTCGAAACCTTGAACTAGTTTGAGTGAATCTTATATCATAAGAGAAGATTCTTAAGCATAAACAAACTAGTTGCAATCAAGGTTCAACCACCGTTAGTCAATCAAATCAATACGAAAACTAAAGATAAACCACAATATCTAGTTTCCCACCAACGGGTCGCGCTAGCGCTTCTCAATCCCAAAGAAAACTTTAAATTGAGCGGCCGTAAGATATTTCACCTAATTATATTACTCTCCTCTCCGATAGGCGGCTTCACCAGTAACAAAGACAAAAGAGTAAGTCAATGTCATGCACGATTAGTTTGCTAGAAATGCAAACTCAAAGTATTTATAGACAACGAAGTTTGGACACCAAGTAATTTCCAAAGCCGGAAATATTCTCAAGATATTTCTAATTTGATACGTATGATCTCTATACCTTGGTAGCTATTACTATAGAGGCGGAATTCAGAATAATAATAGACGAGAAACTTAGAAAACAGAACACAAGTAGTAATTCGAAGAAAAATATCTTCTCTTAGATTATGAACAAGAAAACAATTACAATTCTCTCTTTGTTACGCTCACAATCTTCTCTAAACAGTGGATCAACCTTAAACTGTTTGCTAAGCTTGCACAAGTATTGTTCCCAGCTTCCTCTAGGTTTTCTATGCCTAGTTTCCGTGTCTTCTCTTTGTGTTTAGATATTAGCCAAAACTCTCTATTTATAGTCTTCATCGTACTCAGCCGACCAAGGACTTCTATTAGGAATCTATTTCCTAAACTAAGAGTATTGCCTAAAACAAACTTTTCCCTAACTAGGAATTCAGCCTAAACAATGATTCCTACCTAGATTAGGATTCTTCCCTCAACTTAGCTTGAGGTTAACTAAGTTCCCTAAAGGAGTACGGATACACCTATATCACGGGTCCCCCTTTTAAGAACTTGAACTCCTGTGAGAGTTAAAAATGAAGGTTAGGGAACTTGAGAGCCCCTTTTTCCTTGTTAAACCACTTGGAATTACTAGGAACCTGACCTTTACATCCAATTAGAAAAGCTTCTTTCTCTCCTTGTCGTGTTTTAGTCACTCTTCGATCTAATACGCAGTCTTCCTTGAGTGGTTCCTCTCTATCAAACCATAAATCTTCTACCCGTGGTAGGATCATAGTGTCATCACCGTCATCATCTAGTAATGGTGGTTCAAACAACTTCAAGTATTCAGCATTTATAACCGAATACATTCCTATATAAGGTGGCAGATCCAAACGAAATGCATTGTTACCAATCGGATCAAGAATACGAAATTGTCCATACCTCAATGGCTTCAACTTCTTGCCTCCCCCCTTCAGTCGTTCCTTACCTAATTTTAACCATACCAAGTCACCAACAACGAAATTACAAGGTACAAGATGCTTGTCATGCTTTGCTTTGTATTTGGCTTGTGACTTCTTTAATTGTGGTTCAACAGTTGCATGAATCAGAGATATCTTCTCCAAGAACTTTTGTGCCTTTTTCCGTTCACTTCCTTCCTTTCCCCCCATTGAGGTGTCACTAGAATATACTAGATCGAAAGGACTAGGTGGTAAGTAACCATGGCACGTCTCAAAAGGAGATTTTACCGAAGAACTATGAACTGCTATATTGAATGCAAATTGTAGATATGGTAAACTCTCATCCCAAGTTTTAGGATGCTTGGAATTATATGCCCTTAACATGTGAACCATAGTCCTGTTGACCACTTATGTTTGTCCGTCTATTTGTGTATGAAAAGATGTACTCTTCTTAAACCTAGTGTCCATCATCCTCCATAAAGAATCCCAAAAATGACTAAGGAATCGACTATCCCTATCAGAAATAATCGAAGTAGGTAAACCAAAATGGTTCTACACGTGCTCAAAGAAGAGATTTGCTGCACCGGCTCCCGTTACCGTCTTTGTACATGGAATTAATGCAACCATCTTGCTGAATCGGTCGAACACCACGAACAAATAATCATGGCCAGACTTGGTCTTTGGTAACCCACCAAGAAAATCCATAGAAATACTCTCCCAAGGTCTTGATGGTACTGGTAATGGTAGATATGACCCATGTTTTCTATTGGAAGGTTTAGATGTGCTGCACAACTTACACCCTTAGTCACATCATCTAGCATCTTTGCCCAAAAGACATAACGACGAAGGTTAAGAAGAGTCTTATTCATCCCAAAGTATCCAGCAACTTGAGACGTGTGTGCCTCTCTCAACCATTGTAAACGATCTCCATCTTCTGGAATGCAAAATAACTGACTCTTGTATAACAATCCATCCCAGAGTTCAAACTCACCTTTAAAACCACTCTTTACACCTTCTAACACCCTCTTGAAGTCTTTAATGGATGCGTATGATTCTGCATACTCTTGAGGAACAATCGGCTAAATTCTCATGGCCACCATTAATGCTCGGACTGGTGGACGAGACAACATATCTGCCAACTTGTTTGTTACTCCCTTCTTGTACTTAATGAGAATGTTGAAACTCATCAAGTAATACATCCACTTCATGTGTCGAGCTTGTTGTAGTTTCATCTGTGCATGTAGATACTCCAATGGTTTGTGATCTGAATGTACCACTACTTCTTTACCTGAGAGCTACACTCTCCAATGCTTGATACATTGGTATAAAGCATAAAATTCCTTGTCATAAGGTGCGTAGTTCTTAATAACACCTGAGAACAATTCTGAATGGTACTCCACTGGTTTATCATCTTGCGACAATACTCCTACCAATGCATAGTTAAAAGCGTCGGTCTCAAATTCAAAAGTACGATGTAATTTAGGCAATGGCAACACCAGTACTTCTGAAATCTTCTTTTTTAGTAACTGTAAAGCATATTCATGGGTTTGCTTCCATTCAAACTTTGCCTTATCTCCCATCAAACCATGTAATGGTCCTGCAATAGTCAAAAAAATGCCGGATAAACTTACGCAAGTATGTGCATGCCCCTAAGAAACTCCTGATTTCAGTCACAGTACTAAGTCTAGGCCACTTAGTAATCACTTCGACCTTCCTTGGATCGATCTTCCGTTGTCCACCACCAACAATGAATCCAAGGTACACCAACTCCTCCTTTCCAAACTCACACTTCTTTACGTTCAACTTCAGTTGGCCTTCATGTAACACTTTAAACACCTTCTCAACGTGAATGATATGCTCTTCCCAAGTTCTGCTATATATAAGGATATCATCTAGATAAACAATGACAAAGTCTTCTATAAAAGACCGTAACAAATCATTCATCAAACGCATAAACGTCGCTGGAGCATTACAAAAACCAAAAGGCATCACCAACCATTCGGACAAGCCTTGTTTGGTATTGAAAGCAGTTTTCCATGTATCATCTTCTCGAACTCTCACTTGATGGTATCCAAATTTGAAATCTAACTTTGTAAAGACTCGAGATTTTTCCAACTTATCCATCATGTCGCCTATCCTAGGTATATGGTAACGATTCTTGAGAGTGATATTGTTCAATGATCTATAATCAATACACATACGCCAACCTCCATATTTCTTTAGTACCAACAATACCGCTGATCCACAAGGTGAAGCACTTGGAACTATCATTCCCAATTCTAGGAGTTCTTGGACTTGTTTCTTGATCTCATCAGATTCCTCTATGGACGTGCGATAAATACCTACATTAGTAAGAGAACTCTCCCTGGTCAACATAATTTCATGATCCACACTCCTCTTTGGCGGTAACCCCGTTACATCAGAAAATAAATCCTTATATATCAACTTCAACCTTTCTAGGTCGCCTTCTTGTTGTGCAGTCAAGGATGCCAAAAAGACTCAACTCGGCTTATCCTCAAGAGAACGGATCACAAGGAGAATGAACTTTATGCTAGCATTCACCAACCGCTTAACCTGAGTGGCTGTAATAAAGCTTGCTCCTTCTAGAGGAAAATCTATAGCCCGAATCACAAAATTTTCTCCATCTTTGGTAAAGGTATATTTTTGTTCCCTCATGTGTAGAGTTGCATCTCTATCCCATAGGTAAGGACTACCTAATACTACCTAACAAACATCTAAAGGAACTACGTCACATGTAACTTCGTCAATATATGACTCATCTAGAGCAAATTTGAACGTGCACTGATGTGAAATTTGTAAGCCCCCTTCCTTTTGAAGCCATCCTAAAGGGTATGGTTTAGGATGTTTGGTAAATTTCAATCCTAACTTCTGCACTAAAGAATGTGAAATTAAATTCTTCTAACTTCCAGGATCGATAACAACATCAACTAGTGATGTTTTGACTTGCATCTTTACTGTGAAGAGTTGCTCCCTAAGATCATATTTTGAAGGTGTTTCTTTTACCCCTATCATAAGAGAGAGCTTTGAATTGGGTTCCGTTAGTCCGTGGACTTCTTTTGGAGTTTGAGCGACTAGTGTTGCCTTCTTGGCTTCTTTTTCTACAACCCTTTAGGCTTTAGATAAGGGTTCTTAACCCAAAACTTATCGATAACGTGACATGTTTGTTTGCATTGGGTGCAAGTCAAACCTTCCTTGTCACTAAACTTCCCTTATTCTTTGCTCCTTTCACCTCCTTTTACAGTGGTACCTCCAGATTTCTCCTTAGTATTCCCCTTTGAATCAGATTTCTTAAGCCTTCCTTTAATGGCATTAGATTTTATACTTGTTTCGGAGATAAAATCCACCGAAAACATCTTCAACTCCTTCCGTATATACTCATGTAACCCTGAAATATATTTCATAAAGATAACATAATATTCCAAGTCTAAATCCAAAATCATAGCTTGATTCTAAAATTCTGAAGTATATTCTTGCATGGTTTGGTTGTAAGTCTGCTTCAAGTTGTACCACTTGAACCATCTTTCCTCAAGGTATCCAACCGGATAAAACTGTTTCCTTACAACTGCCTTGAATCTTCTCCACGAAAATACTCCTTTACCTAGGTTTTGTCTTTGATAAGCTTTCCACCAGGTTAGAGCATGCTTTTGTAGCTTCAATGCCGTGAAGGAAATATTTTCCTTTGAACCATATTCAAAGAATGTAAAATACGTCTCTAGACGTTCAATCCAATCATCCAATTTTTCTACATCGACACTCCCATCGTAAAGTGGAATGCCAACACGAAAATAAATTTTTAGATTCTTACCATGAGGTTTAGTTGATGTAGGACTTTTTAAAAACTCACTTTTCCTCTTTTCTTCATCCTCTTCTTCTTATTCTTCTAAATCGTCTTCTTTTGATTCATCTTTTTCCGAAGGTTCAGGCGAAGGTGTAATCTTTTTCTTCATCTTCGGCTTTGGTGTATGAGAACGAATACATTCAATCAATTCTTTAAGGGTGGTTTTAATCGACTTCATGTCTGTTTGTAGAATAGCCACCTTTTCTTCCATAGTTTGTGGTTCGCTATGCATGGGTTCATCATCTGACTTTGTCATCTTTGATCCCCTTGTTCTCCTAACATATTCTAACTTCTCGAGTACCTCGACAAGCTTTATGTAGAGAGAGTGAACACCATAAACCACAGGGATTTACCCTAAAAACTAACCTTGCTCGTGATGCCAAACTTGATACGTATGATTTCTATACCTTGGTAGCTATTACTATAGAGGCGGAATTCAGAATAATAATAGACGAGAAACTTAGAAAACAGAACAAAAGTAGTAATTCGAAGAAAAATATCTCCTCTTAGATTATGAACAATAAAACTATTACAAATCTCTCTTTGTTACGCTCACAATGTTCTCTAAACAGTGGATCAACCTTAAACTGTTTGCTAAGCTTGCACAACTATTGTTCCCAGCTTCCTCTAGGTTTTCTATTCCTAGTTTTAGAGTCTTCTCTGTGTGTTTAGCTATTATCCAAAGCTCTCTATTTATAGTCTTCATCGTACTCAGCCGACCAAGGACTTCTATTAGGAATCTATTTCCTAAACTAAGAGTATTGCCTAAAACAAACTCTTACCTAACTAGGAATTCAGCCTAAACAAGGATTCCTGCCTAGATTAGGATTCTTCCCTCAACTTAGCTTGAGATTAACTAAGTTCCCTAAAGGAGTACGCATACACATGTATCATAATTACACCACCAAATTCGGTTTTCATAATTCTTGTGAATGCACTGTCCAAAAATAATGATCGAAATCTCCTAGGAAAATCTTTAATTATCAAATGCAGATTACTAATTCTTATTTTCCATATATAATTAAAAACCCTTAATTAAAAATATTCTTAACTTATTTAAATTCGATCTTGGAATTTACTTCCTTCTTAGCTGTTAAGGAATATCTTTGAACAATATAGAATATGCATTAATGCACCGTGTTCAAAGTGTGTCGACATCTTACTCTTGCAAGCCATTTTTCATACTTGCTCACTTGAAACCGATTTACCACACTTCCAAACAAGTTTAGAATTGGTTCATTTGACTTTCAAGAACTATGTGATTGATTAAGTAACACTTAATCACAAATCATGGGCTTACAGTTCTACCAAAACAAGTTTCGGTTCTACCTCCATGTGAGTATTGTGCATAGTCACACTAGCTACTATAATTCGGCTGACTAGGTACTAGGATCGATTCCCCACATATATTTGGTATCCAACTTGTATGCACTGCACATGTCCATAGGATCAGTTCCCCCTTCCCAAAAACGTGTTGCACATGTTCATAGGATCGGTTCCCCTTTGTTTCATAAACCTTATTGCACCTCATACAAGGATAGATTCCCCTTGTGATGCACTGCACCTCTTACTAGGATCAGTTCCCCTTCTTCCAATAATTAGTCAGACACTCACAAACCTGATCATACCCCAGGTGATTGCTTAAGATCGGTTTCACTAATAAAAGTCATACCAATACATAAGTCAGGCCTCATGTGAATAGTTTTACCAAGAACACAAACAATTCATGAGCGATTATACTAATCCCACATATTGGTCGTTCATAAGATATGCAATTAAGAGCATCCCCAATAACGCCTGGCGATTTCCTTTTCGGTTCACAACATATATCGTGAACTTACTTCCTTAGAACACATGTAAACATTATTCCCTAGGATGAAACCCTCCCCTCATACCCATACATAATCACAATAACATTCATACGATTATGTCGATGTCTTATATACAAAGTTTAATGGTTAAGAAAGAAACTTCATATTGCATTCCTTAATACTATGTCTATCTAGAGTGTTCATGCTTCACATTTTTATGTTTTCAATATGCACGACTTGAAAGATACGTTAGGGAATGAAACAGTTCAAGTTAAATATCATTAACCTCAAGTGGAAGGATGATGTTATGGTTGTAGCTCCGTTCTTCTTAAATTCTTTAAGTATTCGCAATACTTGTAATGTCTCACCCTAATAATTTCAAGCTAACCTATACGAAGTTGACTCTAGTACATTTAAATCAAGCGACTCTTAAGTAAGTTTTGATTCACTAAAATATGCAACCAAACTTGACATACCAACGCTTGGTAGGTTCAACCGAGCAATGCTCTAACAACTGAATCCTGACCCAACCAAGTGGTCGAAATACCAAAAAAGCGTGAAGCCTACCCGAACACCATAAACGTTAAATTATCATCCACAATTGACAATAGAGAAATATTTTTTTTCTTCTAAATAACACAAATGTGAGCTGTGCATATATCATGTTTTAATGTATTAACCAAGCAAATGGAATGTGCTTCTATAAATAACGCAAGTGGGAAACAGGTGCAAACCGTGGTTGTTATCAACTGATACCGGGTTAGTATCTACACATCTAATATCATCATTTCCAAAAGAAACATAGATTAGATGTAGAAATACTAACCCAGTTTAGTTAGCAACTGCTCCTTCCTCTAAACATGCAAAACAAATTTTGGAAAAGGCAGGCAATTAATGGGAACTTGCAAATAATGTTGTTATGTGTTTCATTTTTTTTGCAAACACTTGAAGAATAAATTAGAGAGTTAATAAGAGTTAAGATTGTCTTTATTCAGGCTGAGTTATCAACTATGTCCAAAAACATACACTAGTCAACATGTATAATTCAAATGTATCGAAGTTAGTTGCACTTTTCAGTTGAAATAAGCCTGAAAAAATTTCTGCAAATGAAATGTTTATCAGATCTCAATGATGACTATTAGACATATGTGTTTGTTTGAGTCAAGTGTGTGTCAAGTCAACCAGTCAATGTTTACTTGACATGTGTCCAGCTATTACAGCTATTGTATTACTCATATAAAACTCTCTGTAATAACTCAGTATTAGGTTATCGGTTTATTCAGTAATAACAAATAAGGTTTTTTCATGGTATCATTCCTGATCGATCCTAGGTATTCAAATTTTTCTTTCTGCCAATAATTTTTCAATACTCTTTCAGCAGATCATTCAATCGTTAATAACCTTTTACAATAATCTTTTCACAATGATTTTCAGTATCAATTTTTAGGTCAACATCAATATCAAGTTATCAGATCTGATTTCTTGATTCTCAATAACAATTTTATCAGAATATTTTAATGTTAGTGATTGTTTACACAAGAAGAAAGAATATGTCATTTAATTCCGCTGCTGAAGATGGTAATCATCTAAATTTCACTTTACCTTTCTCTAATATTGCAAATTTTGTGTCAATCAAGTTAGATTCAACAAATTTCTTGTTATGGCGTGACCAGTTTGAGTCGGTTCTGGTTTCGAATGATTTGTATGGGTAGGTTAATGGAGGAAAAGTAGAACCAGTAACAAAAATTAAAGTTAATGGTGTTAGAACAATAATTTCCATATGGGTTTACTGGAAAAAGGTTGATTTGTTTGTTATAAGTTGTTTAAAAGCTACATTCACCCCTTCTATATCTAGAGATGTATTGGGTTTATCTACATCTAGAGAAATTTGGTCTTTTCTTGAAGTCAGTTTCACGAATCTGTTCATGGACAAGAAGAGTATGTTGAGGAATCATTTACATGGATACAAGAAAGGTAATTTGTCTGTTCTTTTATATTTCCAAAATTTAAAGACAATTGCTGATTCTCTAGCTACTATTGGTGAGAAAGTAAGTGAATTAGACTTAGTAATGCATGTACTAAATGAGTTAGGCTGAGAATATGAAAATTTTGTCATTGCTGCTCAGAATAGGGAGATGCCTTTTACTTTTGCAGAATTAAAACCTAGATTGCTTAATCATGAACATTGGTTTGTTGATCAACAACAAGATTTTACTATGGTCTTTGATGCACAACACCCTTCTGCTTTATATTCAAGAAATGGCAATTTTACCGGTAATGGGAATGGTAAAGGAAGGAATAATAACTACAGTTACAAGAAATCGGGAAGTGGTAATTACAACACTGGTAAAAAAAATTCAGGAAGTGGTAACTACAACAATAACAAGAATTCTTCATATTCAAATTCAAATGGTTCTTATGATGGTGTTGGTGATGAGAGAAAATATTTCTCTCAGGTGGAGTGTCAAATTTGTCGAAAGAAAGGCCATTATGCTAGTAGGTGCCACTTCAGATATTATCCACTAGCTTATGCTTCTTCTTTTGGGAATGGTTCGTCAAATATACATCCACAACAGTCATCCTTTACTTCTATGAGTGAAGATATTGATTTCTCTCAGCCTTCAACATCTAATCAAACTTCACAATGGCTTGCTGATTTTGGTGCCACTGCACATATGACTAGCAATGAGGGTATGATACAACATACTTCTAACTACAAAGGGAAAGAGAAAGTGCAAGTTGATAATGGTAAGTCTCTTAAGATTACTTCCACTGGTACTTCTACAATTCATACACCTTAAACTAGTTTAGGCTTAAGACTGTTCTGTTAGTTCCAGATATGCAACATAATTTACTTTCAGTGGCTATATTTACAAGGAAAAATTATTAGAGCATAGATCCGTTGAACCCACCAAGCGTTGGTATGTCAAGTTTGGTTGTCATATTTTAGTGAATCAAAACTCATTTAAAGAGTCGCTTGATTATGTACTAGAGTCAACTTCGTATAGGTTAGCTTGAAAGTATTAGGATACGAGACATTACAAGTATTGCGAAGACTTGAAGAAGTGAAGAAGTAAGAAGCTACAACGACAACATCATCCTTCCACTTGAGGTTAGTGATATTTGAATTGAACTGTTTCATTCCCCAATGTACCTTTCAAGTCGTGCATATTGTAAACAAAAAAACTGCGAAGCATGAACACTCTATCTAGACATAGTATTAAGAAATATAATACGAGGTTTATTGCTTAACCATTAAACTTTGTAAATAAAACATCGACATAATCGTTTAAATGCTATTGTGATTATGTATGGGTATGAGGTGAGGATTTCATCATAGGAAACAATGTTTTACATGTGTTTTAAGGAAGTAAATTCCTGAACTTATTTTGTGAATCGAAAAGAAAATCGCCAGGCATTACTGGTATTGTTATTCATTGCTGTTAGAGCATTGCTCGGTTGAACCCACCAAGCGTTGGGATGTCAAGTTTGGTTGTCATATTTTAGTGAAGCAAAACTCATTTAAGAGTCGCTTGATTTATATGTACTAGAATCAACTTCGTACAGGTTAGCTTGAAAGAATTAGGATGAGACATTACAAGTATTGCGAAGACTTGAAGATGTGAAGAAGAAGACGGGGCTACAACAAAAACATAATCCTTCCACTCGAGGTTAGTGATATTTGACTTGAACTGTTTCATTCCCTAACGTATTTTTCAAGTCGTGCATATTGAAAACATAAAACTGCGAAGCATGAACACTCTAGATAGACATAGTATTAAGGAATACAATATAAAGTTTCTTGCTTAACCATTAAACTTTGTATATAAGACATCAACATAATCGTATGAATGTTATTGTGATTATGAATGGGTATGAGGTGAGGATTTCATCCTAGGGAACAATGTTTACATGTGTTCTAAGGAAGTAAGTTCATGATACCTGTTGTGAACCGAAAGGGAAATCGCCAGGCGTTATTGGGGTTGTTCTTCATTGCATATCTTATGAATGAAAAATATGTGTGATATGTATAACCGTTCACAACTTGTGTGTTTTCTTGGTAAAACTATTCACATAAGGCCTGAATTTTGTATTGGTATGACTTTTATTAGTAAAACCAATCTTAAATAATCACCTTGGGTATGATCGGGTTGTGTATGTCTGAACTTATTACTGGGAAGAGGGGAACCGATCCTAGTAAGAGGTGCAGTGCATCACAAGGGGGCACCGATCCTTGTATGAGGTGCAGCAAGGTTTATGGAAGAAAGGGTAACCGATCCTATGAACATGTGCATCAAAGTTTTGGAAAGGTGGAACCGATCCTATGAACATGTGCAGCAAAGTTTTGGGAAGGGGGAACCGATCCTATGGACATGTACAGTGCATACACGTTATATACCATATATATGTAGGGCACCGATCCTAGTACCTAGTCAGCTGTTTCTTTGGTAAGCTAGTGTAACTATGCACAATACTCACATGGAAACCCATGAGATGTGATTGAGTGGAACTTGATCTACCACATAGTTCTTGAAAGTCAGATGAACCAATTCTAAACTTGTTTGGAAGTGTGGTAAATCGGTTTCAAGTGATCAAGCATGGTAAAGACTTGCAAGAGTAAGATGTCGACACTCTTTGAACACGGTGCATTAATGATTATTCTATTTTGTTCAAAGATATTCCTTAAAGGCTAAGAAGGAAGTAAATACCAAGACCAAATTTAAATAAGTTAAGAATCTTTTTAATTAAGGGTTTTTAATTATATATGGAAAATAAGAATTAGTAATGTGCATTTGCTAATTAGATTTTCCAAGGAGATTTCGATCACTATTTTTGGACAGTGCATTCACAGGAATTATGAAAACTGAATCGAGTGGAGTAATGAAAATATCTTGAGAATATTTTCGGTTTTGGAAATTCCTTGGTGTCCAAACTTCCTTGTCTATAAATACTTTGAGTTTGCATTTATAGCAAACTAATCTTGTGTAACCTAGACTTCCTCTTTTGTCTTTGTTACTGGTGAGGCGCTTATCGGAGATGAGAGTAATCTAATTAGGTGAAATCTCTTATGGCCACTTAGTTTAAAGTCTTCTTTGGGATTGAGAATCTCTAGTGCGACCCGTTGGTGGGAAAATAGATATTGCGGTTTATCTTTAGTTTTCTTATTAATTTGATTGACTAATGGAGGTTGAATCTTGATTGCACCTAGTTTGTTTATGATGGAGAATCTTCTCTTTTGATATAAGATTCACTCAAACTAGTTCAAGGTTTCGATAGGGATCTTTAGACTGTTGTTAGATCTTAAGACGATCTTGTGATAATCCATTTTTAACAGACTCCGTTCTGTGTGTGATTGATCACAAGAGATTCAAGTGATTGTGTGCAGGTGTTTATTGAAGATCTAAGCAGATTTGAAGACAAAAAAGATATTGAAGATTTCTTACTTGGTGTTTTTATAATCTTTGGTGTGCACAATACTTGTTTGGGAAAAAGAGGATCCAATTAAAAATCGGTTTATCATTGTGGTAGATTGGATTCATTAATTGAGGAAGATCGGCATCAACACATATCACTTGGTTCAAGAGTGTTGTTTGCTTAATCTTAGTGATTTCCTTTGGGTGATTTAACGTAAGATAGATCTTGGAACCTGGCAAAGGAGTTTATGTTAAGATAAACAAGGGAACCTTTGTGCAACTCATATCACTTGGTTGAAGAGAGTTGATACCAAGCAGATTTTATGTTCCTTTACTGTTTGGAATACGATCCAAAGGAATTGGTCCAAGTACGTGACTTGTTTACAGGTTGGAGGCGTAGAAATACTGAGGGAACTAGGTGAACTATAGGTTTAGTTGCTTGGTCTCAACTATACGAAGTTGTATTATTTTGTATAGCGGCTTAATTCTGAGAGTATTCAATTATGGACTAGCAACCAGGGTTTTTCAGCATTTTCAGTTTCCTTATTAACAAAATCTTGTTGTGTCATTTACTTTATATTTCCGCATTATAATTCTTTTATTATAATTAAAGTAAATTACACAAACGTTAATTCCTATTTACTTCCTATTGAGTTTGTTTAGGTCCAAACCTTTGTATCAAGTAAACACACTTTGTTGTTGTATTATCTCGATCTAGTATCCATAGACGATCACACAAAGTGTGAACCGATTTTTTGTATTGTCTCGACTCATTCTATAGACAACCACTTTCGGGGAAAGGACTTATAGGATGGAAAAGTTATAGCTTGAGGTATATTTGGGGTACCCTCGCCTTTTCAATTAGTATCAGAGCAGTCAAACACGAAAAGATCTAACAATCTTTGTTTGGTGCGGTCCATCCTATAAGAAATGAATCTTCTGCATGATTCAGTTAATGTCCAACAAGATAATGAGAATGTCATCTCAAGGAAGGCCAATAAAAACCGGTCTCGAAAGTCTTTTCAAAAGACAAAGAAAAAGTCTATGACTAAGGACTCAGTTGCATATCAGGTTGCTGATCAGAAAAAGTTTATTTTAAAACCAAAGAAACCTGATATGGATTCAAGTCCAATTTGTGATGGAAAATCATCCAAAAAGAGATTTGATTCTCTCATATGCCCAAACTCTGAATCTGGTAAGATGATGAGGAGATTTTTCAAACAAATTGAAAACCTTTCATAAAAGGGAAAAACAATTGATAGTCTAGATGATGTCATATAACTTATAGTTCAATTAAATGTAAGGATTTGTGAAGAAAAGCGATCTTCGGTCAGTCTCCAAAAAAATCTGATCGATTGCAAGGAGGAAATAATGAACTTATGCAATAAAGTTCATTTGCAGACTACATAGTGTGAATCTCTCTCATGTTCGCTGAAACACTCACTTCTGAGGAATAAAATCTTTACTGAAGGTTTTCTCACAAGACAATGTCAAAAGATGTATCTAGAAAAGTGTTTATAAAGCTATTTCCAACAAGGAATGAACACCTTGAGGGAACATATTGATTGTCTGGAAAAAGAGATATTGACAATGTGTCAAGTGGATGATTTTGACTACACGGCTTCTAGTTCAGAAAATATTCCATCATGGGATCAGGATATGATTAAAGAGATTGTATCACAGAATATTCCTAATCAAGAGCAAGGGTTCAATGTCAAAGAAGATGAGAAATTTTCTTCAAAAAGGAAGGTAGATGAGGTAAGTCCTCATCCTAATGCTTAATATGCATTAGATTGTGCATCCTTACCTTGCCCAATCTTTGGATGTAAGGAAGCACATGAATCTGGGAAATTAGGATCCTAACAACATCTCTTATTCAACGTAGAGACATTACACGATCTATCCTAAGAACGTTTGATAATCTTATGAGTAGATAGGTTGTGTTACAACAACTTGTGTAAGAAGGATTGTGGTAAGAAATATCATGTGGTATTATTTTCGAAAGATAATCTCTTTGAGAAAGCTGTGTATAACACATTAGATGGAAATATCTTTTCAGAATTATTTATTTAAGGATGATATCTATGTTTGGTATGTGTTAAAAGTATTTCATGTATAAATTCTCAGCGTGTCTGAAAAAGGTATACAAAAAGGATGTATTCTCAAACCGAATCTCAAGCCAATCTTCTGAAAGCTTTGAGTGGAATGAACTCTAAGGAAACAGTTCATCTTGATAATACCTTCAAGAAATCTGGTTGTGAAGATGCAGAAAAACAAAAGGAAGATGTTACTAATCTCCTTTTCCAAAACATTTTGGATGCCAAGATTGATATCATCAATCTTCGACAGGTTCTCCTCAGTACCATAGAGACTCATCATAAACAGGCAGCACTTCTGAGAACTGTTATATGTAACCAAAGGAAGCTGATCAAACTTGGAATCGGCAATAGGGAGTTCTCTCGTAATATTAATCGAAAGGTTAATGCTCAAGCCTGTGAACATAATCAAGGTACTATGTGTAGAATTCAAGACATCAGTCGGGATGCTATCGATGAAGATCCTGAAAAATTTGAGGAAATTGAAGATGATCTTTGAAAGATAAGATAAGAAAAATAGACATCAATTTTTGATCGCTTTCATTGATTGTATGAGTCTATTATGAATGAAACTATTATGAATAAAGCTATTTGATTTATATTTTTTTTTGTGATAGTTTTTGATTTACATAGCCGGTACTTTAATGATTTATTTTATATGCTATGTATGTTTATGGGATGTTTGATTTCGGTTTTATTCCTTGATATTCGATCTCATAATATGTTGTGTACCCTTATGGTTTGGGTGACTTTTTGATTTAGCGGGATTAAGTTCTATCCCAAGTTGGTAGGCTTTATCAAAGGATCATGAAGGATTCCTGTAGAAACAATATGTGAAAAAGTCACAATATGTTGAATCGATTTTGGTTTAACATAAAAGCATATGTGTTCGACGCTTTTCAACTTTTGCTTGCAATTGTTAAAACCGATTTTCAACCTTTCTCTGGTAAAGGTTGGTTGTTGTTATTCTTTTGTTTTTGGCATGAGAATGACAACATGATGGTATTTCGATATCAATTCTCCTGGAAGAAGAAAGCGATGGAATCATATTTGGAGAAGTTGGATGCGAAATTGAGGTAACAATCTTGTTAGTTAATTGTTTTCCTGTTTTAATAAAAGCCTATTTTTATTTGATATATATACATTGCTTTTGCTTAAAAGAAATTGTTGGTACAATTGATGTGTTTATTCCATTATGATTGTATGGATATGTGTGTTATTCAATTGTTTCCGGTTAAGTAAAACTTTTGCTATCTTGCTTTATTTGTGTGATATCAATAGTTTAGACTTACCAAAGTTGGTGCAATTGTGGTGCTTTAATATTATGTTGATTCAATTTTTTTCAGTTAAGTAAAACAATTGTTACTTTACTTTATTGTGTAGTATGAATTGTTTAAGCTTACAAAATTTTGGTGCAATAGTGAAACTATGGTTTGTATGTTATTTCTATTGTATCCGATTGAGGTGAATAATTATGCAAGTTGATTTATTAGTTTGTATGAATTATTTATGGCTTAACGAATGAATATATTGACGGGCGAGTTGTTTAGTCCAATTCGATTCCGGATAAGCTAAGCTAAGTTAATTATGTTCTTAGTTAGACTTATCAAAGTGGAGGTTTCGGTTATTCAAGTCTAATTGAAAGCCTAAACAAGGAAATGCTAGTTAATTAACCTAGTATTTGGCTTGTTTGAAATCTAAAGGTCTAAGTTATATGGATAATTAGAACCTGATGAGAAAAATGAAGTTTATCTTTGTTTTGGTCTTATCGAATGAAGCGGTTGTATTTATACAATCGGTTTAACAAAGGAACTAAGTTGCTTAGTTGATTTTCGTTTAGCTAAACTAGTTGGGAAAATTGCTTCGGGAAATTATTTCCATGATAACATATACAAACTAATTACTTGTAGTTTCGGTTTTGATATTGGTTATCAAAAATGGTGTGTAAAACCCTCGTGCTTGACTCAACAGGTTGCAAGTCTATTCTTGAGATTTGTAAGATCATTTTCGTGTTGTCCATTGTTTTTTCTTTGCTTTTTCATTGTTGTGACAAAAAGGGGGAGAAATATACGGAGTAAACAAGTGATGCTAGAGTCAATCTATGGTTGATTGGTGTCACTAGGGAAGAGGACGATGGTGCTTGAATGTATATCTAACGAATGAGGAAAAACACAGACTAAGGGGGAGTAACATATCATATGAATGGGATAAAAAAGATGTGTATCTACCTAGCTCACATTTAGGGGGAGTATAATCTTTGTTATTATAGTGTAGCTGCTGCATTTTTGAGGATTGAAAGAATGCAGGTTATGTGTTGTGGATTCGGAATCAAGCGTATGTGTAATGAATTATTGTAATTTGTTTATCCATATGACTGTAGGAGTCTTGTCACTAAAATTGACAAAGGGGGAGATTGTTAGAGCATTGCTCGTTTGAACCCACCAAGTGTTGATATGTCAAGTTTGGTTGTCATATTTTAGTGAAGCAAAACTCATTTAAGAGTCGCTTGATTTATACACTAGAGTCAACTTCGTACAAGTTAGCTTGAAAGTATTAGGATGAGACATTACAAGTATTGCGAAGACTTGAAGATGTTAACAAGAAGACGGAGCTACAACAACCACATAATCCTTCCACTCGAGGTTAGTGATATTTAACTTAAACTGTTTCATTCCCTAACGTATCTTTCAAGTCGTGCATATTGAAAACATAAAACTGCGAAGCATGAAAACTCTAGATAGACATAGTATTAAGGAATACAATATAAAGTTTCTTGCTTAACCATTAAAATTTGTATATAAGTCATCAACTTAATCGTATGAATGCTATTGTGATTATGTATGGGTATGAGGTGAGGATTTCATCCTAGGGAACAATGTTTACATGTGTTCTAAGGAAGTAAGTTCATGATACGTGTTGTGAACCGAAAGGGAAATCACTAGGCGTTATTGGGGTTGTTCTTCATTGCATATATTATGAATGACCAATATGTGTGATGTGTATAACCGTTCACAACTTGTGTGTGTTCTTGGTAAAACTATTCAAATAAGGCCTGACTTTTGTATTGGTATGACTTTTATTAGTAAAACCAATCTTTAGTAATCACCCGGGGTATGATCGGGTTGTGTATGTCTGAACTTATTACTGGGAAGAGCGGAACCGATCCTAGTAAGAGGTGCAGTGCATCACAAGTGGGGGGGGGGGGTCGATCCTTGTATGAGGTGCAACAAGGTTTATGGAAGAAAGGGGAACCGATCCTATGAACATGTACATAAAAATTTTGGAAAGGGGGAAACGATCCTATGACCATGTGCAGAAAAGTTTTGGAAAGGGGGAACCGATCCTATGGACATGTACAGTGCATACAAGTTAGATACCATATATATGTGGGGAACCGATTCTAGTACCTAGTCAGCCGTTTCTTCGTTAAGCTAGTGTAACTATGCACAGTACTCACATGGAAACCCATGAGATGTGATTGAGTGGAACTTGATCAATCACATAGTTCTTGAAAGTCAGATGAACCAATTCTAAACTTGTTTGGATGTGTGGTAAATCGGTTTCAAGTGAGCAAGCATGGTAAAGAATTTCAAGAGTAATATGTCGACACTCTATGAACACGGTGCATTAATGCTTATTCTATTTTGTTCAAATATATTCCGTAAAGGCTAAGAAGGAAGTAAATCCCAAGATCGAATTTAAATAAGTTAAGAATCTTTTTAATTAAGGATTTTCAATTATATATGAAAAATAAGAATTAGTAATGTGCATTTGCTAATTAGATTTTCCAAGGAGATTTCGATCACTATTTTTGGACAGTGCATTCACATGAATTATGAAAACTGAATCTGGTAGAGTAATGAAAATATCTTGAGAATATTTTCAGTTTTGGAAATTCCTTAGTGTCCAAACTTCCTTGTCTATAAATACTTTGAGTTTGCATTTCTAGCAAACTAATCCTGCGTCACCTAGACTTCCTCTTTTGTCTTTATTACTGGTGAGGCGCCTATCAGAGAGTAGAGTAATCTAGCTAGGTGAAATCTCTTACGGCCACTCAGTTTAAAGTCTTCTTTGGGATTGAGAAGCTCTAGTGCAACCCGTTGGTGGGAAACTAGATATTGCGGTTTATCTTTAGTTTTCTTATTGATTTGATTGACTAACGGAGGTTGAATCTTGATTGCACCTAGTTTGTTTATGCTTGAGAATCTTCTCTTCTGATATAAGATTCACTCAAACTAGTTCAAGGTTTCGACAGGGATATTTAGACTATTGTTAGATCTAAAGACGATCTTGTGATAATCTATTTTTAACAGACTCCGTTCTGTGTGTGATTGATCACAAGAGATTCAAGTGATTGTATGCAGGTGTTTATTGAAGATCTAAGAAGATTTGAAGACAAAGAATATATTGAAAATTTCCCACTTGGTGTTTTTATAATCTTTGGTGTGCACAATACTTGTTTGGGAAAATAGGATCTAATTAATAATCGGGTTATCCTTGAGGTAGATTGGATTGATTAATTGAGGAAGATCGGCATCAACACATATCACTTGGTTGAAGAGTGTTGTTGGCTTAATATTAGTGATTGCCTTTGGGTGATTTAACGTAAGATAGATCTTGGAACCTGGCAAATGAGTTTATGTTAAGATAAACAAGGGAACCTTTGCGCAACTCATATAACTTGGTTGAAGAGAGTTGATACCAAACAGATTTGTTGTTCCTTTACTGTTTGGAATACGAACCAAAGGAATTGGTCCAAGTACGTGACTTGTTTACAGGTTGGAGGCGTAGGAATACTGAGGGAACTAGGTGAACTATAGGTTTAGTTGCTTGGTCTCAACTATACGAAGTTGTCTTATTTTGTATAGCGGCTTAATTATGAGAGTATTCAATTCTGGACTAGGTCCCGGGGTTTTTCTGCATTTGCAGTTTCCTCGTTAACAAAATCTTGCTGTGTCATTTACTTTATATTTCTGCATTATAATTGTTTTATTATAATTAGAGTAAATTACACAAATGTTAATTCCTATTTACTTGATACGTGAATCCTATTGAGTTTGGTTAGGTCTGAACCTTTGTATCAAGTAAACACACTTTGTTGTTGTATTGTCTCGATCTAGTATCCATAGACGATCACACAAAGTGTGAACCGATTTGTTGTATTGTCTCGACTTAGTCTATAGACAATCACTTTCGGGGAAAGGACTTATAGGAAGGAAAAGTTATAGATTGAGGTATATTTGGGGTACCCTCGCCTTTTCAATTGCATATCTTTTGAATGTGTGATTAGTAAAACCGCTCATGACTTATTTGTGTTCTTGGTAAAACTATTCACAAAGGCCTGACTTTTGTATTGGTATGACTTTTATTTGTGAAACCGATCTTAAGTAATCATCTGAGATGGTATGATCGATTTTGTGTTATTGGTAAGACCGACTCTGGGTAAAGGGCAACCGATCCTAGTAAGAGGTGCAACCTATCACAAAGGGGAATCGATCCTTGTATGAGGTGCAACATGTTTTAACAGAAAGGGGAACTGATCCTGTGGACATGTGCAACACGTTTTTAGGCAAAGGGGAACCGATCCTATGGACATATGCAACACATTCAAGTTAGATACCATATATATGTGGGGAACCGATCCTAGTACCTAGTTAACCGAATTTTGGAAAGCTAGTGTGACTATGCACAATACTCACATGGAGGTAGATCTGAAACTTGTTTTGGTCGAACCGTTAACCCATGATTGGTGATTGAGTATTCTTGATCAATCACATAGTTCTTGAAAGTCGGATGAACCAATTCTAAACTTTTTTTTTTTTTTGCTCAATTTAAATTTTATTAATAACCAAAATTATGCAAAAGATATAAGATGGAGCTAACAAAAGAAAGCAAAAAATGAGCTAAAAACTAAAGATTAGGTCTATCAAATGTTTTTAACTGAACCTATAGTAAGTTTGATTCTCATTTCTATTTGGGATAGAAAAGTAGGTCTGGAATTATATATAACTTGTTGACCCTTTCCAATTATTGATCCTCTCTTAGCAAGAGTTTCAGCAGAGAAATTGGTCTCTCTATAACTGTGACAGAGTTCCAGAACTTCCACACTTTCACAAATTCTATTCCATATGTTTATAGCAAACCAAGGTATCCTTTGAGTTTTGAAAGCCTCAATTGTTGCCTTTGAATCTGATCTAAAAATCAGATGAGTATATCTTCTGTGAATAGCCCACTCACCTGCACATATGATAGCAAGAACCTCAGCATAATAGTTTGTGTCTATCCCCAATACTCCTTCAATTTCTACAATGCATTCACCCTCACTGCTTCTGGCAATGATTCCATATCCAGCTACACCGGGATTTCCTTGAGAAGCACCATCACAGCATAGTAGAATGTGTCCCATTTGAGGCAGTTTGAAGAAAATTTCCATGATGTTGGTTGTTCTAGTTTGTCTGCACTTCAATCCATTTTTTTTAACACTTGTAGATCATAAGATGTGTATTACATATGAGCTTTCATTCTAACTTCACATTCTGTAGTAAGCTTCATAATTCTATCTTGGATAAGTTTTATATTGATTTTCTCTTCTTCAAGCAGACATCTATTTCTTTGAGACCAATTTCGTTTATGGTTATAAAAGCATCTATCCTCCACAGGTCTTTAATTGCAGGGTGAAAAAGTGGGGGTCTAACAACCACACCCAATATTTCGATTAGCAATCTGTATGGACAACTCCGAGTTACTTTCTAGAGAATCAACTAGACTCAATCAATAGAAAATATCTCAAGGAGTTATTATCTCAATATCTCAATTTGATCTATACTCAAGCTAATAGAAATATGCGAGTCTTTATCAAAGATAAATAACTTGGATGGTACCAAAAACCAATTTCCAAGTGTCAATCAATTTAAATCAACCAAAGAGGTCAGATATTCTAATTGATTGAACAAGGCACAACCTGTATTATTTCAATTATATAACAAAATATAATGCGGAAAAGAAATAACACAGACACCAGAATTTTGTTAACGAGGAAACCGCAAATGCATAAAAACCCCAGGACCTAGTCCAGATAAAACATACATTGTATTAAGTTGCTACAGACACTAGCCAACTCCAAGCTAACTTCGGTCTGGACTGTAGTTGAACCCAATCAATCTTACACTGATCCAAGGTATAGTTATGCTCCTACGTATCTGATCCCAGCAGGATACTACGTACTTGATTCCCTTAGCTGATCTCACCCACAACCAAGAGTTGCTACGACCCAAAGTCGGAGACTTTAATAAACAAATCTGTATCACACATAAAAGTCTACAATAATAGATAAATTCATCTCCCACGAATAAACCTACAAGTTTTGTTCTGTTTTGGTAAATCAAGGTGAACATGAACCAATTGATAAAACTAGACTTATATTCTCGAAGAACAACTCAGTTTCATCAATCACCTCACAATAGTCTTAATCGACCCAGCGAAAAAAAGATATTGTGGAATCACAAACGATGAGACGAAGTGTTTGTGACTACTTTTATATCTTGCCTATCGGGGATAGAAATCTCAAGCCAATTATTACAATTGTACTCGTATGATAGAAACATCAAGATCAGATCACATAACTACGATAAAAGTAGTATCGGTCTGGCTTCACAATCCCAATGAAGTCTTTAAGTTGTTAACTTAGTTTTAGAAGAAGAAAACCAAAGGTTAAAGGAGAATCGAATCTATCTTAACACAACTAGTATCACACAAAATGTGTGGGGATTAGGTTTCCCAGTTGCTAGAGTTTTCCCTTATATAGTCTCTCAAATCAGGGTTTGCAATCTATGTTAACTTACTAACAAAGCATTCAATATTCACCGTTAGATGAAAACCTGATTAGATTCAAGCTAATATTTATCAACCGTTAGATCAAAAATATAGATTGTTACACACACATGTAATGCACGTTTCTAGCCTTGTGTAACCGTACCTAAACTTCTACATTAGTTGGTTCAACAATAGTTAACCAAATGGTTAGCCATATGATAACTTTCATATCGTCCATATTCTTCTTCACCATAACTAGTTCAAATGACTCAAATGAACTAGTTAGAGAGTTATTCAATTGCAAGGAAATCTCATGTACTACACAAGACACAATCGAAGCAAAAACGATTTGATTCACTCGAATTGATTCATGAACGATAAAGCCACGGTTTGCAATAGCATTCCTTAGTTTATTAAGATAAGTTCACAAGCATCTTTTTTAGACATAACCTACAAGTTCGCGGACTTAAGTTCCCGGACGGAGTTCACAAACTCCAGCAAAAATTCTCTGGTTCAAGAACTACGCCAGTTCGCACACTGGCTTCGCGGACTGAAGTTCACGTACTACTCCGGTTTTACTTTATCAACAAAGTTCGCAAACTTCAGTTCAAGCAATAAGGACTTATTAATATATGTGTTTCCACAATAATGCTTATATCCTCCAATGGTTATATTGTCTAAACTCTCATTTAAATCATTAAAACATTCTCAGTGGGCGTTATATAGTTGTTATTCACAAACTATTTTTCGTCAGAGCGATTTCCAAAAATGATTGAAACATAACATGACTTTCGTCAATAGGTAAAGATGAACTTGGCTAAAGCGAAAGCTTTACCAACACATATTTCGAGAAATAGATAAGCGAGATATACTCAGATCGAAATATCACATGTGTATAATCTTAGTCTATATAGTAAAACGACTTTTGTCTCAAGATAGGAGATAGAGTAGATAGACTTTTGAGTGATAGATAAGTTCAAGTCTCCACATACCTTTTAGTCGATGAAGATCCACTGGTTCCTTGAGTAGTCCTTCATCTTGTATGATGATCTCCATGGAGTTATTGAGCTCAACTACACTTTCTATCCTAGTCCGATACCTTAGCTATAGTAGACTAAAAATCAAGACTTTATAGTTTTGATCACTAACATTGACAAACATGCTTGAGATAGCAACACATGCGAGTTCGACCGAGCAATGCTCTAACAATCTCCCCCTTTGTCAATTTTAGTGGAAAAACTATTAATACATATGGAATACAAAAAATATATAAATAAACTTTATAGCTCCTATTCCACATGTATAATCTTCAACATTACTCGAAATCTTCGTCACTTCCAAGTAGTACAATGATCCAAAAGGTTGTAAGTTTAGCATCATCGTTGTTGAAAATCCATAGCTATAACAACGAGAAAACAAGAGTTCTCAATCATTGTTATACAATGTCATAATATCATTACACAACGTCAAAGTCCAATTGCATCACAACTTTAACAACAATACTATGGTGATACGTCACTCCCCCTTAGTCAATACTCCATCTTACATGGAAACCACTCCCCCTTACATAATGATCCGAAAGCCATATGTATTTGTAGTGTGAACTACATATTAATTCTCCCCCCTTTTGTCAATAAACTTGGCAAAGGTACAAGAACGGGATCCTAAAGAAATTTCCGTAAGAGACATTTCTTGACCAAAGGTAAATGTATATCATCTTGTTTAGATGCAATCATAAATCCGAAGCTAAATGCATTCATCAAGGAGTTCATAGAGATACAAGATAACCTCTACAATATTCCACAACCGCACTCCCCACAAAGATTTGGCAATTAAGCACAAGTTCAAAAGAACTCTCCCCCATAAAATGTCATTCCCAAGGGAACAACAAGAGCGACCTTAATTTAAAAAAAAAATAAGGATTTCTTTGAATTCAACAGTATCATGCAAGTATGAATTTGGAATCCAAAAAGAAATATTCAATCAAATTAACCGTAAGTGAACCATGATTAATTTGACTAAATATGCTCAACACAAGTAAACTTATGGAGACTTAAAAACTCGATTAGATTAATTACAAGAGACCCATAATTAAGCTATCCAGAATACACAATTAAACTAATCACAAAAGTAATCAATTTAATCGTTTATACTCAAATAAGAAAATCTATGGAGCGATGACTAAGTTAATCATAAAAACAACCAACCCAGTCGAAAATGCTCAAACATAAGACAAACTTACGGAGTCATAACTAAATAATCACACTAGATGATTAATTTAGTTCAATATACTCGACGTAAAGTATCTTAAGGAACACAACTAAGCTAATCACAAAAATAATCAACTTGGTTGTCTAGTGCTCGACAGAAGACACAATACGGAGTCTCACAGTAGTACACAAAATATGGATCAGGGAAGATCAATTACTGCAGAATACACAAGGATTCATTCTATGTTTCCATCACCATTTGCACAATGACACACAATAGACATAATCCTTGAATCACAAAAGATTTTAACCTATCTTACATCAATAATTGACAATATTGGCTTAACTTTTGTGTTTGTCAAAAGTCTATTCATTCTTTTATCAATACTTGCATATCAATTCATGAACGACTTTACTTTTGACAAAGTATGGGACAATCAAGTTTACGGACGTAAACATACATATCCCATAACAATATTGCAATATATAAAACCATAAAGATTAATACTGCAAAAGTCATCTTCCAAACAAATTTAGAATTTAAACCAATAAATCTAAAAACAAGAAGATGAAAACTTTAAACATAGCTATGTGTAATCACAATAAAGGCTATTCCAAACACTAGTTATTCTTCTAATCAAAACACAAAAAATAAAAGATTTACTAGGCAAACATAAAAAGACTAAGACTGAAAAACACTTCCATGTCACAGCGAACTAGGGTCAAATAGACAGTTCAGGATCTTCTTGAGTCTTGAGGTCTTGAAACTTGTGAACGATAACATCCGCTGCACTTTTGGAGAGAATATCCTTGTTATGAAGTTCTTTAATACTGTTTTTCATGAGAACAAGGTCATATTTAACCTTTTTCAACTCAGTTCTTACCACATCAAGACTCTTCATTGTACCAACAGGTTGCTGCTTTGCCTCGTCAAATTCCTTTAGGAAGTCTAGAACTACACCAGATAAAATCTCTTCAACCTCTTCTTTATCAGACAAGGAATCAGGAGATTGAGGAGGGGTACCTTCAACTTCAACAACCATTCTCTTTTCTTTATTGAATTCAAAATACACCACATCATCAATAAAACTTGAGTGTGAAGAAACATCCATTGATAATATGAATCCAAGAGTAAGTAGGTTAACTCAATAGGATAGGTATATAAATAAAATTCGAGAAACTTAGGGTTTACAAGATAGGTTTTAAACGAGAGCCTCAAAACCGTACGTGTACCCGAAGAAGGAAGGTTCACAAAGTTCTGCACGTATTTCACGCTTTTTCATTTCACAAGCAAGTTTAGTCAAAGAAAAACAAAAAAAAACAAAAAACAAAAAAACAAAAAAACAAAAAAAAACAAAAAAAAAAACAAAAAAAAAATACTCATGTAAGAGATTAGCCAGATAGTCAGAGTCACTTTGTCAAGAATATACCTATTCAATTCTCTCACAACTAGGATTTTGTATGTGAGATATCAACCTTGTGATTATTATACAAAAGTATGATCTTTTAGCTTATTAAATGAACGTAGATTTTTTTTCCCTTATGTTTTTGACATGTGCTCATTCCATAAAAGTGAGACACACTGCTTGATTAGCAAATTTGCCAGAAGGGCTAAGTCTATGACCTCTTGCAATTCGTTCTCGAGGATCAGAATAGTTAGGGATCCATTTTCTAGACTTAGATTAACCATAAACATTCTTATAAGTATAGGGAATGCTTTCTTTAGCAACACAAGAATCTGTGCCAGAATGCACTTGAAACCTGTGATGATTTCTAGAATAGAGATCATTCTTATAAGGTTTTTGGTTTCCTGTGGGCATGCGATTCACTCCATTAGTCGACTGACTATTTTTTCCATTGACAGTGAAGAAAATAAAATTATGAATCTTAGAAATTTGTTTCCTTCTTGCAAAACAATGGATAGCATAGTGATTCTTTTTCCCACAAAAAGGTACAGTTCGTGGAGGAGAAGAAATAAATGGCACCTGTCTTAGCTTCATATCCATATGAGAAGATTACAAGGTATGTAAACTTTTCTTGACACAATCTTCTTCTAGAGAATATTTCGTCTTGTACAGAACATCACGAGAGTCAGTTTGTACAGAGAATTTTCTCCTTAATACAGAGTTTTCCTTTTCCAAGGATTTACATTGTTCATGGGATAGTGTAAGAGATGCACTTAGTTTCTCTTTTTCAACACGAAGACTGTTGAGATCTGATGAATGGGTCTCGATCAAACGTTTTCCTCTAATTGAGTTTTCCTTAACAACCTCCTTAAGAGCACTAATCTTTTCATGTTGTAGAGTAGTTTCTTGTATAAGTTTCTTAATGTTCTTAGAGAATGACTCAACAATGTTATAGAGATCACGTTCTCGATCAAGAGACTTTTCAAATTCATCAATAAGCTGATCATGATCATTAAAATCAATAATTTCAGCTGTATGTTTTGAAATTCTGGTGAGCTCCTTTTCAGCTTTTGCCAGAGTGTCACATGCCTCATGTGAGGAAGAAATGTCATTATCAGATTGTACATTCTTTCTACCTCGGGATTCAGAAGAATCTACTAAGGAATAATTCTTTGAGGTGTTTCGAAGACACTTGACATAATCAAAAGCTTTAGGAGACATTTTCGTATGCGCAAAAGAGATCTTGTCCTCAGACTCGGATTGCCACAAACACAGACTTATAAGGTCTTGAACGTGTTTGCATGCTCTGTACTAATTGAAAAAGTGGGGGTCTAACAACCACACCCAATATTTCGATTAGGAATTTGTATAGACAACTCCGAGTTACTTTCAAGAGAACCAACTAGACTCAATCAATAGAAAATATCTCAAGGAGTTATTATATCAATCTCTCAATTTCATCTATACTCAAGCAAATAGAAATCTGGGAGTCTTTATCAAAGAGAGATAACTTGGATAGTACCAAAGACAAATTTCCAAGTGTCAATCAATTTAAATCAATAACCAAAGAGGTCGGATATTCTAATTGATTGAACAAAGCACAACCTGTATTATTTCAATTATATAACAAAATATAATGCGGAAAAAAATAACACAGATACAGGAATTTTGTTAACGAGGAAACTGCAAATGCAGAAAAACCCTGAGACCTAGTCCAGATTAAACATACATTGTATTAAGCCGCTACAGACACTAGCCTACTCCAAGCTAACTTCGGTCTGGATTATAGTTGAACCCCAAGCAATCTCACACTGATCCAAGGTACAGTTATGCTCCTACGTCTCTGATCCCAGCAGGATATTACGTACTTGATTCCCTTAGCTGATCTCACCCACAACCAAGAGTTGCTACGACCCAAAGTCGAAGACTTTAATAAACAGATCTGTACCACACAGAAAAGTTTACAATAATAGATAAATTCGTATCCCATGAAAAAAACCTATAAGTTTTGTTCCGTCTTTTGATAAATCAAGGTGAACATGAACTAATTGATAAAACCATACTTATATTCCCGAAGAACAGCTCAGTTTCATCAATCACCTCTCAATAGTCTTAATCGACCCAGCGAGAAAAAGATATTGTGGAGTCACAAATGATGAGACGAAGTGTTTGTGACTACTTTTATATCTTGACTATCGGAGATAGAAATCTCAAGCCAATTATTACAATTGTACTCGTACGATAGAAACGGCAATATCAGATCACACAACTACGATAAAAGTGGCATCGGTCTGGCTTTACAATCCCAATGAAGTCCTTAAGTTGTTAACCAGGTTTTAGAAGAAGAAAACCAAAGGTTAAAGGATAATTGAATCTAGCTTAGCACAACTAGTATCACAAAGAATGTGTGGGGATTAGGTTTCCCAGTTGCTAGATTTCTCCCTTATATAGTCTCTTAAATCAGGGTTTGCAATCAATGTTAGCTTACTAACAAAGCATCCAATATTCACCGTTAGATGAAAACCTGATTAGATTCAAGCTAATATTTATCAACCGTTAGATCGAAAACATAGCTTATTACACACACATGTAATGCATGTTTCTAGGCTTGTGTAACCGCACCCAAACTTGTACATTAGTTGGTTTAACAATAGTTAACCAAATGGTTAGCCATATGATAACTTTCATATCAACCATATTCTTCTTCACCATAACTAGTTCAAATGACTCAAATGAACTAGTTAGAGATGTTGTTCAATTGCAAGGAAATCTCACGTACAACACAAGACACAATCGAACTATAAAGCCACGGTTTGCAATAGCATTCCTTAGTTTATTAAGATAAGTTCATAAACATTATTTTTAGACATAACCTACTCAAGGTCGCGGACTTAAGTTCCCGGACGGAGTTCACAAACTCCAGTAGAAATTCTAGGGTTCGAGAACTACGCCAGTTCGCGGACTGAAGTTTACGTACTACTCCGATTTCACTTGATCAACAAAGTTTGCAAACTTCGGTTCAAGCAATAAGGACTTATACATATATGTGTTTCCACAACAATGCTTATATCCTCCAATGGTTATATTGTCTAAACTCTCATTTCAATCATTGAAACACTCTCAGAGGGTGTTATATAGTTGTTATTCACAAACTATTTTTCGTTAGAGCGATTTCCAAAAATAATTGAATCATAACATGACTTTCGATACTTGGTAAACATGAAATTGGCTAAAGCGAAAGCTTTACCAACATATATTTCGAGAAATAGATAACGAGATATACTCAGCTCGAAATATCACTTGTGTATAATCTTAGTCTATATAGTAAAACGACTTTTGTCTTATGATAGTTGATAGAGTAGATAGACTTTTGAGTGATATATAAGTTCAAGTCTCCACATACCTTTTAGTCGATGGAGATCCACTGGTTCCTTGAGTAGTACTTCGTCTTATATGATGATCTCCATGGAGTTCTTGAGCTCAAATACACTATCTATCCTAGTCCGAGACCTTAGATATAGTAGACTAGAAATCAAGACTTTATAGTTTTGATCACTAACATTGATAAACATGATTGAGATAACAACGCATGCGAGTTCAACGGAGCAATGATCTAACACAAGGATTTTGTGTTTTGTTCTTGACAACATCTCTTCAAAAAATTTTGGATTTAAGAAGCAGAATATTCCACCCAACCATTTCCACATGATTTCACTAAAGTCACAACACCATAAGATATGGTTGAGGTTTTCTGCAGATGTTTTGCAAAAAATACATCTTGAGGCTGTTTGTGGGAGAAAACTACTTCTGCCGGTTTGGGTAATTTTAGGTGTGTGTGGTTGAGAAGTGAGTTTAAACCTTCAACAAATGTGATGCACAATAAGCACTTTGATTCGAGAGGTAATCTATACAATTCTGGCCTAAACCGAAGACACGGCCGTTCCAGATTTGTTTCGGTCACAGGTGAAGGATGTGAGGTTGATCTTAGGGAGGGAAGCGAAGAAGGTGTTGAGAGTATGAAGGTGAAGGCTATTTGATGACTTGTTAACAGAAGGTCGAGCAGGCTAGCAAATTTTGCAGGCAGGCTCTGGGTGTTGAATACGATTAACACTTGGTTTTCTGTGTTGTTCGAACTTCTGTCTTTGGAAATAGGGAGGAGAACCCATTTATACAAGTCATTAAGCCTTCTTCACATCTCTCGTGGGAAGTGGAGGAAGTGAAGTGAGGGAAGAGTGGAGTTGTGTGTGAGTGTCACACGACCAGAACTGCCCACTTCTCTCATCTTGACTTAACCGCCCATGTCTTCCTAACACGTTCTTGTGATGGAGCGTTGCACGCTGCACACTGTAAACCGCCAGACCAATACCCCAGTTTGTATCCCCCAGTTGTGACATGATTAATGTCTCGAGTGTGTGGATCGCGGGACCCACAGAAAATAGTGCAGGGTGAACCATGAACTTGGTATAACATCGCATGCAGCCATCTTCAGGTAACCGTTTGGAGGCTGTATAGATAGGCCATGTCTTGGTCGGTTACCTTGTGAAGAAGAGTGACGGATGGTGGTCATAGTGATACCTTGTTTGCTGGTTGATTCGCACCCTAAGCTATTCGTCCAAGCTTGCAAAACTGGACGGACGAGATGACTCGTAGCCTTGCTTGCGACCGTTGGATGGGAGGCGCGCATGCTGCCTCTTTCGGCCCAAACGTTTGCATGCTTAGAGAGTTCCAATGGAGGAACCGATCAGCCCTGTATGGAGGCAGTACAATGGTGTTCATGCCCATGCCTGCTTGACTCGCAAAGATTTAATCTAAGCCACTCGACTCAGGCGGCAAAGACGAGTGGTCGAGATTAGAATTTATGGAGGGGCCGCGACATGTCACCTTTGGGCGCGTGTACCGAGGAGCTTGGTCACCGTCGGTCTTGGACGATCAGCTAGACGTGAAGCCGGGCCCACGGTGGTCATGCTAGCATGCTCGGTTCCTTCTAAGTCTCCATCTTGGCCTTCCGTCCAAGCCTGCGAAGATGGACGCTCGAGATGTTTCTGCGCCGCAAACCCTAATTAGGGCTTTTGACCGGCCACTTTGAGCGATCGGCTTTGGGTTGCGTGCACCTCCTTTTGGGAGACGGACCATGTATGCAGCATCTTGGGTCGACGGTGAGCATTTACATGCTTGCTATATGACCCTGGGCGCAATCTAAGCCATCCAACTATGCCGGCGAAGTCGGATGGTCGTGATCGTTTTGGATCTTCTCAACCTGCATAAGGCGTTAATCTAGCCTTGTTTGGGCAATCGTTTCCTGCACCACGGCTTGCCTATGAGGGAGTCGGTCATGTAGGTAGAAAGTGGGCCCGCCAATGGTGTTCCATCACTTCACTACTTGTTTTAGGGTATAATCTAAGACGTCCGACTATGCTGGCGAAGTTGGATGCTCACGATTAAAAGGAACCCTAGCCGTGCGTCATGCTCGCTTTGAGCGCACGTTTTGGAAGGACCAACCATAGTTGGTCTTGACCGTTCGGTCATCTGTGAAGGTGGGTCCGAGGTAATCATGGTAGCATGCTCAGGACCCCCTGAATCTATATCTACACCCTCCATCTATGCTTGCGAAGTTGGACGGGTGAGATATATTTTTGGGTTTGTTTTCAGCAAGTGAGACTAACATGGGTAGTCTTGCATGCGTTCAACGGGGCTAGTATAACCTACCGTCAGGTATCCTATGGGTGTTTGCACGTCGAACACAGGGCTTTAATTTAAAGCATTAATAGTAATGTTGTATACCTACAGAAAACCGGGATGGTTGCCACATGCTCCATCGGGATGGTTGCCACATGCTCCGTTCTGGGTAGGTATGTTTAATTCTCAGGGATGGTTGCACATGCTCCAATAAATTAATATGGCGAGAAGTATTCATCGCCTGAAGGCTTTATCCTTTGCAGGACGTCAGCTTACAAAAATTGGCTTTTTACAATTTTACCCTTTAAATAGAAATCCACCATCAACATTAAGTCCCCTGCCTAGCATGCAATGGTTATACTATTGTAGGGTAGGCATGAGATGGTGACAAATATACGTAAAAGAAATAAAGGTAACTAACCTTGGAAGGAAGCCGCTAGTGATTGTCCATGTGAACGCATCGCTGCAGGCATGAAACCTTTGGTGGGCCGGTTTCCCTTCTTGGTTTTTTGGGAGCAAAAGGGAATCCTTCTCTGATTAGAATTCTTCAAATTTTGCCTATAAAAGGGAGAACCCTTTTTGTTTTCTCTTCACGATTTCCTTTTTTTTTTTGTGTGAACGTTCAGCTCTCTGCTCGTGTTGCCGCCACTTAATTCGTTCTTTGGAGTCGCCGCCGGATTTGTTGCCGCCGGCGCCGTTAATCAGGTACGTGCAATTTTTTTTTTTTTTTTTGCAAACCCTAATTATTTAGTTAGAGTTTCTTTTGCATTTTGAGAGGATTGTAGGTGCAGAAAAACATACCATAATTAATTCCTTTATCGCCTGTTAGGGTTGCGTAGTAAAAGAAATCATAAACATGTCGTTTGTTCCCTTTATCCTTGCATGTCAAAACCCACGTTGTAGCTTGGTAGAACCGCTGTCTTGAACTTGTAGACATGATAACCAACTATAGAAAAATATGTTTACAATGCTGGCTTAGATTTAGGGACGCGCATGCAAACTTTAGTGCCCGCCTGCGTGATTTTGAGGTACTCTTGCGCGTGCGTTTACTGAAATTGCTGTAGAATCTTAATACAAACTCGGATTTCGACGTTACGCAAACGTAACTTCAAGCCCAGAAAATTTCCAAGCTTTAACAAAGAAGATTTTCGTATTTTGAGCGTGTTTAGGGGATAAAAATCGCGAAATAGTAAACTTCCAGGAGGTTTTCAGAATTTTTTCAGGTTGCGTGTCTTCTGATGTTTTGGCCACCCATTTTTGATCTTTCATCCGATTGTCGTGAAATTTTGATATGTTGTAGGTAACTTCAATATGAAGAGAATGGAACATAACATAACACTAGATTCCATACCCATTGCTCCCAGCTCTTAATCGAACACAGGGTAGTGTAAATTTCCCTCAACTGAGTTTGTTTGGAAGACGCTTGAACCATCCCAATCCCATGTAATCTCCGTATTAGGTGCCTAACAATGAAGTTGGGAATCACGAGAATATTTTATTGCTGAACGACTCCTTGGAAACATGCTAACACTTCCAATCTTATTGCAGTTGCTCAATGATGAACGCGGAGGATAATGTTGTGAAGGGAGGTGTCGACTCTTTCAGAGATGTGCCAAATATAAATGATGGAATGCTTACCAAGTCCTTTCCGATCGTCAGGAGGCACCCCAGACATAATATAATCCTTATTACCGGTTCAGAAAGTGAAGAGAGTATACCATCGTCTTTAGCAGGCGTGATGAGGCTTTGTATCCAGAAGAAAGAATATCCACCTTCCCCTATTGACTTCAGAATTTGCCAGAATCCACTTGACTCATACGAAGGATGGATGTGGCGCATATTGGGTAATGAAGAGATTAGAGGCAACTTAGCCAGGGCGCGGATTCTTGATGTTGTTAAGGCGTCTGCAATTCTTCATGTCAAGAAGGATATCCCAGGTTTGGTCTCTTTTGCTGCTCGATGGCGTCCTTCTACGAACACAGCTTTATGCACGTGGGGTGAAATGACTATCACTCTTGAGAGCGTGTCTGCATTAATGAGCCTTCCTGTCGCTGGCAGTCTTAATTGCAAGCTGTCTGAAAGCGAAGACACCATCTATCAGGCTATAATTCAGAAGGTGAATGAATACGATCAGTTGGAGAAGAAGCCGAAATGTTTCTACACTTGGTGGGTAGGTGAATGGTCTTCCATGCAAGGTAATGATGATCTTAGCACAGCTGCATTCTTGTCCTTGTGGTTGTCCAGAGATATCCTTGATGACGGCTCCGGCACGAAAACTATCAGAGTGAAAATCATCGTATTCGCCATTAAGCTGGGCAAAGGTATAACTCTCCCTTTGGCTTCGTTATTCTTAGGCTCATTGTACGGTCACCTGAATTCTTTAGTGGAGGAGATGTATATTTCCAACGGGTACATGAAGGTGGAAACATATGTGCACGTCGCCTTTCTTCAGGCATTTTTGTGGGAACACTTTAAGGATTACGCTCCCACTCCTACAACCTCAGTCCCCAGCTTGTATGGTGATTCAAGAATACTCCGTTGGCAGAATAGACGTCCAAAAGCTGGGGTGAGGCTTGTAGATTTGCTCGATAGTGTGAGTGCCATAGACTTTCGCCCTTGGGGGCCGGTTCATCCTTCTGCCATCGTCCATGTCATTGAGCTGCCGCCTGAGAGGAGAGATATGAGACCTGAAGAAGTCGTTTTCCTGCGGAGATGTATACCAGGGTATGTTCCTTATTTTTTTGATGACAAGCTAAGCATTATTCCATATAATATTGATAGAGCCGCTCGCCAAATGGGTTTTGATCAAGGTGTCCCATTTCGTCGTCCCGCAATGCCTTCTGAAGAACTTAAGTCATCATGCCTCGATGTTGATGTTTTATCGCCGGAGCTGAAACTTCCTTTTCCTTCCCCGGGGAGAAAGCCGGTAGCTACTTCTGGTTACAAAGATTTTTGGAGGGGGAAATTACTACTCTTTAAATCATTTGCTAGCGAAGCGGTAGCTGACCTTCGTGGTAAACCTCTTGATGACGTCTTGGCTGGTCATAGGCGATTGAAACCCCTTCCAGGGAAGCGAGGCAGGGTTAACGCCACCGACTGCGATCTTAAGTCCAATAAAAATAAGCAAGCATGTAGTCCAGTAATTCTCAACTCTTCCAATATGCAGGTATTCTGAATTCCTTACGCTTAATTTTCAGTTCCAACTTCCATGAGCAGCTTTTACTAATCCTTGTTGGTGATCAGGGGATTCCTGAATGAAATGCCTTTGCCGCACTGGCCCGAGTTTACAATGAGGAGCGTGGAGGTAACGGGAAGTCTGGAAATCTTCACGCTGAGAAGCCTGGCAATAATGACCTTCATGTAGAACAGTCTGGGAACACTCATCCTCATGCGGAGAAGTCTGGCAACATCGATCTTCATGTAGACGAGTCTGGTAACACTGATCCTATCATATGCAACGATGAAGATGGTGCAAGCTCGATTGAAGAGAATGCATTTCAGAATGGTAATTTTAATGAGCTTTTAGATGAGGCCGTGTCAGCAATCCAGACCAGCACTTCGAGGAGTTTGGAAGGGACATCTGCTGCGATGGTTCCTTCTAAAGAGATGTTGTCACCAGCAGTCGTTCCTGGTGGTATGTTCGACCTTCCCTTTGATGATCCACGTCCTGATCATGTGTTGGTTGGAGGGTTCAGCATGTCGGCCCAGTTTGAGGAGTTGTACACCACAATGTGGAAGAAATATGGCCACATTGCTACCACCACGAAGCTGAAGAGTCGTCTTGCTTTGGTAAATCGCGTTCAGGAGGCCTTACCCTCTATTCGGGATATGAGTGTCGCAATCGGTCGTGATGTTTCTGAAGACGTGATGGAAGACTGGAAGTGCCACTTGGATGTGTTTGCGCAGTATGACTTCAATGCTCCTTGGTTCTTCAAAGGGTTTCATGAGATTCAGAAGAAGCAAGGTACGGTGCTCTCCACTGAATGCGTCGTCCGTCAGAAACAAAAGGTTGGTAGGTTGGCCGAGGAGTTGAAATCTCAACAATCCGTTCTCCGAAAGATGGAAGCCGCTCTTTCTCAGAAGGATGAGGTGTTGCTGAAAGATTTTCCATGAAGTATTCATGCCGTCTACTTGTGTTTTCTCTTTAGATGCTTCTCGAGTGATTGTGAGGATTTCCTTTCACACAGTTTATTTTTATGTTTTGAATTGATAGGTGATTGAATCTTGGACTGGTTTATTTACGACATGCTTTTATGAATGTTTTACTTTCGGAAAAGATTATTCTAAAATAGGATCTGAATCTTATATTATGAGTGATCATACATGTCATGTGAAATTGAAAATGCAGTGTGAAAGGGAAAGGTGAGGGGTGGTGAGCATGTATGGTGCTTGTTCATTGAGTATCTTGTTCATATATGTAGGACGCCAAGTCCCTAGTAGGATATATAATTATCTTACAGTAACGTTTGATGTGACTTACTTGTCTTTCGAAATCCGTGTATGAGAATGAGAATTCCCGAATACCCTCTCCCCAAAGAGCGCATGCTAATTTTTTGAGGGGAAATATTGCTTCTCTGAATTTATCTTATCGTGGACAATGTGTTTCAATGCGTGGCACTCGCTGGTGGGGTGATGGAGAAATCGATGGTAATGACAATACCCCGGGTTGGCTGTCTCTTGATCGGTGGGTGGACGCCACGCCGGCGGCAGTTGTACCTCTCCATCGCGTACCCATATCTCCAACAACTCCACAATATTATTTACGGGAAACGGGAATCGTGGATCTTTTGAGTCTAAACTTTACTGTGTCGGCGTGTGTCGTGGCTCTTCCCTTGGGTTTCGGTGAGAAGCACGCTTTGGAGACGGAATTGAGGCATTGTCTCATGTCACTGCATCCGCGGCCCTCTTGGTCGGGAGATTCTGCTGAAACATGGGGGATATTGCGCTGGCTATGGCATTGTCGTTGAGTTGGTGATTTGAAGGCTGCAAGATCCTACGTTCATATGCTCTCTGATTGATTTCGCCTTCCTCCAGTGTTTCTTCCCATGGATGAAGAGTCAGCACGGGTTGGACATTATTCTGAGTTCTGGCAAGAGTCTTGAGGTATAAATCTTCTAACAAGGCTTCGTATGCAATTGGTTCTCCGTTTTCATCCGGAAAGCGTCGTAATTCTTCATGATGGTCGACCGTTGCTAGGTGAAAGGTTGTGTTCGTCTCTGAGTTCTCTGGGGACATGTGTTCCGCCAGTTCTTCTGAAAATCTGACCTCCAGAACTTATTACGTTATTAGTGATACTTCCCGGGTAGATGCTTGCAGAGCCCTCATGTAATTGAGCTGATATGTCATTCAAGAGACGGAAGGTGTCACTCTGCCTTCTGGAAATTCCTGCTTGATTCGATAGGACGTCTTCCAGCATCCTGGTCACATTTTCGATGACACTTGAATTATCCATGGCTTATGAAGGATTCAACAAACGGGAGTACATCTCGGGATGAACTTCTGGGATTTGGTGAAGAGTGAATTGATGATCAAATCAAATCTAAGATCTACCTCTCCAAAGTCAAATAAAAGCTGGTAGACTTTAAAGATTTGAGTTTTGCAACCGAGAGATTAACCTCCCACTGTGGTCGCCAATTATTTGTGGGAGAAAACTACTTCTGCTAGTTTGGGTAATTTTGGGTGTGTGTGGATGAGAAGTGAGTTTAAACCTTCAACAAATGTGCTGCACGATGAGAACTTTGATTCGAGAGGTAACCTATACAATTCTGGCCTAAACCGAAGACACGGCCGTTCCAGATTTGTTTCGGTCACAGGTGAAGGATGTGAGGTTGATCTTAGGGAGGGAAGCGAAGAAGGTGTTGAGAGAATGAAGGTGAAGGATATTTGATGACTTGTTAACAGAAGGTCGAGTAGGCTAGCAAATGTTGCAGGCAGGCTCTGGGTGTTGAATACGATTACCACTTGGTTTTCTATGTTGTTCGAACTTCTGTCTTTGGAAATAAGGAGGAGAACCCATTTATACAAGTCATTAAGCCTTCTTCACGTCTCTCGTGGGAAGTGGAGTGAGGGAAGAGTGGAGTTGTGTGTGAGTGTCACACGACCAGAACTGCCCACTTCTCTCATCTTGACTTAACCGCCCATGTCTTCCTAACACGTTCTTGTGATGGCGCGTTGCACGCTGCACGCTGTAAACCGCCATACCAATACCCTAGTTTGTATCCCCAAGTTGTGACGTGATTAATGTCTCGAGTGTGTGGATCGCGGGACCCATAGAAAATAGTGCAGGGTGAACCATGAACTTGGTATAACATCGCATGCATCCATCTTCAGGTAACCGTTTGGAGGCTGTATAGACAGGCCATGTCTTGGTCGGTTACCTTGTGAAGAAGAGTGACGGATGATGGTCATAGTGATACCTTATTTGCTGGTTGATTCGCACCCTAAGCCATTCGTCCAAGCTTGCAAAGCTGGACGGACGAGATGACTCGTAGCCTTGCTTGCGACCGTTGGATGGGAGGCGCGCATGCTTCCTCTTTCGGCCCAAACGTTTGCATGCTTAGAGAGTTCCAATGGAGGAACCGATCAGCCCTGTATGGAGGCAGTACAATGGTGTTCACGCCCATGCCTGCTTGACTTGCAAAGATTTAATCTAAGCCACTCGACTCATGCGGCAAAGACGAGTGGTCGAGATTATAATTTATGGAGGGGCCGCGAAATTTAACCTTTTGGCGCGCATACCGAGGAGCTTGGTCACCGCCGGTCTTGGCCGATCAGCTAGACAAGAAGACGGGCCCACGGTGGTCATGCTAGCATGCTCGGTTCCTTCTAAGTCTCCATCTCGGTCTTCCGTCCAAGCCTGCGAAGATGGACGCTCGAGATGTTTCTGCGCCGCAAACCCTAATTAGGGCTTTAGACCGGCCACTTTGAGCGATCGGCTTTGGGTTGCGTGCGCCTCCTTTGGGGAGACCGACCATGTATGCAACATCTTGGGTCGACGGTGAGCATGTACATGCTTTCTCTATGACCCTGGGCGCAATCTAAGCCATCCAACTATGCCGGCGAAGTCGGATGGTCGTGATCGTTTTGGATCTTCTCAACCTGCATAAGGCGTTAATCTAGCCTTGTTTGGGCAATCGTTTCTTGCACCACGGCTTGCCTATGAGGGAATCGGTCATGTAGGTAGAAAGTGGGCCCACCAATGGTGTGCCATCACTTCACTACTTGTTTTAGGGTATAATCTAAGCCGTCCGACTATGCTGGCGAAGTTAGACGCTAACGATTAAAAGGAACCCTAGCCGTGCGTCATGCTCGCTTTGAGCGCACGTTTTGGAAGGACCAACCATAGTTGGTCTTGACCGTTCGGTCATTGTGAAGGTGGGTCCGAGGTGATCATGGTAGCATGCTCAGGACCCCCTGAATCTATATCTACACCCTCCATCTATGCTTGCGAAGTTGGACGGGTGAGATATATTTTTGGGTTTGTTTTCAGCAAGTGAGACTAACATGGGTAGTATTGCATGCGTTCAATGGGGCTAGTATAACCTACCATCAGGTAGCCTATGGGTGTTTGCACGTCGAACACAAGGCTTTAATTTAAAGCATTAATAGTAATGTTGTATACCTACATAAAACCGGGATGGTTGCCACATGCTCCGTCGGGATGGTTGCCACATGCTCCGTTCTGGGTAGGTATGTTTAATTCTCAGGGATGGTTGCACATGCTCCAATGAATTAATATGGAGAGAAGTATTCATCGCCTGAAGGCTTTATCCTTTGCAGGACGTCAGCTTACAAAAATTGGATTTTTACAATTTTACCCTTTAAATAGAAATCCACCATCAACAGAGGCTAAATTGAAGTTTCTGGTTCTCACTTTCTCATCAGTAGGTGTAATCCCTCTAAATATTTTTCATAAATTACTTGAAATGCTAGGATGAATAGATTGAGACCATACCTGTTTTGTCCAAGGCAGTTTTGGAAATTTTCTTCTTATGCACTCTACAGCTGATGTAATAGTGAAATTTCCAGTGATAGTCCCACACCAATTTTTTTATTATCTTCGTTTGCACATACCACGGGGAGTTCATTCTGGTGAATCATTTCCAGCATTTTATTTGGTATCACCCATTCTCCATCTAGAAGCATATCAGACACTTTCATCTCAGGAAATCTGAGCATGAATGCTTTCATTGGAAATAATTCATTTAAAGTTCTTTCTTTCACCCATGTATCATTCCACACTGAAATTTTGGATTCATCACCAACAAGCCATCTTGAATGCTCTTGTATATCTTCTGTGACCCATTTTAAACCTGGTAAAATTGAGGAATTTTTGTAGTACTTGATCCGGTCTCCAGTTTTTGTCATAAATTTTGCTTGGAAGTATTTTGCCCATTCATTTGTTTCATTCTGCATTTTCCATAGGAGCTTCATAAGTAATGCTTTATTTATTATTTCTAATCTTCTCAAACCCAAGCCACCTTAATTCATTGGAGCACATACATAGTTCCATTTCAGAGTAATGCATTCCAGACCATAAAATTTTCTTATAATTCTTTCAACAACTTGAATAACTCTTTTAGGCCATTTATAAACTGACATATTGTATATAGGTATACTGCAGAGCACATGTTTTACTAGAATTGACCTTTCTTGAAAGGAAAGCAGCTTACCCATCCAGCCAGCAAGGTTTGCTTGAATTTGATCCACCCCCCCCCCCCCCTTACATGAGATGATTTGATGTTTCAAGTTTTTTATACACAACACCCAAATATTTATCTGGAAATGATGATAAAGGCATGTTGCATTCATTTGCTAGTTGAGCTTTTCTATGATCACTAGTCCCTCCAATGAAACATTTTCTTTTCTCAAAATTAATCCTTTGACCAGATGACATTTAGTAATCTTTGAGAAAGTTAAGCAATTTTCTAATATTTCTCTTGTCTCCATTGCAGAATAAGAAAATATCTTCTGCAAATAGGATATGAGAGGGATGCACTCCATTTCTTGACACCATTGGATGTAAAATTCCATCTTGAATTATTCTTGATATAGTTCTGCTCAACAAATCTTCAGCAATAACAAAAAGTAGATGAGATAGTGGATCTCCTTGTCTCAGTCCTCTAACTACTCTGAAATATCCAACATGGCCACCATTAAGAAGGACTGAAATTCTAGCAGATTGCAACAAAGTATGTACCCATTTAATCCCTTTTCTGAAAAACCAAAACTTCTCATGACTTGTAGAATAAAATCCCAGCTTAAAGAGTCATATGATTGAGTTATGTCTAGTTTGAGAACCAAATTTCCACCTCTTCTTTTAACATCAAGTTCATTTACCAATTTAGAAGAAAGGAGTATCTGTTCTTAGATATTTCTGCCTTTTATGAATGCACCTTGCTGAAGAGAGATAACTTTCTTTATCACACTTCCAAATCTTGGTGTTATGATTTTTGTTATCACTTTGAAGCTAAAATTCATTAACCCAATTGGTCTGAATTGTTGAGCTCTTTTAGCATTTTTTACTTTAGGAAAAAGAAGAAGGAAGTTTGCATTGAAACCTTGAGGAATAAATCCACCCCTCCAAACCTGGAGCATTATCAGGGTCAAGATCATAATCTACTTTTTCTATTTCCTCATAAGTTGGGACATCATCCAAAAATTGGTTCTCTTCATCAGTAATTACTTTGGGAACATCTTGAGAAATCTCAGGAGAAAAAAGTTACTTCTTGAAATTTGAACTTGTCTTCAAAATGAGCTATTAAAGTTTCAGCTATAAGATTTTGATTGATATGACGTTACCATCTTTATTTTCCAGCTCCACTATTTCATTTTTGGTTTGTCTTATATTTAGATTCACATGTAAAAATCTGGAGTTAGAAGCTCCTTATTTTATCCATTTCACTCTGGACTTTTGTTGCAGGATCTCTTTTTGTTTATGTGTAAGAACTTCAAGCTCTCCTCTTGCAATCACTAAGTTATTCATCGGTTATAAGTCCATTGGATTTTTATCTGAAATTAATGAAGCTTGTAAAAATCTTTCCTCTGCTTCTTTGAGTTGCTTATTGATATCACCAAATACACTCCAATTCCATTTTTGTATTTTTTGTTTCAGTATCTTTAGTTTCTTCATGAAGACAAATATGGGATTGCCTGAAATTTTTATCTTCCAGATTTCTTGGATTTGATGATGGAAGTTAGGATGACTCATCCATACTTTCAATGCTCTGAAAGGAATATTTTTTGGTTTTGGGAGATCAGCATTTGCACCATATAGAACTCCATGATCTGATATTCCCCTTGTACCAACTTTGTACCCCCAACTAGGGAACAACTCCAACCATTTATCATTAAAAACTGCCCTATCCAAATTACACACAATTCTTTTTCTTCCTTCTCTATTGTTACACCATGAGAATTCCAGACCAATATTTGGAGCTTGAATAAGACCACAAGAATTTAGACAATTTTTGAATTCCATCATTGATATTTTTAAAGGTTCTAATCCACCCCTTTTTTTATCCACACTTAGTACTGTGCCTAGTTAGCAATTCGGGGTACGGAGAACGTTCGGGACGGTAAACATACGAGTATTATACGGTTTTGTAAAATCTGGGTTCGATCAAAAATTCGGTCAACGATGTATGAGTCGGCAGTAATTCGGAACAAAATACGTACGTGTATAATTCGTTATACTGATGTGAATTCGGCAGTAAAAAATCGGCATGTATTAAATACCAAAATCAATTTTATATATCAAACATACTCACAAAATTGTGTACATATATAAGTAAGTATATGACAAGTAAAGATCTGGAATGGTTTCACGTAATGCTATGAAGCTTACACTTGGCATTAAAAAAAAGGTGTAAACTTACACTCAAGTTGTGTATGACTCATGATAGTAAAGAGGATATCCTCTACTTAGTCCACGTGCTGCTATCTTAGACGCATGATCTCAACTTAACCTAAAGATAAGGACTTATCTATAGGGTTACAATTTACAAAATTCATCCAGACATCGCAACCCTCTAGTTGTACGCTTCATTGACGAAGGAAGAAGATGAAGGCGGTACTGTGATAATCTGTAAATGAATGTTCAAAGCTTAATTTCAATTAGAAGTATTTACTCCTCTCATCATAAAATATCTGTATTAGTTCATTTTCCTTGGTCCGTTTATCTCACTGCTAGTATGTTTCTATAAAGAAGAAGATTGAGATAAAAAGCGAGGGAGTTGCGGCTTAATAGAAGCATAGTATATAGAACAAATCTATTCAGTGTTTTTAGGGTTTAATTCATACGAGATATTTTCTTGCCGTCTTATTATAGCGAATTATGATTCGGTACGTGAAATCCGCGAATAAACCGGAAACTTCATAAAATACACGTATCTAGGTCGGACTTTCAGTTGGACGGCCGAATAATGCGTTCCCGACTGATACCGAATAATTCGCAAATTATACGCGAATCATTCGGCGAATTTCTAACTAGGGTATTGTGTTGAAATCACCAATCACTAAACAATGCCTATTTAGATTATTAATGTCCACTATATCCTCCCATAGCTCTATTCTATTAACTGTGAGTGTAACAGCATGAACTCCAGTAACAAGAACTTCTCCCACTTCCACTATTATCTCTTGTTTGGTGTTTGAAATTACTGAAGGAGCATTTATTGATTCACTCCACAAAATCCAGATATTACCTTTGTTTCTATCATTAGAATTATCAATAAGTCTAAAATGCATACCAGGTAGCCTTAATTTTTTTATAAACTCAGTGGTAGCCCATACTTTTGGTTCAGCTAAAATAACTAAAGAGTGACAATTTCTTTTACTATTTTTCTTAACTTATCTTTGGCTTTTGCTCTTCTCAAGCCTTTTATATTTCAGTATAGGACTTTCATTTGGAAATATAAGAATGAGAAGAAGAGGTACTTCTCTTACCTTGTCCATTTTTGCTCACATTTGTATTCTGATTTGCAGCATGATTTCTTGTTGTTACATTTGCCTTTTTACTAGCTTTAGGCCTGACCTGAATAAAATCCTCACTATTCATTGAGCTTGAAGCAGTTGAAGTAGCCATAGAGTGAAGTGAAGTTGAGTCAGTATGCTTCTCTTGGATGAAATCTTCACTTTCCTTTGAAATAGTTGAGGAATCACCAACATGAAATGAATCTGAGATAGTTTGTTTCACTTGAATAACAGCATCCCCTACTTTTGAATTTGCAGCAGTTGGTATTTGAGTAGTTGAATTAGGATTTTTCGTTGGTGAACTAATAGAAGGCTGAATATGTACCACATTATTTATAGATGGAGCACTAGAAACCATAGTAATGATTTTATCAACATGAAGTGATGGAAATTCTTCATGTGAGTTAAGAGAACCTCTGAACTCCTTAGTTTTATCTTGTAGAATATGAAATCTCCCAGAAGAAGTTTTACCTTGGATTGGAGGAATAATAGCATCAATCAGTTTATTATCACTCAATATATGATCTTATATATGTTCTATTATGTGCCCATTCTCTTTCTCAGCTAGAGAGAAACATATGTCAAAACCTCTGGTTGGATGAAATTGTTTTTTTCTCCATTGCTGCTTTGGATTTTTTACCACAGCCTCTTGTAAGCTTTCAGCATTATGATATTCAGTTCTTTTAGCTCTGCATTCAACTATCAAAAGACCCACAATTGAGCAATGGTTACAAAATTTTGGCTTCTTTAGTATTTGCACAGGTTGTTAAAATTTTCCACACTTGTATTCAACTAACACTTTGCTGGTAATAAATTTAGCAAAATCAACTTCTACTAAAACACCAGCATAATAGCCAATTTCTCTCTTTAGAGTGACTTCATCTACTTTGATGGCTTTTCCCAGTTTATTACCCATCTGGAGAAGAATGCTTTCCTTCCAGTATTCTATACTTAAACCAGGAAAGGAAATCCATACAAATGCTGAAGAGGTTTTCTGTGTCTCGGGATTGAAGTTAGGTTCCCAAGCTCTGAGTTTCAAAGTTTGTGATTCAACCATCCATAAACCCTTCCAAATTATGCTTTTATCAGCTTCATTATCTAGTTTGATGATGAAGAAACCTTTTCCCAGAGGAATGAATTGTAGCGAACCCTTAATAGCCCATTGCTATATTAAAGAAGTAGCAGCCACACTCATCTTCAATTTGAAAAAATCGAGCCTATCAATCAAACTAAATGTCCATTCATTTAAACTTTCCTCAATAATCTCATCCGGAATAAACATAGAAGGAGGATCCTCAGATTCATTGAAGAAGAACTAAATTTAGAGCTCAAATTTTCTGTATTGGATCGAAAACCAGATCCACTTGATATTGGATTTTCAGACATAATAAGTAATAGAATCAACAAAAAAACTAACACCAATCATCAGATTTAATTGAAAATACCTGAATTAAGAAGAATCTCCGATCGATTACCAAGAAATCCATGAATTTAATGAAAGATTCAGAGCCAATTTTCGTTGCCGAGTCGTCGCCGATTCGCAGAGCTAAAATTCTTCTTAACCAAGATAATTCTAAACTTGTTTGGAAGTGTGGAAAATCGGTTTCAAGATTGTAAGTATGAAAGAGGACTTAAAAAGTAAGGATGTCCACATACTTTGAACAAGTGAAGTAACGCTTATCTTTAATTGTTCAAAGTTATTCTTTAATAGCTAAAGGAAGAAAATCCCAGGATCGAAACATAAATAAGTTAAGAATATTTTATTTAAGGTTTTTAATTTTATTTTAGGAAAATGAGAATTAGTAATGTGCATTTACTAGTTGGAGATTTTCCAAAGATATTTTCGGTCAATATTTTGGACATAGCATTTCCAGGAATTATAGAAACCGAATTTGGAATATATTGCATATCTTGAGAATATTTTCGGTTTTGGAAATTCCTTGGTGTCCAAAATTCCTTGTCCATAAATACTTAAAGTTTGCATTTCGGGCAAACTAATCCTTCGTGACAGCAAACTTCCTCAGTTGTGTTGTTACTGGTGAAGCCGCCTATTCGGAGAGGAGAGGAACCAAATTAGGCGAAATCTCTTACGGCCGCGCAGTTAAAAGTCTTCTTTGGGATTGATAAGCTTTATTAGTACCGTTGGTGGGAAACTAGATAATTGTGGTTTATCTTGTGTTTTCGATTGATTTGATTGACTAACGGTGGTTGAACTTTGATTGTACCTAGTTTGTTTATGCTTGAGAATCTTCTCTTTTGATATAAGATTCACTCAAACTAGATCTAAGTTTCGACATGGATCTTTAGATTATTTGTAGATCTAAAGACGTCTTATGATAATCCATTGTTAACAGACTCTGTTCTGTGCGTGATTGATCACAAGAGATTCAAGATGTTGTGTGCAGGCATTTATAGAAGATCCAAGAAGATTTGAAGACAAAGAAGATATTTAAGATTTCTGATTTGGGGTTCATAATCTTTGCTGTGCACAATACTTGTTTCGGTAAAAAGAGGATCCAACTATAATCGGTTTATCCTTATGGTAGATTAAATTTATTAGTTATGTAGATCGGCATCAATACAATTCTTGGTGATTAAAAGTATTGATTGCAAAATCTTAACAATTACTTTGGTAGTTGATAATAAGATAGATCTAAGAACCCGACGAAGGAGTTTATTGAGATAAACAGAAGAGCCTTTGTCGAACTCATATCACTTGGTTGAAAATAGTTGTTACCAAGCAGATTTGTTATTCCTTTACTATTTAGAATAGGAACCAAAGGAATTGTTCCAAGTACGTGACTTATTACAGGTCGGAGGCATGGGAATACAAATGGAACTAGGTGAACTATAGGTTTAGTTGCTTGGTCTCAACTATACGAAGTTGGTTTGATTTTTTATAGCAGCTTAATCCTGAGAGTATTCAATTCTGGACAAGGTCTCGGGATTTTTCTGCATTTGCGGTTTCCTCGTTAACAAAATCTTGTTGTGTCATTTACTTTTATTTTTCGCTATTATAATTGTTGTTACTATAATTTAAAGTAAATTACACAAATATTAATTCCTATTTACTTAATAGTAATCCTATTGTGTTTGGTTACGTTCAAACTTCTTATCAAGTAAACATACTTCGTTTTTGTATTGTCTCGATCTCGTATCCATATACGATCACACTAAGTGTGAACCGATTAGTTGTATTATCTCAACTCAGTCCATAGACAATCACTTTCGGAGAAAGGACTTATATGTGGGAAAGTTTTAGCTTGAGGTATATTTGGGTACCCTCGCCTTTTCAATTGGTATCAGAGCAGGCAAACACGAAAAGATCTAACAATCTTTGTTTGGTGAGATCCAACCTATAAGAAATTGAATCCATGTCTGATTCAGTTAACGTTATGCAAGAGTATGACTACTCAAAGGTTGAAGATGTTACTACTTCGTTGACTCATGATCCAAGAGTTGCGAAAACATCTGTGTCCATCTCTGATGGAAAAGAAGATGCTGATAAAGAGTTAGTAAAATTCATAAAGCCTATAAAATCTCCGTATTTTAAAGTGGTGTTCTTAAAGACAGGGACAAATCTTCTTAAACAGGAGATCATAGATAAAGACTTTCAACTAAAGATTCTATCCATAAAGAATATGAATCTTATTGTCAAATTAGAAGTTCTTGGTAAAAACTCTTTCTCAAAAAAAAAAAAAACACGTCCTATAACTCCGACTAATGATATTGTTGTGATTTCTTCTGATGTTGAGGAAACTAAAAGTCCTTGCTCGGCTTTTATAGATTGTGATAAAACCGGTTTAGTCATATCTGAAACAGATCAAGATGATGGTAGTTTGCTTAACTACATCAAGTCAGAAGAGGATAAGAAACCATCTTTTATATCTACTGATAATCAAACGAAATCTTTTCTGAAGGAAACTTTGAACCGATTCCGTGAAAGTGATCTTAAGGAATATAATTTTCAGTCACTTGACAGGAAAATTATACTTCTTCAACATACGGTGGTAAAAATATTGAAGGAAGTTTCTTGTCTTAAAAAACTGAAAGACCATTCCTCAGTATAAAGACATATCATACCACTACCCAATAATATCAACTCAAAAGAGTTAGAGGAAATAGTTTATAATCGCTTATGGAAAAAGGTTCCTCCTTATCCATATCGAAACAATCATTGTTTTGATGAAAAACGACTCCAGAAGAAAGGGAAAGAGAGAATCTTTGCCAAAAGAAACAATCATGAATCTCCGATAATTGTTTCAGATAATCACACTGATGTGGATCATAAGGAAATCCTTAGAATGAGAAAATCATATAAAAATATCATTGGAAGAATTAAGAGAGATTTATCTATCTCTGAGAATTCTCACGTCAGTACAGTTTCTCCACATGATCATATCTCTAGAGTTAGAAAAAATCATCGTCTTGGGAGAAAATATTTTGGGCAGAAATTTCCTAAGAGGAACATGAACTATGTTTCTGATATTTACTGTAAGCTAGAAAAAGCTTACTCCGATGTAACTTAGTTGTATCAAAATTGTGCACTCTCATATTTTTTCGTGCTCTTATTCATGGATGGGAAAGGAACAATAAAATTGGATCACATTTGTTTGTGTAGTTGTTTATCAGAAAAGTTGTGACACTTTATGGATAACTGCGAATCCATGGTTGTCTGAAAAAATTGTTCATGTTTATCATGATCTTCCAAAATAGGTTTTATTTAGAATTTTCGAATCTTAATAAACCTTCCAGCTTGAGAATTTCGGACAAAGAAAACGAAATATATTCTTTAATATTTTCGGATTCCCCTGATATGCTTCGGTCCGAGAGTTGTCTTTTCTTAAAGGAAAACTAATTCTTGCTTGTATTATTGAAACCCTGATCAATCCTTATTTATATAACCAATCATGCCTCTAATAACTCGCAGTATCACAAAGGATAATTAAGGAGGAAGCTCAATAGTTTAGTGATTGTCAAGGAATCAATACAGAGAGGAAGAAGAAAAATCATATCAAAGATCATGTCTAATTATGATTCTGATAGTTCAGTTAGATCACAAGATGAGTCATGTATGTTGGCTTACAACAAATAAGATCCAACCAAAACCAATTGGATTCGTTCTGATAGTATGACTCAATATATCCAAGGTTTTGAAGAACTGGAAACCAATCTTGTCATGATTGTTCGACATCAAGATTGGGTAAAAGAAAATATTGAAGGAACAAGAGGAGTTCTTGCTGAACTCAAGGTTCTAATTGAAGAGCTTGAGAAAAAGGAAGTGGTTGCAGACAAGTCTCTTGAGACATGCTTTAAAAGTTTGAACACTGAAGTTCGAAATAAGGACCGTGTGAAGTTTTTTCAAGATCGGAACTAGGGGATCTTTTTGATCTTGAAGAATATTCACCTGATATGGCAAGAGGTTTTTATGCCAATATGCACAATATTGATCACAAAAAATTCAGTTTTGTGACTCTTGTTGGCCGAGGAATATATTACATTGATCGTTCAACAATCTCAAAGGCTATTAAGTACAATGTGGAATGTAATCACTTGATTACTGGAGTTGAAATTGAACACGATAACATTTCAACATGCATCATTGGAAAGAAGTCTACTTGGGAAATTGATAGATTACCAACAAAGGATATACCCTTTCATCTGAGGGTTTTTGGTAAACTTGCACTAGAAACTATATTTTCAAGTACAAGAGATAAGTCAGCTTGGGACAAGACATTTGTTAAATTTTTCTATTTCCTGTTAAAAGAATATTCCCAGATAGATCTCTGTGGGATAATTGTCAGTCAAATGATAAAGATATCAGATTCTATTTTGTCTTTTGGAATCAAGAGGAATCTTGGGTTTCCGTGTATAATCACCAGAATTTGTGAAAATACTTGGGAAGATAACTTTACTGATATGAAAAACATTAGTACTATAACTGATAAGATTATGAGCCAAATGATAGGAGGACAAGTCTCCAAGGATGTGGTTGAAATATTTCCATCTAAGTTTTTCAAGATTACCCTCGGTATTTATCTTGAAAAGATTGGTAAACAACTTGACCGTTTTCAAAAACAGATGGCATTTGCTGCCAGAAAGAATCCAGAAACTCATAAAGGAATTCTAAGCATTGAATCCGAGTTCTGGAATATTGAATCAAAAATTGAAGAAAAACGTTAAAAATCTCTCAATGGGCAAACAAATGAAGTTTGATTTTTTATTTTCTTCGAAGAATAAGAGTAGATATTAGTTGTTGATTTATTTCAATTTTTGATTAAGTGACTATTATGAATAAAACTATCTTATTTTAATGAATAAATTATTTGATTTATAATTTTTCTTGTGATAGTTTTTGATTTACATAGCATGTGCTTGAATGCTATGGATGTTTATGGGATGTTTGATTTCGGTTTTATTACCTTTACATTCGATCTCATAATATGTTGTGAACCCTTATGGTTTGGGTGACTCTTTGATTTAGCAGTATTAAGTTCTATCCCATGTTGGTAGGATTTATCAAAGGATCATGAGGGGTTCATGTAGAAAAAATATGTGAAAAAGTCACAATATGTTGATTCGGTTTTGGTTTAGCATAAAAGCATATGTGTTTCGAAGGTTTTCAACTTTTGCTTGCAATTGTTAAAACCGATTTTAAACCTTTCTCTGGTAAAGGTTGGTTGTTGTTATTCTTTTGTTTTTGCATAAGGATGACAACATAATGGTATTTTGATATCAATTCTCCCTGGAAGAAGAAGTTATGAAAAAGTGGGGGTCTAACAACCACACCCAATATTTCGATTAGCAATCTGTATGGACAACTCCGATTTACTTTCTAGAGAATCAACTAGACTCAATCAATAGAAAATATCTCAAGGAGTTATTAACTCAATCTCTCAATTTGATATTTACTCAAGCAAATACAATATGCGAGTCTTTATCAAAGAGAGATAACTTGGATGGTACCAAAGACCAATATACAAGTGTCAATCAATTTAAATCAACAACCAAGAAGGTCGGATATTCTAATTGATTGAACAATGCACAACCTGTATTATTTCAATTACATAACAAAATATAATGCGGAAACGAAATAACACAGACACCGGAATTTTATTAACGAGGAAACCGCAAATGCAGAAAAAACCCCGGACCTAGCCCAGATTAAACATACATTGTATTAAGCCAATACAGACACTAGCCTACTCCAAGCTAACTTCGATATGGACTGTAGTTGAACCCCAACCAATTTCACACTGATACAAGGTACAGTTATGCTCATATGCCTGTGATCCCAGCAGGATACTGCGCACTTGATTCCCTTAGCTGATCTCACCCACAACTAAGAGTTGCAACGACCCAAAGTCGAAGACTTTAATCAACAAATCTGTATCACACAGAAAAGTCTACAAGGATAGATAAATTCATCTCCCACGAATAAACCTATGAGTTTTGTTTCCTCTTTTGATAAATCAAGGTGAACATGAGCCAATTGATAAAACCATACTTATATTCCCGAAGAACAGCTCAGCTTTATCAATCACCTCACAATAAACTTAATCGACGCAGCGAAGAATATTATTGAGGAATCACAAACGATGAGACAAAGTGTTTGTGACTACTTTTATATATTGCCTATCGGAGATAGAAATTTCAAGCCAATTATTACAATTATACTCGTACGATAGAAGTAGTATCCGTCTGGCTTCATAATCCCAACGAAGTCTTTAAGTCGTTAACTTGGTTTTAGAAGAAGAAAACCAAAGGTTAAAGGAGAATCGACTCTAGCTTAGCAAACTAGTATCACACAGAATGTGTGGGGATTAGGTTTCCCAGTTGCTAGAGTTCTCACTTATATAGTCTCTCAAATCATGGTTTGCAATCAATGTTAGCTTAGTAACAAAGCATTCAATATTCACTGTTAGATGAAAACCTGATTAGATTCAAGCTAATATTTATCAACAGTTAGATCGAAAAACATAGCTTGTTACACACACATGAAATACATGTTTGTAGGCTTGTGAAAGCCGTACCCAAACTTGTACATTAGTTGGTTCAACAATAGTTAACCAAATGGTTACCATATGATAACTTTCATATCAACCATATTCTTCTTCACCATAACTAGTCCAAATGACTCAAATGAACTAGTTAGAGAGTTGTTCAATTGCTTAGATCTTTATGTACTACACAAGACACAATTGAAGCAAAAATGATGTGATTCACTCGAATCGATTCATAAACTATAAATCCACGGTTTGAAATAGAATTCCTTAGTTTATTAAGATAAGTTCACAAACATCATTTTTAGACATAACCTACTCAATTTCGCGGAGTTAAGTTCCCGGACGGAGTTCACAAACTCCAGCAGAAACTCTCGGGTTCGAGAACTTACGCCAGTTCGCGGACTGAGTATGTATGCTGAGTTCGCGGCCTGAGCTCACGCACTACTCCGGCATCACTTGATCAACAAAGTTCGCAAACTTAGGTTCAAGCAATAAGGACTTATACATATATGTGTTGCCACAACAATGCTTATATCCTCCAATGATTATAATGTCTAAACTCTCATTTCAATCATTGAAACATTCTAAGAGGGCGTTATATAGTTGTTATTCACAAACTGTTTTTCGTCAGAGCGATTTCCAAAATTATTGAAACATAACATAACTTATGTCACTAGGTAAAGATGAACTTGGCTAAAGCAAAAGCTTTACCAACACATATTTCGATAAATAGATAAGCGAGATATACTCAGCTCGAAATATCACATGTGTATAATCTTAGTCTATATAGTAATACGACTTTTGTCTCAAGATAGGAGATATAGTAGATAAACTTTTGAGTGATAGATAAGTTCAAGTCTCCACATACCTTTTAATCGATAAAGATCCACTGGTTCCTTGAGTAGTCATTCACCTTGTATGATGATTTCCACGGAGTTCTTGAGCTCAACTACACTTTCTATCCTAGTCCGAGACCTTATTTATAGTAGACTAGAAATCAAGACTTTATAGTTTTGATCACTAACATTGACAAACATTCTTGAGATAGCAACACATGCGATTTCAACCGAGCAGTGCTCTAACAATCTCCCCATTTGTCAATTTTAGTGGCAAAACTATTAATACCTATGGAACACACACAATATATAAATAAACTTTGTAGCTCCTATTCCACATGTCTAATCTTCAACATTACTCGAAATCTTCGTCACTTCCAAGTATTCCAATGATCCCAAAGGTTGTAAGTTTAGCATCATCGTTGTTGAAAATCGATAGCTATAACAACGAGAAAACAAGAGTTCACAATCATTGTTATACAGTGTCATAATATCATTACACAGCGTCAAAGTCCAATTGCATCACAACTTTAACAATAATACTATGGTGATACTTCACTCCCCCTTAGTCAATATTCCATCTCACATGGAAACCACTCACCCTTGCATAATGATCCGAAACCATATGTATTTGAAGTGTGAACTACATATTAATTCTCCCCATTTTTGTCAATAAAATTGGCAAAGGTACAAGAACGGGATCCTAATGAAATTTCCGTAAGAGACATTTCATGACCAAAGGTAAATGTATATCATCTTGTTTAGATGCAATCATAAAGCCGAAGATAAATGCATTCATCAAGGAGTCTATAAAGATACAAGATAACCCCTATAATATTCCACAGCCGCACTCCCCACAAAGATTTGGAAATTAAGCACAAGTTCAAAAAGAACTCCCCCCCCATAAAATGTCATTCCCAAGGGAACAACAAGAGCGACCTTAATTTCAAAAGAAAATAAGGATTTCTTTGAACTCAACAAATCACATATAAGTATGAATTTGGAATTCTAAAAGAAATATTTAATCAAGTTAACCAAAGCGAACCAAGATTAATTTGACTAAATATGCTCAACACAAGTAAACTTATGGAGACTTAAGAAATCAATTAGATTAATCACAAGAAAACTCGTAAATAATCTAATTGTCATACTCAACCAAACTAATTACCAAAGTAATCAATTTAATTGGCCACACTCCACATAAGAAAATCTATGGAGCAATGACTAAGTTAATCACGAATAACCAACCCAGTCGAAGAAATGCTCAAACATAAGAAAACTTATGGAGTGATAACTAAATAACCACACAAGATGATTAATTTAGTTCAACATGTTCAACATAAAGTACCTTACGGAACAACAACTAAGCTAGTCACAAAAGCAATAAACTTTTGTTGTTTTAGTGCTCAACATAAGACACTTCATGGAATAACACAGTATTTACACAAAAATTGTGGATCGGAGATCGAACTTATACCGCGTAATAAGCAAGGATTCATTCTATGTTTCCATCACTATTTTCACAATGACACACAATAGACAAAATCCTTGAATCACAAAAGATTTTAACCTATCTTACATCAATAATTGACAATATAGGCTTAACTTTTGTGTTTGTCAAAAGTCTATTCATTCTTTTATCAATACTTGCATATCAATTCACGAACGACTTTACTTTTGACAAAGTATGGGACAACAAGTTCACGGACGTAAACACACATATCCAATAACAATATTGCAATATATAAAATCATAAAGATTAATACTGCAAACATTATCTTCCAAACAAGTTTATAATTTAAACAAATAAATCTAAAAACAAGAAGATGAAAACTTTGAACATAGCTATGTGTAATCACAATACTGGATATTCCAAACACTAGTTATTCTTATAAATAAAACAAGAAAAATAGAAGATTTACTAGGCAATAAGACCTTTGAAGAATTCTTTATCGTCCCCGAACTCCTTGTCGTCAACAACCATTGGAACATAAGGTTCATTAAGGTAGGATTTTATATCAATAAACCTTCTAGGTTCCTATTTTCGAACCAGGGCCTTCTGAATCTCTTGATTCTTATACACAAAAGCCTTTATTTGTTGAATCTCCTTTTGCATCTCCTTCAATACTTCAAGAACATCAGAAACTTCTGAGAATTTGAAGGAACAACTCTTGGCTTCCTCACATTCCTTCTCTTCCTTTTCAATGTTGGAGGCAATGAAGATTTTTCTTTTTCCTTCATGATTGATGGCTTAACAATCATATTACCATCTTTTCTATATGAAGACATCATACTTGGAGCGTCCATGAATGTAGGTTTGTGAGAGGAATTCACAATTAACTCAACAAGTAGTCTTGAGATAAAAAGAGGTTTTAGAGAAGGAAAAAAGGGATGTAGGGTTCGAAACCTTTAGGCAGGTTCGTAAACGACCAACTCTCAATCCTATGAAGAGTGAAATTGTCGATAGTACCCTTTATTTTTATTTGATAGACAAAAGAAAATCTAAGAAAATAAGAAAATAAACTTTTTCTAAAGCCTGAGAGGTACAAATCATTGTCTCTTTTGACCAGGCACATGAAACAATATTCCAAAGACAACACAATCAAATTGCGTTTTGGTGAACAATAATTTGTCTACCATTTTCCTCTAGAGAGGAATCCACAGACCTCTGTCTATCAAAATAATTTGACCATAATTTCTTCTCAAATAGTCTTGATTTATCCTTGGAAACTAACTTCTTAGACGAAGATAAAATCTTACATACCTCAGCGATCTTCTGAGCAAGTTTGAGCTTTCTCGCTAGATGCTTTGCTCTTTGTTGAAGTTTGTTGATGTGCCTTTGTTTGTGATTGAACTTATAACACTTTGAAAGTTCATGTCCATTTAATGAACAATATGAGCATGTCACACTTGGATGAAAATCAGGCTTCTGAAATGTGAAAGCAGCTACGCACATAGTGGAACCTGATACATTATAAACCGAGTTTCCAAAGAATGGGTCAACTTTGTCTTCCAGAATAGTTGGATTATCTTCTAGAAGAATATCAAGATTGATATGTGTATTGCTACAATTATCAAAATCAATATTTTCACCAAGAAGTGCAACACTTGATTTCTCGTCTTCATTAGAGTCATAATTGTCAGACATTTCATCAAGAGTTGCAGCAAGACCTTTGTTCCCAGTGTATTTTCTCCGATTTAGACACTCATTTGAAAAATGACCAAATACCTTACACTTAAAACACTGAGTCATATCCTCATCATCAGTTTCATCAATATCCCTGTTTTTAGGAGGAACACGATTATGAGGTTTAACTGATGCCTTAGGATTATCTCTGGAGAACCGTTTACTTCTCTTCAACAGGAGATCCCTAAACTTTCTTGTGATCATTGAGACTGATTTGCTAAGATCTTCATCTGATGAATCTGTCTCAGAGTGATCATCTTCAGAGATATACACTTTTTTACTTTTATCAAGTAATTTAGTGTCCTTTAGTGCTTTGAACGCAACATCCTTAGATTTGGACGAATGTTCATGATCAAAGATCTAAAGCTTTCCAATCAGCGTATTTATGGAGAGAGTATCAAGGTTATTTCCCTCAACGATTGCATGCTTTTTAGAATCATATCTAGATGGAAGCGATCTGAGAATTTTCATCACAATGTCCTTTTCAGGAATAGTCTTACCCAATGCAAAAGATACATTAACAATTTCAGACACTTTGTGATTAAACTCATCAAATGTTTCTTCATCTGCCATACGAAGGTTTTCCTAATCATAATTAAGATTTTGAAGTCTAGCTTCCTTTTAACTGGAATTACCTTCAAATACGGTTGCTAAGATATACCAAGCTTCTTGCGACTTAGTGCAATTAGACACATGGTGCTGAAGATTTGGGGTAATATCATGTATGATGGCATTCAAATCGTCTGAGTTTTGCTTTGCAACAAGAATCTCGGCAGGAGTATATTTACCAATATTCTTAGGAACGTTTACACCTCCAACTACCTCAACGGGAGCATCATAGTCATTAAAAAAATATACCCATGATTGGAAATCACGTGCTTGAAGAAAAGCTCGCATATCAATTTTCCACCATAAGTAATTAGAGCCATCGAAGACTGGTGGTACGTTTATTGAGATAGCACCTCGGTCCATGGAGTCAGATCGCTACAAACACATACTTGTAAGGTCTTAAATGTGTTTGACTGCTCTGATACCTATTGAAAAAGCAGGGGTCTAACAACCACACCCAATATTTCGATTAGCAATCTGTATGGACAACTCCGAGTTACTTTCTAGAGAATCAACTAGACTCAATCAATAGAAAATATCTCAAGGAGTTATTATCTCAATATCTCAATTTGATATTTACTCAAGCAAATACAATATGCGAGTCTTTATCAAAGAGAGATAACTTGAATGGTACCAAAGACCAATATCCAAGTGTCAATTAATTTAAATCAACAACCAAGAAGGTTGGGTATTCTAATTGATTGAACAACACACAACATGTATTATTTCAATTATATAACAAAATATAATGTGGAAAAGAAATAACACAGATACCAGAATTTTGTTTACGAGGAAACCGTAAATGCAAAAAAACCACAGGACCTAGTCCAGATTAAACATACACTGTATTAAGCCGCTACAGACACTAGCATACTCCAATCTAACTTCGGTCTGGACTGTAGTTTAACCCCAGCCAATCTCACACTGATACAAGGTACAGTTATGCTCCTAAGCCTCTGATCCCAGCATGATATTGCACACTTTATTCCCTTAGCTGATCTCACCCACAACCAAGAGTTTCTACGACCCAAAGTAGAAACTTTAATCAACAAATATGTATCACACAGAAAAGTCTACAAGGATAGATAAATTCGTCTCCCACGAATCAACCTATGAGTTTTGTTCCATCTTTTGATAAATCAAGGTGAACATGAACCAATTGATAAAACCAGATTTATATTCCCGAAGAATAGCTCAGCTTTATCAATCACCTCACAATAAACTTAATCGACGCAACGAAGAATATTATTGAGGAATCACAAACAATGAGACGAAATATTTGTGACTACTTTTATATTTTGCCTATCGGAGATAGAAATCTCAAGCCAATTATTACAATTGTACTCGTACGATAGAAGATGCAAGATCAGATCACACAACTACGATAAAAGTAGTATCGGTCTGGCTTCACAATCCCAATGAAGTCTTTAAGTCGTTAACTTGGTTTTAGAAGAAGAAAACCAAAGGTTAAAGGATAATCGACTCTAGCTTAGCAAACTATTATCACACAGAATATGTGGGGATTAGGTTTCCCAGTTGCTAGAGTTCTCCCTTATATAGTCTCTCAAATCAGGGTTTGCAATCAATGTTAGCTTAGTAACAAAGCATTCAATATTCACCGTTAGATTAAAACATGATTAGATTCAAGCTAATATTTATCAACCGTTAGATCGAAAAACATAGCTTGTTACACACACATGAAATGCACGTTTGTAGGCTTGTGAAAACCGTACCCAAACTTGTACATTAGTTGGTTCAACAATAGTTAACCAAATGGTTAGCCATATGATAACTTTCATATCAACCATATTCTTTTTCACCATAACTAGTCCAAATGACTCAAATGAACTAGTTAGAGAGTTGTTCAATTGCTTAGATCTTTATGCACTACACAAGATACAATTGAAGCAAAAACGATGTGATTCACTCGAATTGATTCATGAACTATAAAGCCACGGTTTGCAATAGCATTCCTTAGTTTATTAAGATAAGTTTACAAACTTCGTTTTTAGACATAACCTACTTAAGTTCGCGGACTGGGTTCGCGGACTTAAGTTCCCTGACGGAGTTCACAAACTCCAGCAGAAATTCTCGGGTTCGAGAACTTACGCGAGTTTGCGGACTGAGTTTGTATTCTGAGTTCGCATACTGAGCTCACGCACTACTTCGGTTTCACTTGATCAACAAAGTTCGCAAACTTCGGTTTAAGCAATAAAGATTTATACATATATGTTTTGCCACAACAATGCTTATATCCTTCAATGGTTATAATGTCTAAACTCTCATTTCAATCATTGAAACATTCTCAGAGGGAGTTATATAGTTGTTATTCACAAACTAATTTTCGTCAGAGCGATTTCCAAAATTATTGAAACATAACATGACTTACGTCACTAGGTAAAGATGAACTTGGCTAAAGCAAAAGCTTTACCAACACATATTTCGAGAAATAGATTAGCGAGATATACTCAGCTCAAAATATCACATGTGTATAATCTTAGTCTATATAGTAATACAACTTTTGTCTCCAGATAGGAGATATAGTAGATATACTTTTGAGTGATAGATAAGTTCAAGTCTCCACATACCTTTTATTCGATGAAAATCCACTGGTTCCTTGAGTAGTCCTTCATCTTGTATGATGATTGCCATGGAGTTCTTGATCTCAACTACACTTTCTATCCTAGCATGAGACCTTAGCTATAGTAGACTAGAAATCAAGACTTTATAGTTTTGATCACTAACATTGACAAAAATGCTTGAGATAGCAATGCATGCGAGTTCAACCGAGCAGTGCTCTAACATGCTATCATATTGGAGAAGTTGGATGAGAAATTGAGGTAACAATCTTGTTAGTTAATTATTTTCCTGGTTAAGAAAAGCCTATTTTTATTTGATATATTTATTGCTTTTGCTTAAACGAAATTGTCGGTACAATTGATGTGTTTATTCCATTATGAATGTGTGGATGTATGTTTGATTCAATTGGTTCCGGTTAAGTAAAACTATTGTTATCTTGCTTTGTTGTGTGATATCAATTGTTTAGGCTTAAAAAAGTTTGGTGCAATTGCGGTGCTTTAATGTCAATTGCTTCCAGTTAAGTAAAACAATTGTTATTTTGCTTTATTGTGTAGTAACAATTGTTTAGGCTTACAAAATTTCGGTGCAATAGTGGAATTTTTATATATGTTGTTTCAATTGCTTCCGGTTGAGGTGAATAATTATGCAAGTTGATTTATTGGTTTGTATGAATTATTTATGGCTTAAAAAATGATTATATTGACGGGATGAGTTGTTTAGTCCAATTCGATTCCGGAGAAGATAAAATAAGTTACTTCTAATCTTAGTTAGATTTATCAAAGTGGAGGTTTCGGTTATTCAAGTCTAGCCGAATGCCTAAACA